>CM060929.1:434176624-434554964 GCA_030765085.1 Allium cepa | reverse complement strand
TACGTCAATTAAAGGGTCAAATTTAACTAATCAAATTTACATATGTCGGGGTCAGGTTTTAATAAATTAAGGTCCATCATATATAATCCGTTTAATTTGTAAACTATACTACCCAAATTGAACTAGCAACTAGTTATCACTTAACAATAAAAATTAACATCCAATTTAAACAACAATCAATCAAACAATCAATTATCAACCAATCTGTATTATTATCACATACATAATTAACCGATAATGGTTTCGGGTGTCATAGGTGAACAGATACAGATAATAGCAGTCATAACAGTAAAACAACTAACAGCAGCATATTTCAATTGTCGTTTCAATTGAAATCAAATTTAATAAATAAAAGAATGTTAATCGTGAGTGATTGCTCACCTTCCGAGGTTAGAGAGATAGACAATGAAGTTGAGTTACGAAATCCAAGCACGAATCTCAAAGCAAAGTAAGATTGACCCGAATCGTCGATCAAAGCTGATAAAAGAAATTGATGGGAATGGATCAAATTAGCTCAATATAATGCTTAGGCGAGATGTATATTATATTATTATCCGCCTTGAACCTAATATTAAAATTCATACATTTTTTTCTAAATTGAAATATATATGTTGTACAGTCTTTCATTAAGGATTGAACCTATTTCAAATCTACTTAAAATGCCGAAATCTAACCTTCAACAAATTTTTAAATAGATATAAATTTGGTTGTAAAACAATATAAATACTTAGGAGTAGACCGTCCAACAATCACAAAAGATGCAGACACTGTTATTCATACCAATATGTGTCGATTATCTACGGTGTATAGCAACTTTAAAATATAGATCCGTAAGCCTAAGTGCATACAACACCTTTTTTAAACATAGCATATGCATGATTACAGACAAAAGACCATACTTATATTTATATACCGTTTAACATATTTTATAATACTATTCGACATATGTGCTGCTCGAAATATACCCTATACTTATACTAATTGAATATTTCTACTTAAACTTTAATAACTCGACACACTTACGAAACTTTAAACAATAGGCACTTCATCTATATACTAAAGTATGCACAGACACATAGATGAACTGCTAAAAAAAACAGGGTATGACTGACATATGCAAATATATACGCAGAAAACATGTAATGCAGACCAAACTCTATGCCATTGATATAGATATAATATACAACCACTATCTTATGGCATAACTATTTCAAACTATAGCCTGACTTCAACTAAAATATTATAGTATAAATATAGGCTAATTAAAACATTGTTATAACATACATAACTGTATAAGCTTTTACTTTAACCACCCACTACTCCACCCTTACACGCAAGTCGAGCCACTTAAATATGCACAGAATGTCTAATGCCTCCCAAGTACATGCGTTACAAAGTTTTTTTTTTTTTTTTTTTTTAAAATAGATGTAACATATATTTATATTCTCAACTAAAACTAAACTTATTTTCTACCTATACTGACAGAATAGTGCAGACAACATGGAAATCATAACATTTACAACATACGCATAGATATATATATAAATCAATAACCTGACCTTGCTTTTTGAAAAGAATAGCCTAGCCTAGTATAAACAATGAAATGTAACAGTTCCTATACTATGATATACTATATAATTATATCACCACCCTCAAACAAATTATTATAAATATACAAGGTTCTAGGCCCACTGTACATATGTATATTAAATTGACAAATTTTACAACTTATATGCAAGTTGATATGTATAAAAACAGTCAACCAAGAAACAACTTCATAAACTTACATATTTATAAACTTCATAAACTTTATCCATTTATACTAACCGATAATATGTTTTAATCAAAGTATATACTTACATATTTTCATAGTTCACTGTGTATATTTTTTTTTATAAACAAACTTATAATAGAATATACTATAATATATAAAGTATAACATATTAGTATTTGCGTAAACAAAATATTAATAAACCAAAATTATCAACGTTTAATATATAAGTAAATAAAGCAGTAAAACAATATATGTAGTTAGTATACTTTTTAAAACAACAAACCTTTATAATAATAACAGTATAATTTATACTAGTTATATAACTAACCGGAACTATAGCTTTAAGCGAACCTGGGGAGGAAAACGAGCATGGGCAGGAGCTTGGCAAGGCTCAAAACAGTGGTGGACATAGGCTGCTCGGGGAGGTCGAAGCAACGAGGAGGGGAGGAGGTAAGGACGGGGTGGATGAATGGCTCACGGCTCGATGGTGGGAAGGGTAGGCATGAGGAGGAGTGGGACGCGGAGGCGCTGCATGGTGGTCAGGTGGGTGAGGCGGAGGTGCTGTGGTTGCAGTGGACGGTGGGGCGACGGTAGGTAGGCTGTTGGTGGCGGTTGCTGGCCAAAGGTTTGGTTCATGCTCGGCTATGAGGCAATGAGCGGGGCGGTGGCGACTGGAGGAGGCTTTGCGTGCTTGTGGATGGACGTGGAGTTATGGTGGAGGAAGCACGGCCTGGACGTGGACCGGAGCTACATGTGCTCGGCGAAGGTTGGAGGTGGAGCAGGTTGTTCTCGGCCTTGGGTTGTGACTCAGGTAGTTGGAGGCGGGCTGGAAGAGTTTGGGCAAGGAGAGAGAGAGGGGAAAGAGGAGGAACGGTTGTCACAGCAATGGATGCTCGGCCTTTGGTTTTGCCAGGGGAGGGAGGAAGAATGAGGACGTTTGGGTGGAGAAGAAGAAACTAGAAAATGAGGTGCAGGAACATCAAATATATATTCCAATATCTCACTGTAAGGAAAAGGGATAGTCAAGTACACTGTACACGTTTTCATAATAAAAGCAATGAACAGTGAACGTTTGGGCAATAAATATAGTGAAAGAAATTGCAACGTGACCCGTTCTTTCAGCTGAATATCAAAGCAAAAAGGAAAGTTATAAAGGTAAAAGTAACCGTTCAAAAATTAAATAAATGCACGTATAAATTTCGAAGCTGCTGGATTGAATGGACAGGGGAAAAAGTAATAAATGAATGCAAAAAAAAAAAAAAATAACGTAAAAGTTTGTATACGTGTAAGCCTTTGAAACGGAAATGGGATGGCAACAGATGGAAGATTTTTAAAGCAATGAATTGTTTTGTAACCGATAAAATTTCGAACAGTAAGAAAATAAGGTAATAGTCCCAGTAGAGTTTTATGCAAATGAAAACTATTAAGGCAATTGAAATTTTAACGGTAGGAAAGTAACCGCTACGCACTGATTTAGAAATCAATTAAGCAATTAATAGCTTGAATTGGAAAGCACGTTTTCTCAATTAAATAAACTTCCATAAAATTAATTGAAAATTTACAATATGTTATATTTAAATATACGTATTCTAAATATATAAACATTTTATTTAAAAATTCAATTATTATAAAATTCCATAAATATTCAATTTAGTACGTTAAAATTTTCCGGGTCGTTACACTCTCCCCCACTCATAACTTTTCGTCCCCGAAAAGGAAGGAGGTAGGAGGATTGTACAACCAGAAATAAAAGTAGATTGGAAGTCAAGATTAAACCAATGCTTTGAAACTAAATAAATTTTGCTTGAAATTTGAAAACTTCATTTGAAATTCGATTATCTTTGATACTTTAAAACCTTTCAAAACTCCTTTGAAAACACATGTTTACACTATTGTTTATATTTACAAAGAAGCTATTTAAAATATTAAATTCAAAATTCATGAAATTTTTAATTTATCTCAAGATACTTTCAAATATTATCAATAATCATTTATTTTAAATATGTTTTATTTAATTAATAACTTCAAAAATATTTTACAACACCAAAATTTTCTATTAAACAATGTAATATATAAATAAACAATATTTCAAAGATTACTCAAAAGGAAAGGAGGGTAGATTCAGGAAACAGAATATAGGTGAATAAAGAAGCTGAGCAGATAAGGTAGATTCGAAAGAATAGAATCGGGAACGAATAATTTATTTCAAACCATAAGAATTTAAATTTTAAATATTTATTCAAAATTTCTTTGTTGGGAAAAATACTTTTATAATAAAATACCTTTATAAATAAAATATTTTTATATCGAAACCAATTTTTCTTTCGAAAATACTTTTATAACTCAATGTTTTAACAAGTTTATCCTCGTTCTTGCAGACTCTGGCCATGCGTTGATCAGGCGCAAAGCTAGAATTCTTCAAGTACTTAGTAGACTTGTTTCAACACCCAGTGAAAATACTTGAAAACCTTTAAAAACAGATATGGAAAGTACAATCCAAACAAAACAACCAAACCAAAACCTTTGTCCGATCATGGTTCGCAGATACACAATGGTTACGCCTGGGTCCCCCAGGAAACAATCCATATCCGTAAGCTTTCTCAGCCCTGCGAGTTACGCCATGATGACTAGTAGAGTGCAGGATACACAATGGTTACGCCTGGATCCCCCAGGAAACAATCCGTACCCCTAGGCAAGACTCAGCCAGGCACTTGCGCTACTATTCGCGACCTACACAGATTGCAGGATACACAATGGTTACGCCTGGTTCCCCCAGGAAACAATCCGTACCCCTAGGCAAGACTCAGCCAGGCAATTTCGCTGTGCATTCACGAGAGAAAAAGAAACCATGGGTTACCCACGGTGGGAATACTCGAGTATTACATCCGGAAAACCGAAAATCAGAGAAAATAATATCGATAGAATGAATCCACGCTGTGGCCACAAAGCGGATATCAAGCAGAAGGCACTTTCCATATCCTTACTTGGAAAATATATATTATATAGTACCTTTCAAATCACTTCCAAATATTGTACTTATATATAGTCCATATATATAGGATTCTATTCTTCCCAAATCGAATACTTTCCAAATCAATAGTAGATCAAATCATACTTATATAGACTTCGATTATATAAAATCTCTTTCCAAATTGAGTACCTTTCAAATCAATAGATTTCAAATCAACTTCATACTTATACAAATCCATTTTATATAAGTTCGACCACTCCCAAATCAAGTGCTTAATAATGTAAGGTTCTCAATTTCAAATCATTTCAATATCAATTCAGTTTCAAAATCATATATGATTTTACCAGATTTTCTTCCAATTTAGATCTCTTAATTTCAAAGTTCCCAAATAACAGGTTTATTAAATAATCCCAGTTTCCTGATTCAAGTCAAACAAATTTATTTCCAACATTACCATATAAGTACTGGTTTTTTTTTAATTCAATTTAATTTCAAAACCACATATTTCCCAAAATCAATTATACTCAAAATGGTTTCCAAATTTATAATTATCCCTTTAAAACTTTTAAACTATCTATTTTTAGTTGAAATATTCAATTTACCTTTCTGAAAACTATTATTCAAAACTATATATATTTTTTTTCAAAACATTTCAAACTAAATTTATATTCTTTATCAAACATTTTATACTCTTCGAAATTTCTTAGTTTTAAAATTTTAATCTCGATTTGGAAGTGTTCGAACATTCAAAATAGTTAGGAAAATCAAATTTTAAATTCAAGAGTTGAAAATCAACAATAAATCAATTATTAAATCTGAAACTCGAGGACTGAACACCGGTCTCACTTTAAATTGTTTCGAATATATACATATATATATATATATATATATATATCTTTTGAAAATATCAAATTATACTTCGGAATTTGAAATCATAACGGTTTTACAAAATCACTCGCATAGCGAGCTATTAAAGTGGCCTCTCCCCCACTCTGAGGCTCGAAGATTAAGGTCGATGATGCGTGCACTCATCACCGAAATTATTCTCCAGCGACATAAGTGAGTTCTGGACTTCTATTTTCTTGAAAACTTCTTTGTATTTCCTCAAAATTATTGGAATTCATTTGAACTCATTTGAAACATTTCTTATTCGGGAAAAATACCTTTAAATCGTATTATTTATATGTATATATATATTTTCCAAAATCTTAAAACCAATGTCAAATACCGGAATTCAGCTCTCGAATTTCAAATTTTAACACTTCAGTTATATAAATCATTTTTATATAAATCAATTTCTTATAATTTGTAAATCCTTTGAAAACTTTTTATATATAGAATGACATTTCTTTTTATATGTATGTATATAATCCTTATCAAAATAATTTGTTTTATATATATAGAATAAAATCATAGTTATCAGAATAATAATTTTGATATATAAAACGATTTCAAGAATGCAAACATACCCGATTTTCAAAGGATAACTTTGAGAATGGATCCCAAAACAGAGATAGAGATTTGAATTAGAGGAACTGTACACAATATAATCCTGATTCGAAGATAGGCTCAAACCCAGATGAGAAAAACAAATTACAAAATAGAATATGGATATTCTTCTATAAATCGCGGGCGACCTTAACCGGTCAACCGTGACTTCAGGGATATGATCGATGCGGAATTTCCAAGGCAAATCAACATTCGAACGCCAGAGATAGAATTCAGCATACCAAGATAAAGCAGCATCGTAAACCGAGGGTACAACGATCTTCGGTGAATCAATGCCAATGGAAAAAGGAGTTTCATCCCTTTTTACTAATTTATTTAGTGGAGCTATGGGATACTCCAGAATCGAACGAATATAAATGGGAAGAGACAAGCATGAATTTCAGAACCGAGGGGACATTCCAAAATTCAAAGGAAGACGAGTCAAAAAGGAAGAGATTCAACTCGAATGAAAGTGATTCTGTAAATAAATTTACCATATATGATAAGCTTTGCCTAGAGCCAAAGCTCTGATACCAACTGTAACGACCCGCTATTTTTGACCATTCAAATCGACACTAAAACCGTACATGTCCGACTTGAATAATTCAAAATACCGAATTGTTAATTTAATTTGGCAAACTTAAAATATACAGTAAATAAATCAAACACAGATCACAGACACAGAGTAATATAATGCAGCGGAATAGAAAAATAGTAGTTCATGAAGCTACTATATACATCAGAGTTTAAAATGAATACATCAGAATCTCTTGAATACAGAAAAGTCTTCAGTACGAGCCGATGACTTCTCTGAACCAGTCAACTAGAAAACTGAAAACTGAAACGATAGTTGGATCTCCAAATGAAGCTCCAATCTCCAAAGGTGAGTCTCTAATGCTGTATTACTCAGTCTGACCCGAGCGTAAAGCAAAACACAAAACACTCGAGTCAGGATTAACATTCTTATATCAATAAATTCAACTCAAATGAAATATCAACTGAAATACAATATAACTTAAAGGATGTTTGGGATGTCCATCCTCTAAGGGTCCATAGAACTATCTACAGGGTGGAAATATACACTATTACACCGTGGTCATTTACTTAATTTATACCTCAAACCCAAATATCAAATTCGCTTTAAATAATCATATTTCCCAAGATAGTATTTATATATTTTAATAATGTATACAGTAAAGTACTTTCAATTTCCTTAACTTAACAAATCGTTTCACATCAACCCGACCTTCCCATTTAAATTAAATCCAATCTCATTTTATTAGTTTAAATCTTCCTAAAATAACCACTTAAATCTATAATTCCCAAATTTGGATTTGATATCCCAATTTCCCCGTTTATTTCAATATGTTTCCATATTTTAAGTATTCAACATTTCAACTAAAATTTTCCCAATCTAGTTTTCTAAATAAAATTTCCAATCTAGTTCAAACTCAAATTTCACTAAGTTCGGTTAGTTATCTACATAACCAATTCAACTATCTTGGTTCCAATACATACCGAACCTCTACACCATTTAATTACACTATGGTTCATAGCTTATATATAACAATTCAAATTTAACAGTTTCATATAGATTCTCGATTTTTACATCGTTATTATCTAGCCTTGAACCCTCCCTTATTTGATTCAATATCATTTTAGTGACCTTAAATTACATTTTACTCAATATTTCTTAATTTATTCAAACGTGAAATATCTCCTTCGATAAATTTCAAATTGATTTAAATAAATAAATCATTATCTGAATACCATTAAAAATAACCCAAATTTATCTCCCAATCTTAATTGTTCAATATTATTGCAAAATTTTTTCCGAATAAAATTTACATAGATATTTATCATGATTTATGTATTAAATCAAATCTTTGATTAAACTAGACATAATTAACTCTATCTTTATCATTACCCTTTATACATGTATTTAAGAAATTACATTAAATAAGACCATATATTTCTTATCACATGGTCAAGTGTTACGGATTCAATCCGTACACTAAATGTATACGGGTGGATAGCATTTCAACCCGTAATTCCAAATTAAATTAAATGGAAACTACTTGGGTCTATCTTTTCAACCCATTTCAATTCAAAACAAACATAACAAAGGGAACTTGCAGTGATGACAGGGATGGTGTCAAAGTAAATAAACAGGCAATAACAACAATCAATAACAATTCAATAAATAAATCAAATAACCCCGAAATAATCGTATTAATTCGCATTGCTATTTGTATGATTACTTCTAGAATCTACACTATCATTTCATGTAGATTAAAGATTATTACATTACAGTTTTTCACTTGTCGTTCCTTTTTAAATTTCAGTTTTAAACTACAACAATTAATCCAAACTACGTTCAAAAGATTTAAAGTATAAAATTTTCTATTTCTACGTCAATTAAAGGGTCAAATTTAACTAATCAAATTTACATATGTCGGGGTCAGGTTTTAATAAATTAAGGTCCATCATATATAATCCGTTTAATTTGTAAACTATACTACCCAAATTGAACTAGCAACTAGTTATCACTTAACAATAAAAATTAACATCCAATTTAAACAACAATCAATCAAACAATCAATTATCAACCAATCTGTATTATTATCACATACATAATTAACCGATAATGGTTTCGGGTGTCATAGGTGAACAGATACAGATAATAGCAGTCATAACAGTAAAACAACTAACAGCAGCATATTTCAATTGTCGTTTCAATTGAAATCAAATTTAATAAATAAAAGAATGTTAATCGTGAGTGATTGCTCACCTTCCGAGGTTAGAGAGATAGACAATGAAGTTGAGTTACGAAATCCAAGCACGAATCTCAAAGCAAAGTAAGATTGACCCGAATCGTCGATCAAAGCTGATAAAAGAAATTGATGGGAATGGATCAAATTAGCTCAATATAATGCTTAGGCGAGATGTATATTATATTATTATCCGCCTTGAACCTAATATTAAAATTCATACATTTTTTTCTAAATTGAAATATATATGTTGTACAGTCTTTCATTAAGGATTGAACCTATTTCAAATCTACTTAAAATGCCGAAATCTAACCTTCAACAAATTTTTAAATAGATATAAATTTGGTTGTAAAACAATATAAATACTTAGGAGTAGACCGTCCAACAATCACAAAAGATGCAGACACTGTTATTCATACCAATATGTGTCGATTATCTACGGTGTATAGCAACTTTAAAATATAGATCCGTAAGCCTAAGTGCATACAACACCTTTTTTAAACATAGCATATGCATGATTACAGACAAAAGACCATACTTATATTTATATACCGTTTAACATATTTTATAATACTATTCGACATATGTGCTGCTCGAAATATACCCTATACTTATACTAATTGAATATTTCTACTTAAACTTTAATAACTCGACACACTTACGAAACTTTAAACAATAGGCACTTCATCTATATACTAAAGTATGCACAGACACATAGATGAACTGCTAAAAAAAACAGGGTATGACTGACATATGCAAATATATACGCAGAAAACATGTAATGCAGACCAAACTCTATGCCATTGATATAGATATAATATACAACCACTATCTTATGGCATAACTATTTCAAACTATAGCCTGACTTCAACTAAAATATTATAGTATAAATATAGGCTAATTAAAACATTGTTATAACATACATAACTGTATAAGCTTTTACTTTAACCACCCACTACTCCACCCTTACACGCAAGTCGAGCCACTTAAATATGCACAGAATGTCTAATGCCTCCCAAGTACATGCGTTACAAAGTTTTTTTTTTTTTTTTTTTTTAAAATAGATGTAACATATATTTATATTCTCAACTAAAACTAAACTTATTTTCTACCTATACTGACAGAATAGTGCAGACAACATGGAAATCATAACATTTACAACATACGCATAGATATATATATAAATCAATAACCTGACCTTGCTTTTTGAAAAGAATAGCCTAGCCTAGTATAAACAATGAAATGTAACAGTTCCTATACTATGATATACTATATAATTATATCACCACCCTCAAACAAATTATTATAAATATACAAGGTTCTAGGCCCACTGTACATATGTATATTAAATTGACAAATTTTACAACTTATATGCAAGTTGATATGTATAAAAACAGTCAACCAAGAAACAACTTCATAAACTTACATATTTATAAACTTCATAAACTTTATCCATTTATACTAACCGATAATAAGTTTTAATCAAAGTATATACTTACATATTTTCATAGTTCACTGTGTATATTTTTTTTTATAAACAAACTTATAATAGAATATACTATAATATATAAAGTATAACATATTAGTATTTGCGTAAACAAAATATTAATAAACCAAAATTATCAACGTTTAATATATAAGTAAATAAAGCAGTAAAACAATATATGTAGTTAGTATACTTTTTAAAACAACAAACCTTTATAATAATAACAGTATAATTTATACTAGTTATATAACTAACCGGAACTATAGCTTTAAGCGAACCTGGGGAGGAAAACGAGCATGGGCAGGAGCTTGGCAAGGCTCAAAACAGTGGTGGACATAGGCTGCTCGGGGAGGTCGAAGCAACGAGGAGGGGAGGAGGTAAGGACGGGGTGGATGAATGGCTCACGGCTCGATGGTGGGAAGGGTAGGCATGAGGAGGAGTGGGACGCGGAGGCGCTGCATGGTGGTCAGGTGGGTGAGGCGGAGGTGCTGTGGTTGCAGTGGACGGTGGGGCGACGGTAGGTAGGCTGTTGGTGGCGGTTGCTGGCCAAAGGTTTGGTTCATGCTCGGCTATGAGGCAATGAGCGGGGCGGTGGCGACTGGAGGAGGCTTTGCGTGCTTGTGGATGGACGTGGAGTTATGGTGGAGGAAGCACGGCCTGGACGTGGACCGGAGCTACATGTGCTCGGCGAAGGTTGGAGGTGGAGCAGGTTGTTCTCGGCCTTGGGTTGTGACTCAGGTAGTTGGAGGCGGGCTGGAAGAGTTTGGGCAAGGAGAGAGAGAGGGGAAAGAGGAGGAACGGTTGTCACAGCAATGGATGCTCGGCCTTTGGTTTTGCCAGGGGAGGGAGGAAGAATGAGGACGTTTGGGTGGAGAAGAAGAAACTAGAAAATGAGGTGCAGGAACATCAAATATATATTCCAATATCTCACTGTAAGGAAAAGGGATAGTCAAGTACACTGTACACGTTTTCATAATAAAAGCAATGAACAGTGAACGTTTGGGCAATAAATATAGTGAAAGAAATTGCAACGTGACCCGTTCTTTCAGCTGAATATCAAAGCAAAAAGGAAAGTTATAAAGGTAAAAGTAACCGTTCAAAAATTAAATAAATGCACGTATAAATTTCGAAGCTGCTGGATTGAATGGACAGGGGAAAAAGTAATAAATGAATGCAAAAAAAAAAAAAAATAACGTAAAAGTTTGTATACGTGTAAGCCTTTGAAACGGAAATGGGATGGCAACAGATGGAAGATTTTTAAAGCAATGAATTGTTTTGTAACCGATAAAATTTCGAACAGTAAGAAAATAAGGTAATAGTCCCAGTAGAGTTTTATGCAAATGAAAACTATTAAGGCAATTGAAATTTTAACGGTAGGAAAGTAACCGCTACGCACTGATTTAGAAATCAATTAAGCAATTAATAGCTTGAATTGGAAAGCACGTTTTCTCAATTAAATAAACTTCCATAAAATTAATTGAAAATTTACAATATGTTATATTTAAATATACGTATTCTAAATATATAAACATTTTATTTAAAAATTCAATTATTATAAAATTCCATAAATATTCAATTTAGTACGTTAAAATTTTCCGGGTCGTTACAATGTGAACTTAGAAATAAGTTTATATGGAAGTAAAGGCAATTTAAAATGGAATTTTGAAAATTTGACTCAGAATTAAATTAAAGACTTTAAAAGTAAAGGTTAATTTGATTTAAGGGAATTAAATCGACATTTGAAAGTTTAACTCGAATTTATATAATTCGAGATGATTTAAAGTGAGACTGAATTTGAAATTCATTCAAATTGGAATTTGATTTAAATAATTTGGAATTATGATTAAAGTTGAATAGTTTTAAATTCCAAATGAAATTTGATTTGAATTTGGAAAGAATCAAGGTTAATTCAACTTGAATTGAGGTTAAATCAATTTCAATGGAAACTGAAGTTATTTAAATTGGAATTGAGTCAATTTAAATGAAGGTGGAAAATTAAATTGAATTGATGGGAATGGAGATTGGGAATTGAACGGTTTGGCTCTAGACTATTTTCAAAATAAATTGTTTTAATATAAACCTATTTTTCTAAGCTATTTATATATACAACCTTCCTTTTAAAACGCCAAACTATTTTATATTTATTTTAAAATTATTTTTGTAACTATTTTACTATTTTACAACTGTGTTATAAACTAATTACTATCTACTATTTTACAACTATTTTGCAATTATTAAACTATTTGACTAATTTTCAACTATTTTACAACTACTTAACTATTTTACAGCTATTTTACAAACTAATAATTATTTTTCAACTACTTATCTATTTTCAACTTTTTAAGCTATTTTCTAAATTTAAGCTATTCAGAGTGCAAACTATTTATGATTAATTACCAATTGAGATAAGGATTAAAGTGATAATCCAAATGGAATCGAAACAACTGTGAATAAGTGGATAGAAATTAAAATGAATGTGAATAGAAAAGGAGACTGATTTGGAAAATAATCAATAGAGATATATACGTAGGGTGACGTATATTATTCTATTCGCATGGTGATTTGATCCAGATTCGAGCACAGAATTTCGAGATAGTATATCGATCCGAGTCGGGATTTTTTCACTCGATTTTCGACAGCGAACCTGGATATGGATTGTTGATTCGGTCTGGATATTCTCTATCATAGTTATGACTATGCAAGGAGAATGACAGTTTCTGATCAAGAAAATAGATCCGAGTCCGCACTAGGAAGTCGGGTGGACGATACTAGTTCGGAAGAGAAATTGTGTGATCGAGTGAGCAACCGGATTGATATAGCGTACGAACGATATGTGTACATCGTATGGGTTTGAATGAAATTGATATTGAAAATTTGTGGATAAGAATTGTAAAATGGATTCTTTTAAAATGAAAAGTATCTTAGTGAAGTATATGATGAAATAAGGTGGAAGTTGGATATTTCTATGATTAGAACTTTTTATATTGAGAAGTAATATGGTTAATAATTTTATAAAAGAATAATGAAATTTGAATATTATTTTGGCATAAAAAAAGTTATATATCTTTATTGTATAAGATAAATCTTCCCTTGTTGAATCTATTACCGGAAGAAAAGGGTTTTTGGAAACTATTTGAAGTATAAAAATGGAATTTATACAATTTTGAAGTGATTCAAAGTTTTAAAGGTTATATATATCTGTATATATAAAAGGTTCTTATGAGAATGATTTTGAGGAAAGGTTTTTGAAACCTATGGATTTGAAAAGGATTTTGATTTTTGGAGAAAAATCAATTTTGGAAACTTGGAAAGCCTAGTTTGGAATTATCGATTTTGGGATAATCGACTTTGAGAAAGTAGATTTATATATGATTCATACTAGGTGTATGATTTGGAAAGATACTATATGTGTATAGTACAAAGTGTTTTGAAAATGGCTCTGGAGAAAAAGGCGCTCCCTTGGAATGAACTTCTCAGGATTTTGATTTTTGTAACTATTTTACAACTGTGTTATAAACTAATTACTATCTACTATTTTACAACTATTTTGCAATTATTAAACTATTTGACTAATTTTCAACTATTTTACAACTACTTAAGTATTTTACAGCTATTTTACAAACTAATAATTATTTTTCAACTACTTATCTATTTTCAACTTTTTAATCTATTTTCTAAATTTAAGCTATTCAGAGTGCAAACTATTTATGATTAATTACCAATTGAGATAAGGATTAAAGTGATAATCCAAATGGAATCGAAACAACTGTGAATAAGTGGATAGAAATTAAAATGAATGTGAATAGAAAAGGAGACTGATTTGGAAAATAATCAATAGAGATATATACGTAGGGTGACGTATATTATTCTATTCGCATGGTGATTTGATCCAGATTCGAGCACAGAATTTCAAGATAGTATATCGATCCGAGTCGGGATTTTTTCACTCGATTTTCGACGGCGAACCTGGATATGGATTGTTGATTCGGTCTGGATATTCTCTATCATAGTTATGACTATGCAAGGAGAATGACAGTTTCTGATCAAGAAAATAGATCTGAGTCTGCACTAGGAAATCGGGTGGACGATACTAGTTCGGAAGAGAAATTGTGTGATCGAGTGAGCAACCGGATTGATATAGCGTACGAACGATATGTGTACATCGTATGGGTTTGAATGAAATTGATATTGAAAATTTGTGGATAAGAATTGTAAAATGGATTCTTTTAAAATGAAAAGTATCTTAGTGAAGTATATGATGAAATAAGGTGGAAGTTGGATATTTCTATGATTAGAACTTTTTATATTGAGAAGTAATATGGTTAATAATTTTATAAAGGAATAATGAAATTTGAATATTATTTTGGCATAAAAAAAGTTATATATCTTTATTGTATAAGATAAATCTTCCCTTGTTGAATCTATTACCGGAAGAAAAGGGTTTTTGGAAACTATTTGAAGTATAAAAATGGAATTTATACAATTTTGAAGTGATTCAAAGTTTTAAAGGTTATATATATCTGTATATATAAAAGGTTCTTATGAGAATGATTTTGAGGAAAGGTTTTTGAAACCTATGGATTTGAAAAGGATTTTGATTTTTGGAGAAAAATCAATTTTGGAAATTTGGAAAGCCTAGTTTGGAAATTATCGATTTTGGGATAATCGACTTTGAGAAAGGAGATTTATATATGATTCATACTAGGTGTATGATTTGGAAAGATACTATATGTGTATAGTATAAAGTGTTTTGAAAATGGCTCTGGAAAAAAAGGCGCTCCCTTGAAATGAACTTCTCAGGAGTACCATAGGTTGGTACAGCCTTGAGCCTCAAAATGAGGGGAGGCTCTAAAGTGGATCCTGTGAGGAAGTCCGGATAAACTGAAGTTCCTGAGGATTATTGGGTAGCGAAAGTCGAAGGCATTGTTGCCTATAGAGGCATTTGAGTTATGCTGAGATGACAGTGTATGTAACGACCCGGAATTTTAGGCAATATCAATTTAATAATCTGTATTAATAATTTAATTTATTTGATAATTTTTCTTTATAATTTTAATTTAAATTAGTAAATTTAATCTTTTAAAGGTTAATAAAATTATTAATCTGGCAATATAGATAAGAATTTGTTTTTCAAAGTTAATGAAATTTTATTCTATTTATAATATATATATATATATATATATATTTGATATATATTGTGAGTAGAAGATCTTTTGTTTAAAATTAAATTCGAATTTTTCAAATTGTAATATTAATGTATGTATTTGTTAGAATTTGATGTTGTTTTGGAATTGTTTTAAAAATTTATTTTAATCTATTTATAATTTATATGTATGAATTGTAATCTAAAGCTTTGTTTTAGAATTTATTATTTTTCAAAAGTTAATTTAAAGATTAATTCAATTGTTTTTTAAAATATAAGATAATTGTTTATTTTAAATATGATAGTTTAAATTAGTTTTGTTTTGTTTTCTTTTAAAAGTGCTTAAATTTTAAAATGGTTATATAAATGTTTTAAATTTTAGATAACATGTATAAGAAAATATATTTATATTATAATTAGTTTTAGCATATTTTCTTTTAAAGGTAAACTAATATTTATTAATTAAGTAACTTAAAAAGTAAGTTATGTTTACATTTAAACTAAATGAAAATTTAATTAAAAACACTTAAAACATGTGTAAACATGTTAATCCTCTCATAAACACATGTAAGGCAATTAAAGAAATTAAGTGACAAGTGTCTTGAATTTAAAATTTACTTTCTTTGATTTTTATTAAATCATAACTAAGTTATAAAACATATTTTTCATCTCTTCTTCAATCTATTTTCCTTTCTTCATTTCTTCAAATTTTAATGGCAACCAGAAATTACTCTTAAAAAACCTGAAAATTTAATTCAAAAATCAAAAACAAATCTGAATCAACCTGCATTTCAAAGAATCAAGTTCAATTTCAACCTGCAATTCATGAAGTTCTTCACAACAATTCAAACTGCAACTAAAAGGAAAGTTCAACTGCAATTTCAATATTTAAATCATCAAATTGAAAGCATGCATAAGGATCAAGTTTCATCAGCAATCAAAAGCATCAAAACATTTTCCATAATTAAAAGATTCAGGCCTGGAAGTAATAAAAGCTGCTCTGCATATTATAATCTAGTGAGTAAATTATTTTTTAAAAATAGTTTTAAATTAATCTGAAATTGAATGGTGATGCATGCAATGAAATTTGCTTTGATGATGAACATTAGTTTACATGAATGCATGTTTGTTTAAATGCCTGTAGATTGGATGTAAGTTCTATTGTTCTAAACAGATTTGATTTTCCCTCTTTAAAATTTAATATCATATTGTCAATCTGTAATTTGCAAACAAGAATGATTGAGATCATGTAACTTCATTACTAAAATCATTCCAGGTGTTTAAAATAAATATTCATTTCGAAATCTTTAAAAATACAGTGGAAACCCAATTTTCACAAAAATCAATTTGCTTAATTTCAAATTTGAATTATAAGGATGGATTCGTGATTGAAAATCATGAATTTTAACATGCATTTCATAATTTTTTAATTGATAATCAACTAGGAATTTAATGTTGAAGGGTTTCGGCATTTGGGTGAATTGCCGTCAATCTACACAATAATTTGATTTGAAATTTTGATCGAAGATTGTTTTTAGGTTATTGATTATGGGAAAAATGTAATTGATTTTTTTTAATGGGTGATTTGATCGAATTCGAATGAAAAAGGGTTTTAAGCTTGTTTCGGCTGGGCTTAACTGTAGAGGGATTTGCGACTTGCATGGAGGAGCGGAGGTGTTCGCACTTGAGGGAAAATGGAGCTCATGACGTGGAGTTTTGACGGAGAGGGTCGGCGAGGATCATCGTTGTCGTGATGGTCGGCGTTGGGTTTAGTTTTGTGTTCGTGTTTCTGTAGTTTTCGTGCTCAAGGTCGAAATTTCGATTCGAATTTTTTTTCTTGAATCTGGGTTCGAATTCAGGTTCGCACGCGATCGTGTGATCGACGTCGATGGTCGCGATGACCAAGTTTGGCCGGAGGCTCATGGGTAGGTGCACCGTGCACGGGTTTGTGCACTGGGAAATGTGAATTGGGGAAGCAAGGTTCTTCCCGGGTTTGATCTCGAGTTTTCATCAGGGACGACTCGAAGTAGAGGGGCGTGGATTTGCTTCGGGGCTGGATCGAATGGATTCTGGGTTCGACTCGAGTTTTGGGTGTTGTACTCTGGTTTGTTCTGTGTAGAGTTTAGTTGCAAGTTTAAACTCGAGTATTTTTGTTTGAGGGCTTTCAGGTTTATGCTGTGTAAATATTAAGTTGCATATGAAACTTGAGTTGAATTAATATAGGTCAAGCATTAAATTTTAAACAAGTTTTATAAAAGAAGCAAAATACAAAGTTGAAGCTTGTTCTTTTGAAATAAATATTAATCAAACTTTTAAAGATGATAATTAAATTTATTTCAAATTTAAATTGTTAAGATGTTTACTTTGAAAGTAATTATCTTAAGTAAATTTTGAATTTCAATTTAAAAGAATGTTTTGAATTTAAATATTAAATCAAAGTTTTAAGTTAAATTTTTAAGTAATGTTTTTAATAACAAAGTTTTCAATTTAAATTGAAATAAATAAGTTTAAAATTTGATAATTTAAGTGTTTTAAATTTGGGAATGATTTCTAAATGCTTTATCTTCAAGTAAGGCTATTATTTTGATTTTATAAACCAAATTTAATAATTTGTCTTTAAGTTAATAAGATTTAATTTATTTAAATAATTTGTTTATGAGAAAATTAAGGTTAAATAGTTATTGATATGAATTTAAGAATACTTGATTACATGATTTGTAAATAAGTAAAGTTTAATTAAGATAACGTTTTTCTTAATTAATTAAGGATTTTGAAAAAAAATAAGAAGTTAGTTAATTAATTGTTTAATTAATTTCAAATAATTAGTTAATTGTTTATTTAATTTTAAATATTCACTTAATTATGAATTAATTAAGTGTAATTACTTAATAAAGTAATTAATGGTTAATTATTGAAAGTAATCAAGAATGTAAATTACTTATGGAAGTAATTAGAGGAAATTACACATGGGAGTAATTAATGAAATTGATTAATGGTTAATCACTAAATATTATTAATTTTAGAAATTGATTAATAGAATTGTTTTGAAGTTAATTAATTATGGAGTAATTAATTAATTTAAGTATTAAGAATTATTTAATGATGGAATTAATTACTTGTTAAGTAATTAATTTAAAAGAGTAATCAAATTATAAAAGTAATTAGAAGATAATTACTTATGTAAGTAATTAAGAGTTAATTACTTAGTTTATTTTAGTTAATTAATTAATACGATTAATTAATTTATGAATGTGATTAAATTAAGATTAATTACTAAGCGTAATTAATTAGAATGTAATTAATTAATAAAGTAATTAATTAGGGATTTATTAATTAATTTAATTGAATAATAATTACTTAATGAAGTAATTAAAGATTAATTAATTAGATTAATTAATCAAAGGATTAATATAATTAATTAAGAAGTTAATTAATTAAGATAAGTAATTACAAGTTGTTAATTACTGTTTATGATTAATGAGATGATTAATTACAAGTTAATTATTTAATTAATTTAAAGGAATTATTAATTAATAAGGATTATTAGTTAATGAATTAATCATGGTTGATTAATAAAAGTGATTAATTAATTGTAATTAATTGAGGATTAATGCAGTTAATTGTAGTTATTGTAGTTAATTAATTAATGGATGTAAATGAAGGATCATTAATTATTGTAATTAATGATAGTAGTTTAAGGTTAATTACTGAATATAGTTAAGGATAATTACTTGAATGTAATTAAAGGATGATTAATCAAGGAAGATTAATTAAGGAAGATTATCAAGAGATGATTAATTTATTTATTTGGAATAAATTAATGAAGAAGGATTTAAGTAATCCAATTGATTTGAGTTAATCAATTCTGCTTTTGGATAATTGGTTCATATTGGATGACTGATATTGGGTGATTGGTTGATACTGGATGATTTGGATATCTATGATATGTGATATGCTGCTTTATGAGATGAATGGTTGTTATGATTATCTATTGTGATAATGTGATTCATCTATCTGTTTATATCATCCTGAATATAAGTTAATTGTTTAAACCCTTAAACAACTTGGACATTAAAATGGCGTTTGGTTTCGGTGAGACCGGGATCGGGTTTCCATATTTGGATATCCGAAAACCACATCGATTCCAATTAAACGTTAGGTCGTGAATCCAAGTGGAGCTTAGTGAAGACTCAAAGTGTAAGGACTATACGTCAGTATAACTCTGGGGGTGATTCCGTGATGAGTTTGATGGAATAGTACTTATAGGTTCGAGATGGTGAATTAGAGTGCAAGGGCTATGGTCTTTGACTCTGAAGGTGATTCCAATAATGAGTGCAATGAGATAGTGCCTTCGGTTTCGTTTGAACCCGGAACGAACTTGTATGGATTGAATGCTTTCAGCACATCGTCAGGCGGACGATGAGCATTCTAAGAGATGTATTCTATAAAGGTAATCGCAGCCTCAAGCCTCATCAACCAGGAATGGCTAAAACAGGGGAGATGCAGCAAGGCTAGGTGGGTAGCACCCATTTCAGGGTGAGGTCATTCCTGTCTAGATGTCCCTTTATTTCAGCTTAATGGGTGGTTGGCCGCGCCAACCACGGGGTGATCTCACTCGGGACTGTCCAGTAAGGGATGATCCCGGCTTTGTGATGCATGGGATTGGTTGTAATCCTCGGTACGTTGGTCTAGGCCACGTACTGTGACGGGCGGTACCCCGGTATCCCTGCCATTGATGGAATCCAAAATCCAATAAGTGCCTGTACGGTTTTGATTGTGCCCAACTATGTTGGAACGTGAGATGTAAGCATTCCAGCTATTTCTGTATTTTATTTTGAAAACCCTAGACACTATTATAATATCACTGGATTTTCTATCAAATGTTTTGGTTAGCGTAAGGTAAAAACTTTTCCATGTTTATGTGTGGGAAGTCTTACGTGATACCTTTTCTTTTCATAGGATTTTCTAAAGTTAAGCAATTTTAACCTGTTTACTCACACCAGACCTCTGTCTGACCCGAATGTTTGTTTTCTATTTTATTAAACTCTTGGGTACTCATATTATGTATGAGTAGTCAAGTGATTCAGGTTTGCTTGATGAATTCTAGAGGAGTAATGGAGCCGGAGGCTTCCATGTGTAGATATATTATGGTTCCGCTGTGTTTGTATGGTATCTGTATCTTGTATACTTGAGTTGTATAGTTAGACAGATGTTTATAACTGTCTAATATGCGTTGTTTAAGTTGTGTACTCTGATGTAATATGATACTGTGTAATATTTTATATGATATATTATATTTCATTCGTTCCGCTGTGAGTTATCTGTTGTTGTTGTGTTTCTTCTTTTCTCTTTCTTTTCTTCTTCTATCCCTTTCTTTCTTCATTGGTGACGCAACTTTCTGGAGATGGGAAGTCGGGTCGTCACGTTTGGTATCAGAGCATTAGGTTGAGTAAATACCTAGGCTCTGGAGTGGTGTCTTTCTTGAGAGAGCGTACTTGTATTTTTATATATAACTATATATATATATATATATACATACATACCTAAATCTATTGGGTTATCTGATCGGATTTTCCAACATAAGTTTTAGAGGTAGATGGAGTAATGGTATGTGTGCAACACGACTACCACTAATGGAAGAGGTCCATATGTTTGAGGTTGGAAGTATTTGTTGAGACTGTAGACCTAATACCATCTCGAGTAAGATTTGTAGTTTGGAGTAAGGATTTCTCTGATATCCGAAGGAAATCTTTTAAAGATTCGGAGTTTATCTTTGAAGTGTAAGTTTGGATCTGTCGGAAGTGAAGAAGTAAGTGATGGTATCTTGATAACTACGTGATGAGATGCAGTATCCATGGATATTTTCGAAGATGTTTTCTATTGAAGCAGTTTTAGAAGTAGTTGAGGAGCAGTCTTTACCTGCCGCAGGGAAGACTCGTCTGTGTAGAAGTTATCTGGATCTTTAGCAAGGAGGTTGACTGTACTGGAATATGAGACTAAGGTCTATGAGTTGTTTCGCTTTGGCATGGTCTCATTTGTCATTACTTAAGCAGAGCGAGATGTTGATGCTTGGTTTGGAACCCAGATTTCTTGAGTGGTTGTCTGCCATCTTGGAGGTCCGTTGTGTGGTTTGTTGATAGTTTTGGTTTTCGAGAAGCCTTTGGATTAGAAGTCTTTTGTTAGTTGTGGTAGCAGTGCAGTTTGAATTGTTCGGTGTGCTGACGTGAAGGTCTTTTAGTGTAACAACCCGCCGCTCTGACCGCCTCTAGTCGGTAATTAAACCAACTCGAAACGTTCAAAATGACGGATTGTTGTTCAGTTTATAAAGTTTAAACAGAATCAGCCACAGAATCACAGAATAATCATAATATTATTCATAAATGAATTTTTCTTACATACATATATCAGAGTTTGTACAATGCATTAAGTTTTTATACAGCGGAATATATATCTTTTATTTTTGAGTACAAGAAAAAAAAATTCTAGAAAAAACTTTAGTGGAGTGCTTTCCCCTCTCTCTCTAACTTCACGGCCTGAAAATCTTCAAGCTGTAAGAATACTCGGTCTGACCCGAGCGTTTATTGCAAAACACAAAAAAACACTCGAGTCAGGATTAATCTTTATTCAAGTAATTAAATTTGAAATGAACTGAATAAAATGGTAACAGAGATGACGAATCACATGAATCAATTTAGATCTATTATGGATTTTTCACATTAACAATATCCTGTGTGGCTGCAGTGCACACATATATTTGTACACATGTGCACTGCCTCGCCAACACGTGTGCACCAAACAAAAGCACAATCTACAAATCATGTACAAGTCAAAGTGAGGTTGCACAAGTACAAATAATACACAGCAGCACAGTGCAATGAACAAGAAACACAAGTACAGGCAGCAGTCTCAAGTGACACAGTGCAAACAGCACTGTCAACACAGGCAGCCAAGGGCAGAGACTCAGAAATGCCAAAGACATGAAGCAACAAAAGATTCACAAATACTACTCGAAGTTTACAGAGTGCAGAATCTGCAGACCAAATGCAACGGAATGGAATGCAACTACAAGTGCAGGTGAACAAGTGATACAAACTACAGATAAACAAAGACCATATGGTCAGTGCACATAAACAAAGAACACAAGTACAGGCAGCAGTGTACAACAATGCAATCAACACAGCAGCTCAAAGACAGAGTATATGCAATGCATCAAACTCAGGTGGACATATCAAAATTTTGGAAATACAAAGTATTCAAATGAACACAGTAAGCTACATGATGATCTCAATATAGCAATGACAGAGTACATGCAAATGAAGATCACAAATGCAAGTGCAGAATCAATTTGGCACCAAACTGAACCCAACACCATAGGAACAAGATGAGACAGCAATAAATGAGGTTGAAAGTCAAATTTTTAACAAAATGGCAAAGGTCAAGCTACTGACCAATCACACAAATGCACAGAGGCACTGTTACTACATAATGCCAGCAAAAAGGAGGTGAAAGCACAAAAATTATGCAATGTAATGTGAACATTGTCCATCATACATATGAATCAATTTCATATGTACAACCAACACCCAACAATGCAACAGTGAACAACACCAGTAAAAAGGGTCACAAAGAAATGGTTCCAAAATGAAATGAACCAGAGAAATGCAACTTCAAGACATGAATCCATAGTGAAACAGACCAAGTGACAACAATGCAGAGCTCCACCAGGAAAGATGATAACCCATATATATACATACAAGAATGCATATATATATATACATGCCAGAAATCAAGAAGACGATGTAACTTCAAATGAAAACATATGGGTCAGTGCAACATGTGCAACTCGGTGAATTAGAGGCAACAAAAAATCAGGCAACAGGAGCATATGGTGGTGCAGACTACAAATCTTGCTTGATTACTTAATCTTTCCCTTCAATTTTTCTGTTTATATTGTTACAGGCATATTCTTTTTAGAATTTATAACTCAAATTCATTTAAATGGGAAGATACAAATTTTCCTATTTAGTTTGAGTCTGCAATTTAAAACAGAGAGGAGCAAAACATGATACAGGTGAATAATGCAAACTAAATGAAACAGTGGACAGGACAATTACAGTGCAACTCAATGCTACAAAAGACCAACAGTATTAATGCAACTCTATGCCAATATGACTGCAAGAACATGAGTACAGATAACAGCATGGTAAAATGCAAATCAACTCAGAGAGCAAAATATGAAGACCCCAAAGCCAAACATGTACATAAGTGGACGATGCAAACAATAGTTAAGTTCAAGTGCAACAAAATGGAATGCAACTACAAGTGCAACAGTCAAGTCTAAATGCATAAATGAGGAAACTGCAGTGGACAGTGCAGACAAAATGAAAGGTACCAGTGAAACAAAGCAAAGGATCAAATCAAAACAAATGAAACTGGGTTCAAAATTTTCTTACATTAAAAGCTTCAGATTTTAAACATTTGAAACTGATATTCATTTCAAATTAGAGGGTAAAAAATTTATTTACAGACACATGCATACATCACATATGCATTGGAGTTCAAACAAGCAAAATTTTTTGGTATAACATCTGTTCTTATCAATTTAAAAACAAATTTACAAATAGCATCTATTCTCCTCAGTAATAAAAAAAAAATTTATAGCATCTGTTTTCATCAGTAAAAAAAACAATATCATATAGCATCTGTTCTTAACAGTTTAAAAACAAATCAAATAGCATCTGTTTTCATCAGTTAAAATCGAATTATCAGAGCAATTGATAGCAAATATCACCCAAAACATAGCATGCAACCAAGATTCAATTCAACCAAATTTAAAAACTTGAATCTAAATTAATCGTGAGTAAAGAACTCACCATAACTCGAATCGAAACAGCTGAGGCGAGAATGAGCAGAGCATAATCGAACCAAGGCCGAAGCCCCAAATTGGATCGCAAGCCCTAATTGATAAACGACGAAGAGGAGGCCGCCATTTTTATTTCTTTCGCATGCTTTAGACTTAGGGTTTTCGAATGAAAAGGGGTAAAGGGGTAGGGTATAAAAGAGAAAGGGGGACGTGAATTTTGCGTGGAAAAAGGCGTGGTTGAAGGCGTGTTTTTAGCTGGTAAGGGGTAAGGTAATGTATCTAGCTGATGAAGGTATAAGGCAGATGTACCTTTTATTTTTATTTTTATTTTTCTCCTTTATTTTATGTTATATTATTTTTACCTTTTTTTTTATATTATAAATTCAATTTTTTTTGTATAATCTTTTTCTTAAATAAACTTATAAACGTTTTGCAGTTCATTTATCAAACATAAATTTATATTAACATGTTTCTCAATTTATTTTATATTGATTAAAATTTTATTCTTTTTTTTTAAGCTAAAGAAAATGTTATTAAAACTAACCATCCTTTATAAATTTAAATAAGCAACAATTCTTATGTCCAAATTTATTTTCTTCTAAGTCGTTAGTTTGAATTTCAATACAAATTCAATATTCAATTTCAACTTCAAAGTTAAATTCAAATTCTATTCAACTTTAAATAGATTAAATTCTTAAATTTAATCGCCAATTTATTCTGATAATTTGAAATTTAGGTCAAATCATCATTTAAATATTTAAAATAAATTAAATATTTACAAATTAAATTGTTCAAAATTCAGGACCGTTACAATCTCCCCTACTTAAAAGAATTTCGTCCCGAAATTATAAGTTAGGAAAACGATTGCTAAAATCTCACCGATATTTATACCCTACACAATTTTTACTAAGTTTCAAACTCGCCAATAAATATAGGATTCATTCCATTTATTTTATCTCACTAGTTTTATTCATCGATTTCAATAATCAAGACACAAAAGTCTTTCACTAAATTTTTGACTTACAAAAACTCAGATTTTTAAACTTGAAATCTTTCATGCTAAATATTTGCATAATATATCTTATCCAAAACTGTGGACTTTCAAGATACTTTTAAAAATCTTCTTCCTTAATTCATTAAGTTAGAATTATGTAATTCTAATTTCAGATTATTGATTTTCTATTCAAAGTTTTGAAAATACTTGATAACTCAAAGTTTAACAAGTCCATCGTCGTTCTTACAGACATTAGGCATACGCTGGCCAGGCGCAAGACTAAAAATCTCCAAGTACTAAACATACTTGCTTCAACTCCCGGTGAAAATACTTTTTAAAAATTATTTTAAAAATGGATATGGAAAGCACGTTCCCCCATGGATCACAGTTTACCCGGCGGTTACGCTACTATCTCAGTAGAATCACTTGTAACCTTAGATTTCTCATCACTCTCGAATTTCTCCATGGTTGTCGCCTTAGATCGCGGTCCACACGGCGGTTACGCTACTATCTCAGTAGAATCGCTCGTGGCCTTAGGCATCACGCCCCTCGAATTTCGCTTCGGTTTCCAGATCGCAGTTTACTCGGTGGTTGCGCCACTATCTCAGTGGAATCGCTTGTAACTGTAGGCATCACGCCCCACGAATTACGCCAGCATCAATTCACATAATCCCAAACACGATGATCCATCGTGGGGGATATCATATCAGTCCCAATGGACATTCCACTAATGGAATTCTACGTAGCTACGATTTCCAATGGACACTCCACCGAGTTCCAATCACCTTCACATAATAAATGGAAGGTACATTTCCATATCCTCAGTTTTTAGAAAACATATGTCATATACATATAGTACTTCATTTCACATTTCGTACATATCATACCTATGTAAACTTACACAGGATTTTCATAATAATGACTTTCCAAACTGATGGTTTTCGATTATATTCACATATATAAGTTACGAAAACTTAATTCACATTCATCACAAATAGAGGATTCCAAATTTTCCATCACGTTTAAAATTTTCCTCTAAATCGATTTGAAAATTTAAGGTTATCTCAAACCTAATTCACATTCATAATCCAATTCATTATCGACTTCACATTCGATTTGGATTTCACGTTACATCGTCAATTCTCAACACATAATTGATGTCTATCGATATATAACCTCTAAGCTCATACGTCTCAGAGAAGGGTGTTAAGCTAAAAGAATAAATTTTCCGCCACCACAGATATATATTTAATAGAGATCAAACGCTATGTCATCAATTCACAATGTTAGACATACAATCCCAATCGACTATCTAAAATTCAAAGCTCAACTTATATTGTTTTTGGTGTCAAAGTTAAACTCAATTTTAACTCAAGATTCAATCTTTTTGAAAAATTTCCAAGTTGAACTAATTGTTCACATTTCTCAAAATAATATCTTTACAAGATATATAATTTTCACACTTAGCCATTTGAAACTAATTTCAAATACTCATTTTTTTCAATTTATCTTCAAAAGATAATATTTCAAACCTCTCATTTCATATTGGAAAACATTTCCATACTCATTAAATAATAAGTAATTCACAAATTCATTTATTTTCAACTCGGAAAATATTCAATATACTTGAATCAAAATTAAGTATATATTTCACTCTTTAAGGAAATCATTCTTTTAAACACATTTATTTGAGTTAAAACGAATGTTGCGTAAAACATCGTTACGACAACTCAAAATCACTAGTATAGGGATTCGGATTTAAAATAGATATATAAATCCCAATACTATAAACAACATTTCCTTCCGGAAACCATTTACTATAACAACAATGTTATAATCCACCATTTCCTTATTCTTTTCGAAAACGTCTATTTCAACAATGAATGTTGAAATCTATGTATTCGATACTTAATGCATTTTAAAACATCTTTAAAAACATTAATTTTTTTTCAACTTCAACTTAATTCATAGTTTGAATTCTTCATACTTTTCATAGTATTAGTTTTAAACCGATTTCAAACTTTTCAATATTAAGTTTTTCACTTAATTTAATTTTTCTCACGTTTAGATTCAAATTCATCACTGAATTTATTAAACCTATAATGGATTATCATATTGACAAACATCAAACTTGAAATTTAAATCTCATTTGAACTTTGCATTTGCTTTCTATTACAAAAATAATCAACTAGTTCTTTAGTAAATTATTCATCGAATTGGTTCCATTAGATCTATATTTCCATATTAACTATTTTAGGCAATAGTTTTAAACTTGAAATATAAACTTCACATCAAACTAGTTTGATCCATACAGTTAAATCAACAATTAAACTTCCTTCCATAATATCACTTCCCAGGATGCTATTTCATTAAAATATTTCCTCCGTACAAAATTTTACATAGCTTAATACTTTTAAAAGACGTACACAAAAGATTGTGGATTACAAAGGATAGTATTACAAAATATATCGATTGGTTTAAGATTCAGAATAATTAAGGACTAACGACTTCTTGTCCGATAGTATGCATCTTTGCCAAACTTTCATCTTCGGATGACACTATTTCATGTTGTGTTAAAGGAGAAGTAACACATTCAAAATCCACATGTCCCCAATCCTTACAGTTATTGCAAAAATATGAGATGTTTCCATCCTTATCTATCACCTTAGCACTTTTCGCTCTAGCTGGTCGGGCTATAGCTTGCTTTCCCTGTTGTCTTTCGGTGCAGTTTCTGGCTATATGTCCAGACTGACGACAATGGTAGCAGATTGTCAATCTATCGATGGGTAAATTGAGTACGCACTTTTTCCTTTTCACTTTAGGGCAATGACTAAGAAAATGCCCTTTCTCCCGACATTTAAAACACACAATCTCAGGACGAGCGAACCGGTCATCCACATTCCTTTTCTTTCTCCTTACTCGGCACTTAATGTCATAATGTCCCTTTTTATGACATCGATAGCAAATAACCTCATCATATGGACCAGGTGCTTGCCTTTCACTGAATCTCCTTTCAATTTCCGCACGTCTCGCTTCTGCTTCTCTACGAGCAATTGCTCTTCGTTCACGGCGTGCTGCTTTTTGTGCTTCGGTTTTCGCCATTATAATAAACAAGGTGTTTTCGAAGTTTCCTATCAATATTTGCAATTCTTATTAGCAGAGGTTGGATTATTCAATCATTTTACCTAAAACATATCTGTTTTATTCAATAATATATTCACTGTCCAAAATCGTGAATATACTTTGTCAACTAATTTCATCATTTCTTCAACTTATTTTTATTTTTAAAGGGTTATCCACTGTCCAAAATCGTGGATATAACTCCTTTAATAAGCTACAACAATTTACTTATCAAATTCAATTGATTTCGAATTTATAAACAATCTTTACAAATTCCATTTCTATTTATAAACTTCGATTGACAATCTTTTTTTATTAATTCAATTCAATTCAATTTATATAACTCAGTTATATACCAAAAGTTCATATTATAAGTTAAATACTTATAATCCATTTATTCACTATATCGTTCTTCAAAACATTTGAAATTAATTTTCAAAAGAATTCAGAATCAAATTCTCAAGTTATAGTTTAATTATCCTCTTGGCTATAACTAAATTGAAATATCATTTTCTTTCACAATTATTATTTTGTAGATATTCACAATATTTGATTCAAATCAATTCATTAATTCACTTCACTTATATTTTATTTTTCATAAGTCTCAATAATTCGATAATGGATTTCGAATGAGAAACTATCGCAATCCTAAATTTAGAGAGGGGAATTTTCAAAATAATTCTAATTTTCAAAATACTTTTTATTTTACAAAGAAAACAATTTCAAACTTATTTTAAATTTGAAAACATTTTTCTTTAAAGTGGTTCTAGTAACTATTCATATTAAACATCATAAACTGAGCTTTGTGTAAACCAAAGCTCTGATACCACTTTTGTAACGACCCGCCGCTCTGACCGCCTCTAGTCGGTAATTAAACCAACTCGAAACGTTCAAAATGACGGATTGTTGTTCAGTTTATAAAGTTTAAACAGAATCAGCCACAGAATCACAGAATAATCATAATATTATTCATAAATGAATTTTTCTTACATACATATATCAGAGTTTGTACAATGCATTAAGTTTTTATACAGCGGAATATATATCTTTTATTTTTGAGTACAAGAAAAAAAAATTCTAGAAAAAACTTTAGTGGAGTGCTTTCCCCTCTCTCTCTAACTTCACGGCCTGAAAATCTTCAAGATGTAAAAATACTCGGTCTGACCCGAGCGTTTATTGCAAAACACAAAAAAACACTCGAGTCAGGATTAATCTTTATTCAAGTAATTAAATTTGAAATGAACTGAATAAAATGGTAACAGAGATGACGAATCACATGAATCAATTCAGATCTATTATGGATTTTTCACATTAACAATAACCTGTGTGGCTGCAGTGCACACATATATTTGTACACATGTGCACTGCCTCGCCAACACGTGTGCACCAAACAAAAGCACAATCTACAAATCATGTACAAGTCAAAGTGAGGTTGCACAAGTACAAATAATACACAGCAGCACAGTGCAATGAACAAGAAACACAAGTACAGGCAGCAGTCTCAAGTGACACAGTGCAAACAGCACTGTCAACACAGGCAGCCAAGGGCAGAGACTCAGAAATGCCAAAGACATGAAGCAACAAAAGATTCACAAATACTACTCGAAGTTTACAGAGTGCAGAATCTACAGACCAAATGCAACGGAATGGAATGCAACTACAAGTGCAGGTGAACAAGTGATACAAATTACAGATAAACAAAGACCATATGGTCAGTGCACATAAACAAAGAACACAAGTACAGGCAGCAGTGTACAACAATGCAATCAACACAGCAGCTCAAAGACAGAGTATATGCAACGCATCAAACTCAGGTGGACATATCAAAATTTTGGAAATACAAAGTATTCAAATGAACACAGTAAGCTACATGATGATCTCAATATAGCAATGACAGAGTACATGCAAATGAAGATCACAAATGCAAGTGCAGAATCAATTTGGCACCAAACTGAACCCAACACCATAGGAACAAGATGAGACAGCAATAAATGAGGTTGCAAAGTCAAATTTTTAACAAAATGGCAAAGTTCAAGCTACTGACCAATCACACAAATGCACACAGGCACTGTTACTACATAATGCCAGCAAAAAGGAGGTGAAAGCACAAAAATTATGCAATGTAATGTGAACATTGTCCATCATACATATGAATCAATTTCATATGTACAACCAACACCCAACAATGCAACAGTGAACAACACCAGTAAAAAGGGTCACAAAGAAATGGTTCTAAAATGAAATGAACCAGAGAAATGCAACTTCAAGACATAAATCCATAGTGAAACAGACCAAGTGACAACAATGCAGAGCTCCACCAGGCAAGATGATAACCCATATATATACTTACAAGAATGCATATATATATATATATATACATGCCAGAAATCAAGAAGACGATGTAACTTCAAATGAAAACATATGGGTCAGTGCAACATGTGCAACTCGGTGAATTAGAGGCAACAAAAAATCAGGCAACAGGAGCATATGGTGGTGCAGACTACAAATCTTGCTTGATTACTTAATCTTTCCCTTCAATTTTTCTGTTTATATTGTTACAGGCATATTCTTTTTAGAATTTATAACTCAAATTCATTTAAATGGGAAGATACAAATTTTCCTATTTAGTTTGAGTCTGCAATTTAAAACAGAGAGGAGCAAAACATGATACAGGTGAACAATGCAAACTAAATGAAACAGTGGACAGGACAATTACAGTGCAACTCAATGCTACAAAAGACCAACAGTATTAATGCAACTCTATGCCAATATGACTGCAAGAACATGAGTACAGATAACAGCATGGTAAAATGCAAATCAACTCAGAGAGCAAAATATGAGGACCCCAAAGCCAAACATGTACATAAGTGGACGATGCAGACAATAGTTAAGTTCAAGTGCAACAAAATGGAATGCAACTACAAGTGCAACAGTCAAGTCTAAATGCATAAATGAGGAGACTGCAGTGGACAGTGCAGACAAAATGAAAGGTACCAGTGAAACAAAGCAAAGGATCAAATCAAAACAAATGAAACTGGGGTCAAAATTTTCTTAACATTAAAAGCTTCAGATTTTAAACTTTGAAACTGATATTCATTTCAAATTAGAGGGGAAAAAATTTATTTACAGACACATGCATACATCACATATGCACTGGAGTTCAAACAAGCAAAATTTTTTGGTATAACATCTGTTCTTATCAATTTAAAAACAAATTTACAAATAGCATCTATTCTCCTCAGTAATAAAAAAAAATTTATAGCATCTGTTTTCATCAGTAAAAAAAACAATATCATATAGCATCTGTTCTTAACAGTTTAAAAACAAATCAAATAGCATCTGTTTTCATCAGTTAAAATCGAATTATCAGAGCAATTGATAGCAAATATCACCCAAAACATAGCATGCAACCAAGATTCAATTCAACCAAATTTAAAAACTTGAATCTAAATTAATCGTGAGTAAAGAACTCACCATAACTCGAATCGAAACAGCTGAGGCGAGAATGAGCAGAGCACAATCGAACCAAGGCCGAAGCCCCAAATCGGATCACAAGCCCTAATTGATAAACGACGAAGAGGAGGCCGCCATTTTTATTTCTTTCGCATGCTTTAGACTTAGGGTTTTTGAATGAAAAGGGGTAAAGGGGTAGGGTATAAAAGAGAAAGGGGGACGTGAATTTTGCGTGGAAAAAGGCATGGTTGAAGGCGTGTTTTTAGCTGGTAAGGGGTAAGGTAATGTATCTAGCTGATGAAGGTATAAGGCAGATGTACCTTTTATTTTTATTTTTATTTTCTCCTTTATTATATGTTATATTGTTTTTACTTTTTTTTTATATTATAAATTCAATTTGTTTTGTATAATCTTTTTCTTAAATAAACTTATAAACGTTTTGCAGTTCATTTATCAAACATAAATTTATATTAACATGTTTCTCAATTTATTTTATATTGATTAAAATTTTATTCTTTTTTTTAAGCTAAAGAAAATGTTATTAAAACTAACCATCCTTTATAAATTTAAATAAGCAACAATTCTTATGTCCAAATTTATTTTCTTCTAAGTCGTTAGTTTGAATTTCAATACAAATTCAATATTCAATTTCAACTTCAAAGTTAAATTCAAATTCTATTCAACTTTAAATAGATTAAATTCTTAAATTTAATCGCCAATTTATTCTGATAATTTGTAATTTAAGTCAAATCATCATTTAAATATTTAAAATAAATTAAATATTTACAAATTAAATTGTTCAAAATTCAGGACCGTTACATTTAGCTTTGCAGTATCATCGAGGTAGAGTTTGGAAGCAGCAGTGTGGCTCGTTTCTCCGATGGTTCAGGAATGTGACGCCCCACCTCTATACCCATGCTAGCCAAGGACACTACTGAGTAATGCCGTCAACTAACACGGAGAATAAGGCTGGTTAGGAGCGACCATTTATAGCCTTGCTCTAACTATCTGTTGAATACATCGACAATAAACATACCAAGCAGGTCGACATATCCAATGAATACTTAAAACAAAACCATAGGTGGTTGAAGGATCTATCAGAACAGAATATAACAACTCAAATGTAATATACATCACAGAACAGTAAATCAACATATACACATATACAGATACATAACAGAGTTTACAAAATATTACATGTCAAGTGGTATAGCAAACCACAATATGCAGACGAGTCAAATGAATACATATATCAGAGTTACTACAAAATGGGACTACACAAAAAACTTTAACAAAAAGGAACAAGCTGAATAGTCCATGCGGAAGCCAAATAGGCTAAGTCCAAAAGCACCTAACCTGAAACATCTCGGTCTGACCCGAGTATAAAATACACGGGTCAGTCTAGCTAAACAAATCAGTTAGATAAACTGAATAACCATAAACCGGCAAGGTTACAAAGTATAACAAATATCTCTAAAAGAGATAGCACAATCATCAACAAAAGATGAATCATATAGAACAAGCCTCATATCGTCGGAAACATATAGAAACAAAGGATACAAATATCCCAAATCAAGCCAAAAAGGCAAATAACAAATACCAATAAGGTATACAAGTTCCGCAAGGTAAACGCTACGCATCATGCGGCTCATACTGACCAACATCGAAGGGTGATACCTAAGGAATATACATATGAATGAAACATCAGAAAATTGCTCGAGCTCAGTACTGTATAAACAAGGATCCATGAGTCCGAAGACTCCAAACCAGATATCACCCATGCGGCTCATAACGACCAACATCGGAAGCGATACTAAAGGGCAACCCAATATCACCCATGCGGCTCATAACGACCAACATCGGAAGCGATACTAAAGGGCAACAAACCCGAAGGCACAAACCCGAAGGCACATACCCGAAGGCAACAAACCGTAGTGGTGAAGGTCCGGAGGCCCAGTACTGGACACCACTAACTGGAGGAATGTGTCACAACTCTCGAAAAGGAATCCGAAAAGTGTTAACGTATGTCCCATAACCACTCGTTCGCACTAAACGGTTTACTATCCGTCAGTTACTTTCACACTCAAAGCAGTACAAAGTTTACCTCATATCATCGGTAAACCAAACCTGAAGGTCAAAACAATCAATTGAATAGGTCGGGGACTAATCGGGAAGACAAACGCACAGATTCATGGTCCGTGTTTTAGCTTACCATTTAATCTCCCTTCCACTTCGCTCAAAGTGCGAAATTATGTGTGTGCATTATAAATAGAATTTATAATTTGGAGAAGGGAGCTTTTAATACGATTTAGAGAGATTATTTATAAAACCCGTGAATGAAGTTAAAAACAAGTCATCAAAGTCAATCGTGAATGATAATCACAAACCAAGTCGACAAACATCGATAACCAATGAAATATCAACAAAGAATACGCAAATTAGGCAAAATAGGGGATTCCAGACGTCTGAATGGTGCATTCAGACATCTGATTTTGTCTTCTAGAAAATCCCAGCAAAACAGACCAGGCGTCTGATTTTGCGAACCAGACGTCTGAAACCATTCAGACGTCTGAAATTGAGGGTCAGACGTCTGAGAGTGGTTTCTGACTCTCTTCCAACTGCCGTACGTTTATATTTTCCACTCCAGGTACAAACCAGATGTCTGAGCTTGGTTACCAGACGTCTGGTCACCTGGTCTGGGCAACAATTTGCCTAGGCCAAAGTGGCCAAAGCATATCGAAAACCAATCGATCCAAATCCAACGCAATAGACTTGAATAGAGGTTAGTAATTCATACCAAACCTCAGCAAAAGCAATAGCTTAGATGTGAGTTCCAAAAACTCACCTTTTTAACTCAAAAACAAAGGATGAGAAGACCAAATGCAAGGAAACAACCAACCACTCTCCACTTCAACTCTACAAGCTTCAATCTAAGATTATAACAAACATTTCCTAAATTAGGTTAAGGAAACTTTCTGAAATTGAAGAGGAGAAGAGATGGAGAAGATGAAGAGGAGCTTACCTATGTCTTCTCTTTAATATTGAAGTAAGAATTTGGAGTTTGCAAATGGAATTAGGGCTTGCAATTTCTATTTCTCTTTCCCTTCCACCATTTTCAGTTTTCTTAAGCTAAGAAATGAAATGAGGTTGAATGGATGAAGAGGGGGCTGAGTTAGGGGTTTAAACTAACAAATGGGCTGAGCCCAAACCCAAAACCCAAATAGAAAAAGGGTCAAAATTTCACAAACTCCAAACATATCAAAGATTATACTCAAAAAGATCGCAAATGCCATTTTGGAACCAATGGAGGTAGTTTCGAGCTCCAATTCGGCCGTTTGCAAAAAGTAACATTTTGGACCCAAAAATCCGACTAACGACGCTATATTTAAAAAATATTTACATATAAAATCGTTAAATATTTGGGTTGTTACAGATCTCCCTTCCTTACAAAATTGCGTCCCCGCAATTCCTAGAGACAATATTTGTAACAACTACATACATACAATCAATCAAAAGAAAAAGGAAATAAGCTTGATACGAAAAGATATACTCACCGTTCACAAGCTAAGTTAGAAAATCCGGAAAAGATCGCTCGATAAACTCTTTGGTTTCCCAAGTATAGTCATTGGGATTAGCGGACCATTGAACCTTAACGAGTGGAACGTCCTTGTTCCGAAGGTGTCGCACCTCCGTGTCAAGTACGCGAATAGGTTGCTGTACAATAGATAAGTCCAGTGAGACCTCAAGCTCTTGCAAATCAGGAGAAGTAATAATAGAATCCGACTCCCGAAGACACTTCCGAAGTTGCGAGACGTGAAACACGTCACGAATGCCAGATAAATGAGCTGAAAGTGAAACTCTATAAGCTACAGGGCCAATACGTTCAGTAATAGAAAATGGTCCTATAAAGCGAGGAGCCAATTTTCCAGTCGTACTGAAACGCATAACCCCTTTCAAAGGAGAAACACGAATAAAAACAAGATCGCCGATCAAGAACTCGAGAGGCTTCCTGCGGCTGTCCGCGTAGGATTTCTGGCGACTCTGTGCCTCTTTCATTCTCAACCGGATAAGATCAATCTTCTCGGAAGAATGACGAACAAAATCTGGGCCAAGAATAAGCTTCTCTCCAGATTCCAACCAACATGAAGGTGATCGACATGGCCTTCCGTATAAGGCTTCGAAAGGAGCCATACCGATACTAGATTGAAAACTATTGTTGTAGGAGAATTCTACAAGAAGTAGGTGATCCTCCCAACTTCCACCAAAATCAAAAATACAAATACGGAGAAGATCTTCCAAGATACGATTCACCCGTTCAGTCTGTCCATCAGACTGTGGATGATAAGCTGTGCTAAAATTAAGCTTTGTTCCCAAAGCTTGCTGAAGACTCTTCCAAAAATGACTCGTGAATAAAGGATCACGATCACTCACAATAGAACTAGGAACACCGTGAAGTCTCACGATTTCCTTAACATACAACTTAGCCTAATGCGAAGCAGTCCTATTAGACTTAATAGGAACAAAATGAGCAGACTTGGTGAGGCGATCAATAATAACCCAAATATTAGAATGGCCTGATCTCGAACGAGGTAGGCCGTCAATAAAATCCATAGAAATCTGATCCCATTTCCACAATGGAATCTCAAGAGGCTGAAGAAGACCCGAACGACGCTGATGCTCGGCCTTAAAACGCTGACAAGTTATGCAATTACTCACATAGCTCGCCACATCGCGTTTCATGCCTTCCCAATAATAAAGACGATGCATATCGGCATATATCTTACTACTAGCAGGATGAATGGTATACTTAGAACAGTGACAGTCATCAAGAATGTCATGCCTAAGTGCAAGATCAAAAGGCACAAAAAGACGGTTCTTCTTACGAAGACACCCATGAAAATCAATGCTGAAATCCCGCAACGCCTCATCACAGGATCCAGACTCAAAAAGCTGAATCAGATGCAACAAATCAGGATCACGCCGTTGGGCATCGGCAATACGATCCAATAAAATAGGTCGAGCTCCCAAACTAAATAATAGAATAGGAGAATCAAAAAATGAACCTCGATCACGAATTTCACAAAAAGATAGCGTCTCAAGAACATCCCATTCGGCAAGCATCGTAGAAATAACAGCCGAATGTTTACGACTAAGCGCATCTACAACACGATTACCCTTACCAGGGGTATACTGGATATCAAAGTCATAGGAGGCAAGAAACTCGAGCCAACGCTGTTGTCTCATATTGAGTTCCTTCTGAGTGACAAAATACTTCAAAGATTTATGATCGGTATAAAGAATGAAGCGTTCGCCCAATAAATAGTGTCGCCAAATCTTCAAGGCGAAGACAATGGTGGCTAACTCAAGATCATGAGTGGCATAGCGAACTTCATTCGGACGCAGTTGCCTAGAAGCATAAGCAACTACCCGATCCTTCTGCATAAGAACAGCACCGAGACCACTACCACAAGCATCGGTGTAGACAACAAGATCATGATTCCCTTCGGGAACCACAAGAATAGGAGCATTAGTGAGAAGTTCCTTCAATGTCAGAAAGGAAGCTTCACACTTTTCGGACCAATCAAAACGAATGCCTTTCCAAATAAGGCAAGTAAGAGGAAGCACAACACGGGAAAAATCCTTAATGAACCGACGGTAATAACCCGCCAATCTAAGGAAACTACGAATCTCATGCACATTCTCAGACCTCTTCCAATCCTGGATGGCTTCGATCTTTGAGGGATCGACAGAAATGCCATCGGAAGATACAACATGGCCTAAGAACTTAACCTTATTCTCCCAAAAGTGGCACTTGGAGAATTTGGCTCTAAGCTGATGATGACGGAGAGTGCTCAAGACAATTCTCAAGTGATTAGCATACTCGGCTTCAGATTTAGAATAAATAAGGATATCATCAATGAACACAAGAACGAACTTATCGAGATATTCCCGGAATACTCGATTCATGAGATCAACAAAGAAAGCAGGAGCGTTCGTCAAACCGAACGGAATAACGAGCCACTCAAAAGAACCATATCGAGTGCAGAAAGCTGTAAGAGGTATGCTATCCTCCACGACTCGTAATTGATGAAAACCTGTGGCAAGGTCGAGTTGAGAAAAGACCTTAGCACCACTCAATAGATCAAACATATCATCGATCCTAGGCAATGGATACCTATTCCTAATGGTCAACTCGTTAAGCTTGCGATAGTCAATGCAAAGCCTAAGTGTTCCATCGGACTTCTTCACAAAGACGACCGCGGATCCCCACAGAGAAAAACTGGATTGAATCAACTGCTTCGACTCAAGCTCTAAAAGCTGCTTCTTGAGTTCCTCATTTTCCTTTGTAGACATCCTCGTAGGAGGACGACTAACTGGCTGCACGCCTGGAATGAGATCAATGCGGAACTCAATTGCCCGCTTAGGTGGCAAACCCGATACAGGCTCAAAAACATCAGAAAAGTCACAAGCAATCGGAATACGAGATATATCATCATCATCTCGCGAATCAAGAGAATATAAAGCCATTTCAGAATTATCCACATCCCGAAGAACAAGAGATAACTAAGTAGGCGAATCCGGATGTCGAAGATACAAAATTCTCTCTGAACAAATAATCCTGGCATCATATCTCACTAGCTAGTCCATACCCAAAATCATATCAAATCCCTGACAAGAAATAATGTGCAGATTCGCACGAAAAGAAAAGCCACATAAAACAATCTCAACATCATCACAAAGCAAACTAAGGGTCGCGGATCCCCCAATAGGATTCGCAATCCTTAAAGAAGTAACCAAACAAGAAACATCCAAAGATAAATCATCAACGAGCTTCTTCGATACGAAAGAATGTGAAGCACCCGTATCGAAAAGAACTCGAATACTATGATCACGAAATAAAATAGAACCTTGCAAAATAGATGGAGATATACCTTTGGGCTGAGAGGGACCTTCAAAAGCCTTAGCAGCATAAAGCCTGCTAGACTTGGCACCAGCCGGAACAGTAGGGCAAGCTGAAACATGATGACCTTCCTTCTTGCAATAACGGGAGAAGAGAGGCTTAGGACAAGCTCGAATAATATGATCCGGAGAACCACAATTGAAACACTTTCGAACGAAAGGTGTTCCGGAAGACTGAGGCTGAGAGCTAGGACCACCAGTCTTCTTCTTCTTAGAAGGAAAAGGCCTGGACTTCTGAATTGGAAACGGCCTCTTGTTGGGGTTCTTGGAAACCTCAACATCAACATCACTATCACACTCCTTCTCGACGGTCTTGAGATGAAGCGCAGAATCAACCAACTCCTCAAAAGAAAGTTTAATTTAGAGCAACAAAGATTTATTAAGATATTTCTTAAGGCCAGAGACAAACTTCAAATTCTTCTTATAAGAAGTGCTGATGAATTCAAGACCATACTTAGATAAAGCCTCGAATGATGCAACATACTCAGAAACAGAAGATTTCCCTTGCTTCAACTCAAGGAAGCGACGGGTCAATAAAACATTTTCAGATTCAGGAACGAACTTGAGTTCGAATCGCTCCCGAAACTGAGTCCAAGAAAGAGTAGACTCATCAATCTCGGCTATAAGAAGCTCATACCATTCAAGGGCACGCTCTTGTAATAAGCTAGAAGTTATAAGAACTCTATCATGGTCAGAAAGATCCATACGAGAGAAGATACGCTCGCACGTGCAAAACCAAGCTTGGACTTCAAGAACGGATTCAGAGCCTTTAAACGGCTTTCCTCCAAGATGAGCAAAATCACTGCACTGGCGTGCAAAGGCAGACTTGCGAGGTGGAGACACTCGAGGAGGAACTGGAGACTGAGTGCTCCTAAACAACTCCATAAACTGATCGACAGACATATAAACGCCATCCGGATGTGTGCCACTGGATTGCCTAGCATCCGAACGTCGTCCCCTGCCTCTTCCAGCCATACGCTGAAGGTAAGATAAGAACAAGATTATTCTCAAGGTAGATATTACAATATGGGATACTATGGAATAAAATGCATTCCTAGACGTATTCCAAATTTTCATCTAACCTTGATGGAATAAAGAGACACGATGATTCATAGATTTGTATCACTTGTACACTTTGATGTATCGTAATATGTGCTCTATTATGTGTTTATCATATTTTGTCCTGAACTCAGCGCTGATACCACGCTGTGATGCCCCACCTCTATACCCACGCTATCCAAGGACACTACTGAGTAATGCCGTCAACTAACACGGAGAATAAGGCTGGTTAGGAGCGACCATCTATAGCCTTGCTCTAACTATTTGTTGAATACATCGACAATAAACATACCAAGCAGGTCGACATATCCAATGAATACTTAAAACAAAACCATAGGTGGTTGAAGGATCTATCAGAGCAGAATATAACAACTCAAATGTAATATACATCACAGAACAGTAAATCAACATATACAGATACATAACAGAGTTTACAAAATATTACATGTCAAGTGGTATAGCAAACCACAATATGCAGACGAGTCAAAAGAATACATATATCAGAGTTACTACAAAATGGGACTACACAAAAAGCTTTAACAAAAAGGAACAAGCTGAATAGTCCATGCGGAAGCAAAATAAGCTAAGTCCAAAAGCACCTAACCTGAAACATCTCGGTCTGACCCGAGTATAAAATACACGGGTCAGTCTAGCTAAACAAATCAGTTAGATAAACGGAATAACAATAAACCTGCAAGGTTACAAAGTATAACAAATATCTCTAAAAGAGATAACACAATCATCAACAAAAGATGAATCTTATAGAACAAGCCTCATATCATCGGCAACATATAGAAACAAAGGATACAAATGTCCCAAATCAAGCCAAAAAGGCAAATAACAAATACCAATAAGGTATACAAGTTCCGCAAGGTAAACGCTACGCATCATGCGGCTCATAATGACCAACATCGAAGGGCGATACCTAGGGAATATACATATGAATGAAACATCAGAAAATTGCTCGAGCTCAGTACTGTATAAACAAGGATCCATGAGTCCGAAGACTCCAAACCCAATATCACCCATGCGGCTCATAACGACCAACATCGGAAGCGATACTAAAGGGCAACCCAATATCACCCATGCGGCTCATAACGACCAACATCGGAAGCGATACTAAAGGGCAACAAACCCGAAGGCACAAACCCGAAGGCACATACCCGAAGGCAACAAACCGTAGTGGTGAAGGTCCGGAGGCCCAGTGCTGGACACCACTAACTGGCGGAATGTGTCACAACTCTCGAAAAGGAATCCGAAAAGTGTTAACGCATGTCCCATAACCACTCGTTCGCACTAAACGGTTTACTATCCGTCAGTCACTTTCACACTCAAAGCAGTACAAAGTTTACCTCATATCATCGGTAAACCAAACGCGAAGGTCAAAACAATCAATTGAATAGGTCAGGGACTAATCGGGAAGACAAACGCACAGATTCATGGTCCGTGTTTTACCTAACCATTTAATCTTCCTTCCACTTCGCTCGTAGTGCGAAATTGTGTGTGCGCATTATAAATAGAATTTATAATTTGGAGAAGGGAGCTTTTAATACGATTTAGAGAGATTATTTATAAAACCCGTGAATGAAGTCAAAAACAAGTCATCAAAGTCAATCGTGAATGATAATCACAAACCAAGTCGACAAACATCGATAACCAATGAAATATCAACTAAGAATAGGCAAATTAGGCAAAACAGTGGATTCCAGACGTCTGAAGGGTGCATTCAGACGTCTAATTTCGTCTTCTGGAAAATCCCAGCAAAACAGACCAGGCGTCTGATTTTGCGAACCAGACGTCTGAAACCATTCAAACGTCTGAAATTGAGGGTCAGACGTCTGAGAGTGGTTTCTGACTCTCTTCCAACTGTCGTATGTTTATATTTTCCACTCCAGGTACAAACCAGACGTCTAAGCTTGGTTACAAGACGTCTTGCCACCTGGTCTGGGCAACAATTTGCCTAGGCCAAAGTGGCCAAAACATATCGAAAACCAATCGATCCTAATCCAACGCAATAGACATGAATAGAGGTTAGTAATTCATACCAAACCTCAGCAAAAGCAATAGCTTAGATGTGAGTTCCAAAAACTCACCTTTTTAACTCAAAAACAAAGGATGAGAAGACCAAATGCAAGGAAACAACCAACCACTCTCCACTTCAACTCTACAAGCTTCAATCTAAGATTATAACAAACATTTCCTAAATTAGGTTAAGGAAACTTTCTGAAATTGAAGAGGAGAAGAGATGGAGAAGATGAAGAGGAGCTTACCTATGTCTTCTCTTTAATATTGAAGCAAGAATTTGGAGTTTGCAAATGGAATTAGGGCTTGCAATTTCTATTTCTCTTTCCCTTCCACCATTTTCAGTTTTCTTAAGCTAAGAAATGAAATGAGGTTGAATGGATGAAGAGAGGGCCGAGTTAGGGGTTTAAACTAACAAATGGGCTGAGCCCAAACCCAAAACCCAAATAGGAAAAGGGTCAAAATTTCACAAACTCCAAACATATCAAAGATTATAGTCAAAAAGATCGCAAACGCCATTTTGGAACCAATGGAGGTAGTTTCGAGCTCCAATTCGGCCGTTTGCAAAAAGTAACATTTCGAACCTAAAAATCCGACTAACGACGCTATATTTAAAAATATTGAAATATAAAATCGTTAAATATGCGGGTTGTTACAAGGATTCTTTGTGGTTCTTCTATCAGCAGTCCGGGCAGATGGTGAAAATTTTCTTGAAGGGTTAACTTTGTTTGGAAAAGCTTAAAGTTGTTCTATTTGGTAAAGAAAGGACAGTTTCTTTTGAATCCGAATTAGGTAGGATCGAAAAAGTGAGTTGCGATTAGTTTGGGAATTTTCTTGGGAAATCTTTTGTTTGAGACTGAGGGTTCTCATGTGGAAGTAGGAGCTACTGATGTAATCAGAAGTTTGTCTACATCTGAAGTTGAGTTCCGTATTTGGTTCCAGAAGCGATTTTGGAAGTTAGCCTGGTTGTAGGATGTTTCCTGAAGAAGGAAGAGTTGGTGTAGTAGCTCAGAAATTTTTGGAATTTGGATTGGTCAGATCTAATTTTTGAGTTGGATTTCTGTTATGAGGTTGTGACCGAGTCAGATGGGTCACTCAGATTTTATGGATTTGATGAACAAAGTTTCCCGGATATATTGGATGAGTTTGTACTCGTATTCATCAACAGTATTCTCATCTTTTTCAGAATCAGAGTTGTGCAGCGGAAGCGAGGTAGAAGCTGTGCAAGGAAGGATGTAAGTTCAGTTTGCTAGTGCTTGGGAAGTAGAGCTTGTGTTCTGGATTTCGGCTGATTTTGGAAAACTTTTCTGTTGGATAGGATTCAGAAACTGGTTTGCTTTGGTCTAGTTGTTTCTGGAAGCATCAGCATAGGTTGAGCTGATCAGGAAGAAGATTGGCAGCCCAGGATTGTCTGTTGAGTTATGCAGATATGAGATAAGGAGTTTGGAATTCGAAGTTGGAGACTTCATTGTTGTTAAGATTTCTCTGGTTAAGAGAACAGTAATTGGATAAGATTGAATTGCCAGTTTGGATAGATGGAATTCATTGTATTTCACGTATTTTCGAGGGAGTACGTGTATGATTCATTGCTGGTTGTTGAATCTGCAGTCCAGTTGGATTTGGAAGTTGTGCTAGACTTGGGTATAGTCTGATGTTCTGTTCAGATTGATGGATCTAGAGATGAGAGGAGCTCTGGATTTTGGTGGTGTAGTTTGTTATCTTCTGTAGAGCGAGTCTCCTGGTAATTTATACTTAGGAAACTCGAGATAGTATTAGTAAGTTTTATTCTGATTTGTGTTAGAATAATTAGTTAGGTTTGTTTGATTGATTGATTGCTATGGTTGTTAGTAACTGGTTGATAGGAATGCTTTGCTGGTTAGAAATTAAAATCTTTGCTGGGTTATTAAATTACCTTTGCTTTTAAATTTCGGGGACGAAATTCTTTTAAAGGGGGAGGATTGTAACGACTCAGAATTTTAGGCAATATCAATTTAATATTCTATACTAATAATTTAATTGATTTGATAATTTTTCTTTATAATTTTAATTTAAATTAGTAAATTTAATCTTTTAAAGGTTAATAAAATTATTAATCTGGCAATATTGATAAGAATTTGTTTTTCAAAGCTAATGAAATTTTATTCTATTTATAATATATATATTTTTGATATATATTATGAATAGAAGATCTTTTGTTTAACATTAAAGTTGAATTTTTCAAATTGTAATATATATGTATGTATATGTTGTAATTTGATGTTGTTTTGGAATTTTTTAAAAATTTATTTTAATCTATTTATAATTTATATGTATGAATTGTAATCTAAAGCTTTGTTTTAGACTTTAATATTTTTCAAAAGTTAATTTAAAGATTAATTCAATTGTTTTTAAGATATAAGATAATTATTTATTTTAAATATGATAGTTTAAATAAGTTTTGTTTCGTTTTCTTTTAAAAGTGCTTAAATTTTAAAATGGTTATACAAATGTTTTAGATTTTAGATAACATGTATAAGAAAATATATTTATATTATAATTAGTTTTAGCATATTTTCTTTTAAAGGTAAACTAATATTTATTAATTAAGTAACTTAAAAAGTAAGTTATGTTTACATTTAAACTAAATGAAAATTTAATTAAAAACACTTAAAACATGTGCAAACATGTTAATCCTCTCATAAACACATGTAAGGCAATTAAAGAAATTAAGTGACAAGTGTCTTGAATTTAAAATTTACTTTCTTTGATTTTTATTAGATCATAACTAAGTTATAAAACATATTTTTCATCTCTTCTTCAATCTATTTTCTTTTCTCCATTTCTTCAAATTTTAATGGCAACCAGAAATTGCTCTTCAAAAACCTGAAAATTGAATTCAAAAATCAAAAACAAATCTGAATCAACCTGCATTTCAAAGAATCAAGTTCAATTTCAACCTGCAATTCATGAAGTTCTTCACAACAATTCAATCTGCAACTAAAAGGAAAGTTCAACTGCAATTTCAATATTTAAATCATCAAAATGAAAGCATGCATAATGATCAAGTTTCATCAGCAATCAAAAGCATTAAAACATTTTCCAGAATTAAAAGATTCAGGCCTGGAAGTAATAAAAGCCGCTCTGCATATTATAATCTAGTGAGTAAATTATTTTTTAAAAACAGTTTTAAATTAATCTGAGATTGAATGATGATGTATGCAATGAAATTTGCTTTGATGATGAACATTAGTTTACATGAATGCATGTTTGTTTGAATGCCTGTAGATTGGATGTAAGTTCTGTTGTTCTAAACAGATTTGATTTTCCCTCTTTAAAATTCAATATCTCATTGTTAATCTGTAATTTGCAAACAAGAATGATTGAGATCACGTAACTTCATTACTAAAATCATTCCAGGTGTTTAAAATAAATATTCATTTCGAAATCTTTAAAAATACAGTGGAAACCCAACTTTTCACAAAAATCAATTCGCTTAATTTCAACTTTGAATTTTAAGGAAGGATTCGTGATTGAAAATCATGAATTTTAACATGCATTTCATAATTTTTAAATTGATAATCAACTAGGAATTTAATGTTGAAGGGTTTCGGCATTTGGGTGAATTGCCATCAATCTACACAATAATTTGATTTGAAATTTTGATCGAAGCTTGTTTTTAGGTTATTGATTATGGGAAAAATGTGATTGATTTTTTTTAATGATTGATTTGATCGAATTCGAATGAAATAGGGTTTTAAGCTTGTTTGGCTGGGCTTAACTGTAGAGGGATTTGCGACTTGCATAAAGGACCGGAGGTGTTCGCACTTGAGGGAAAATGGAGCTCGTGACGTGGAGTTTCGATGGAGAGGGTCGGCGAGGATCATCGTTGCCGTGATGGTCGGCGTTGGGTTTAGTTTTGTGTTCGTGTTTCTGTAGTTTTCGGCTCAAGGTCGTAATTTCGATTCGAATTTGTTTTCTTGAATCTGGGTTCGAAATCAGGTTCACACGCGATCATGTGATCGACGATGATGGTCGCGATGACCAAGTTTGGCCGGAGGCTCTTGGGTAGGTGCACCATGCACGGGTTTGTGCACTGGGAAATGTGAATTGGGGAAGAAAGGTTCTTCCTGGGTTTGCTCTCGAGATTTCATCAGGGACGACTTGAAGTAGAGGGGCGTGGGTTTGCTTCGGGGCTGGCTCGAATGGATTCTGGGTTCGACTCGAGTTTTGGGTGTTGTACTCTGGTTTTTTCTGTGTAGAGTTTAGTTGCAAGTTTAAACTCGAGTATTTTCGTCTGAGGGCTTTCAGGTTTATGCTGTGTAAATATTAAGTTGCATATGAAACTTGAGTTGAATTAATATAGGTAAGGCATTAAATTTTAAACAAGTTTTATAAAAGAAGCAAAATACAAAGTTGAAGCTTGTTCTTTTGAAATAAATATTAATCAAACTTTTAAAGATGGTAATTGAATTTATTTCAAATTTAAATTGTTAAGATGTTTACTTTGAAAGTAATTATCTTAAGTAAATTTTGAATTTCAATTTAAAAGAATGTTTTGAATTTAAATATTAAATCAAATTTTAAGTTAAATTTTTAAGTAATGTTTTTAATAACAAAGTTTTCAATTTATATTGAAATAAATAAGTTTAAAATTTGATAATTTAAAGTGTTTTAAATTTGGGAATGATTTCTAAATGCTTTATCTTCAAGTTAGGCTATTATTATGATTTTGTAAACCAAATTTAATAATTTGTCTTTAAGTTAATAAGATTTAATTTATTTAAATAATTTGTTTATGAGAAAATTAAGGTTAAATAGTAACGACCCATAAAATTTTATTAATTTTTAATTGGTTTTATAACGGATCTAATTTGGATTTTGAGAAATTTTAATAATAATACTTTGGAATAAAGTTTTAATATTTGGTTTTCGTATAATTAAATATAGCAAATGGTAAATTTTCAATTAATTATATGAAGGTTTATTTATTATATAATTATATTAAATTCAAATCAGTTAATAATTGATGAAAATAAATTTATTTTCAAGACCTAAATATTTTACATAGAAAAATTCTAAATCATCTTCTGACCGAGACATAATTTTTCGTTTTCCCAAATTTGGACTTCTATAGCTCCGTCGATCTTATTTTTTGCATTTTTACTGCATTTTTTCTGCTAGTGAAAATTCGAATTTTTATAATTCAATCGTACCACCAATATCTATATACCATTTTGATCGTCTCGTTGTACTGATCACTACGGTATATTTATTTCTGTATTTTGAGATCCGATACGCGATGGAAACAATAAAATCGTGCGTCATCGGTGCTGAAATTTGTGACTTGGATTTATCTACTTTTCAAATTTGAAACCGTACAACTCATACCATATTAAATTTCTTTTAAAGGTTTTAGCTAAATCTATGGGTGAGCGTTGCCACACCTTTCCACCTTATATTTAATTCTCTGCCGTCTCAAATTTGCATTCTTTCCGTTCACATTTTATTTATTCCTTTTCTACCATATATTCCATTATCTCTTTCTGCTATTTGCTAATTGCTATTTGCTCATTCACGCGATCATTTAATTGAAATCAAAATTTCAACCCTTACTTCTCTTTTCTTTTCAAATTTGAAACGTACTATTAAATCAAGCCATTAATTGCTTTTATTTTTTTCCTTAAATCAACGTACAGCTCACACAATAATAAATTGCATTAAATTTTCTAATGAACCACACCATGACCGTTTATATTACATTCATCTGGAATATATTCATTTGTTTGAAATCTTTCCCTTTCTCTCTCATCTCAGTTGGGAACAAAATAAATTTCAGCGGAAACCATGTTTCAATGCTTTTAACTCTTTATAACTTTTGATAAAATTTTCTGTCCTTTTTGAAACTAAAACGTATAGGGATATACGTTTCTCATTTATTAATTTCTAAATCGTCATGTTGTCCTTTTCATGTATGTTATATTTATTTATATTTTAACATTTTCTATTTATTTCACTCATCTCCCCACACGTTTCTATTTATTTGCTGATTTGTTGCATACGTTTCGTTTTGGAAAAATGCGGTTCATTCCTATTTATTTCATTTCTCACATTTATTTCATCTTTTACTGAAATTCGACCGTTGCCACGTCATACCATTTTGGAACATTGAATGTACAAAACATGCATACGTTTTATATTCATTTAATTGGAACTGTCACTTTAATTTTTGCCTTTAAAATTCCATTTTCTTCACTACAGCTGGAAAGTTATAAAACATTCAAAAAAAAATTTGAAAGCTCACCTTAAATTGTGCAAAGCGTTTTCCTCTACCTTTATAACTTTGGGTTATGCCAGCTGTTACTTTTTTTCCATCAATTCAAAATTATTATTTTTCATTCTATTTTTGGGTCTCTTTATTCTCCTTTATCAAATTCCATATATTTATTTCCCTAGTCACTTTAAAACGTTTTATAATAATAATTAATATATAGCCGTTTCATTTTAAAGCTTTTCATACGTTTTATATATGTCAAAAAAAGATGTGAATGGATATTTACCCGAGGCCCACACCGTTTTGAATTATACGTTTTTTTTGTATTCATTAATTCTTTTACGGCTCATTTTATTTCACCTTTATAAGCTTTTTTTTTGGTAAAGCATGAATCTACTATCACTTTCTTCTCCTCAATTTTTCTTTCTCCACCCTCTCTCTTCTTTCACACTCTTACACGCAGTCGTATCTCACCTTGTCACCCATTTTGCCTTGCTGAAAACTTTTAACATATATATATATATATATATATGATATCTTGAAAGGTAATACAACTTGTGCGTTTGTCTCATTAAGTATTGTGATTTTTTTGCGTAAGTTATTGTTTTATTTTATTATATATATATATATATATATATATTCATACTTTATAAGCTGTACAAAATTTCAAATTTTCTGGTTTTGTTTGTTGGTTTTGAATCTTATATATATACAGTGAAACTATACATGTGTTTTATTTTATGAGTTAAAATTTTGATTGTAGAAAATGTAAATTTTATATTTACCTGGATTTTTTTTAAATGTATGTGATTTTTTGGATACAATATTGGTTCCAAAATATAATATATGTACAATATTTATGTGTAAACTTGGTTTTTCAAATTTTATGGATATAGTAAGTTTTGGGATTTAACTATTGATTCAAATTTTAGATACATATATCTATATTTTATAACTTTTAAAAGGCTGTTATTTATTTGTATATATTTAATTTTTGAAAGTTATTTATTGATTTTAAATTATATACGAAATTAAAATAAGTTGGTGTTTCAAATTTTAGATTTTGAGTAATATATAATTGATGTTATAGTGCGGTCTGCATTCGGTACATTGTTCGCATTTTTCTTTGTCATATATATGTTGACAGTCTGCATTTGTAGTTAGTGTGCATTCTGTAGGGTGTATCGTATGATAAGAATTACGTTGTGACAATACATTTAAATCTGTTATGTTAGTATTAGTGTTTGTAGCTTTCTTTGTCGCAGTTAATATAAGTTATGTTGAAAATGGGTCTCAACATTGTTTTTCTTTAAACTTGCATGTGTTTATGTACATTTCAATATGAAAGTTACAATATTTATTTCAAATTTTATTACATTTGATTTTTAATATAAAACAATGATTTTTCTTACATACGTATTTTGTTTTTATATTGGTCTTAAAAAGAAATATTAATTTAATAAGAAAATAATATATTTATTTTGATTTATATATGTATATGTGCTTTACATGGATATTGTTTTCAAATTCTCTTATACCAATTTTCTTCATCAAATCCGGTTCTAAATTGATTCCATCGATTCCTGTTATCACCTTTGTCCGTCGTGCCCATTTCCTCCATCGAATCGTATCCATTTAGTGTCGCTTGGAATTCGTAGCTTGTTTCCTTGTCAGATCTGTTTAGCCTCGAAAGGTGAGAAATCACTCACGATTAACGTTCTTTTATTTATTAAATTTGAATTTCAATTGAAATGACAATTGAAATATGCTGCCGTAGTTGTTTAAATTGTCGTATATGCTATTATCTGTAACTGTTCACCTGTGGGATATGACACCATATCCTGTTGTTTATATTATACTATTATTGATGATATTTGCCTGTTATTTTATTGTATTATCTGTTATCACTCTGCAAGTTCCCTGTAGTTTAGAATTCACTATTGGTTGAAATGATACATACCCGAACAGACTTTAGAATAGGAGAAAATTATTATAGGTTGAAATGATAAACCCAAGCGATTTTCATTTAATTGAATTTGGGATTACGGGTTGAAATGATATCCACCGGTATATATTTAGTGTACGGATTGTGTGACGACCGCCCATGACTCCTGCACTGAACAAGGAAATAGTGCGCTGAAAGGCGTGCTCGGCAGCCATGGACAAATCATCAAGGTAAGGTAAACACAGAATAGTCTATCGTATTACTCACAGCGCATGGATAAAATACGATAGAAAAGTATACATAGTGAAGCTCCATAGAACAGAATTTCATCATATAAACTCATAATAGTTTGGTACAACAATCTGAAAAGTCAATACAGCAAGCCTCACTACATATCACTCAGAGTAGATACAAACATCGGAACATCCAGTACATATAGTAAGAAAAACAATATGCAAAAGCCTCCAACTTGCCTTCTTCATCAACAGCGTTGGTCACTGGGAACAGCACCTGTCACCTGCTACCTAGTCTACCCATCCCAAAACGGATGAACATCCTAAGGTAATAAGAGTTGAACATAAAACCTTGAGTCAGACAAAAGTCATAGTGAGCGGTAAATCAACTATCAAACATACCAAAAGAGCATAAAGGAAAAAGGAATAGGAATCCAACCCTCCCACTCCACCTCTTTCTACAGTGATAGCCCCCAGACCCACTAAGCAGAAATAAACATAGCAAAGCAGACATTCAGAGTAAAACAATTATCACTCGAGTCGAGGTCAATGTTTTCCAAGCACAAACCCCCAAGGCCTAAACCAAGATCAGATAAGCACCCACAAAACATCGCTCATAAGACCGAGTGACGATACAACCAAAGCATCCAAACATCCATGACTCTGGCTATCACTGTTATCATTGCCTCTATATCACCGTTAATTGAATGACCGGCTCATTATTTCATCCGTCCGTCAAGGGCTAATGGTAACCCCGGTTCTAGACATAACTCCGCACGTCATCGTGACCCATGCCTAGGACTATCGAATCTGCCCAGAGTACTAGACCATTAACTATTAGTCTTGGGACTATCGAATCTGCCCAGCGTACTCTTGCTTTGAGCATGCTAGAACCTTCAACAAGATGAGATCTCAGCCTTCTAGTCATCCTCCTTGACGACTATATCCATACTAGCTCAAGCGCCTCTCAAGCCAACCATTATCCACAAACTCGAACCATATCACCGAGTTATCAACATGCTTGGGATGATCCCGTCTGGATTAAACCAAGGCTATCTCATATCATGCTTTGCTTCATCGCATCATAGCAAAGTCCTATCTCAACATCATGCTTTGCCTCATCGCATCATAGCAAAGTCCCATCTCAACATCATCATCAAATCTATCCATATGAGCTTTATCATCCGCTTCATATGCCTCGAGCAGCTTTTCTTATTCAAGAGCCTTTCCACTTAGCTTTTGAATCATCTTCGACCAACTTGTCCAAATCAAATCATCAATCAACTAATTTCTAACAATCAATCAGATCAATCATTAATCCAAGTAATCAATCATCCAAACAAGATCTAAATAAACAGTTATAACAAAAATGGCAATTTCGTAAATAAAGAGTCCAAATCTAACAAGCATGAATTCTAAGTAATATCTTGATGAATGAACTAGCATAGGTTAACATGTAGTAAAGTGGATATCAAAGCTTTATGAACGATGGATCTACATGCAGACTTAAGGAAAATGCATGAAATCACTATCTTTAACACACAAACAAGCCACCGATCCAATATACTCCTTTGGGTCCGTGTGAGAGATAACCACCACTCACCGAATCACCTAAACACCTCAAAAGCAACAAACTTCAGATCTGGACAGCAAAGGATCTAGCTTGATCCGACAAGATTTCCCTTCAAACGATGAAATCTCTCTTCGATGGATGGAGATTTTCAATCTAAGCTCTTGGATCTTCGATTTGATCTTCAATCTTGGATGGAAGGAAGCACTAGATTAGAGTAGAGAAAAGAAGTGAAGAAATGTGGTAGTCGAGCCCTCAAAATAGCAGCACTTCGTCGCTTCAAAATCCAGATCCCAAAAAGTGAGATAGGCACTTCTATTTATAGGCCAAACCCATGAGTCGTTCGCCCCTATGAGTCGTTCGCCCCCTTAAGTCGGTCACGACTTAACAAGGCCTCACGACCTACCGACTCATCAACCCCACGGCTTACCGACTCAAGCCTCTATGCGACCTAACTCAGACACGACCTAACGACTCAAGCCATCATGCGACTTACGACCTAGCTACACACACGGCTTGGCGACCTACGACTTATCACACATGCGACCTAACACTTAGGCACGACCTAAGACTCAACAGGATACGACTTAGCGACTCAACGACTCACGATCTAAACTAAACCCAGCCGCTAACTCTCCTAAGTCGCCAACCTCCTTAAGTCGCTCCACGACCTAATCCAACACACGACCTAATCCTTATCTCGTCCACGACCTAAGCCATCTTCCTTAAGCCGCCCGAACGACCTACCTCCCTTAGGTCGTTAACCTGCTTATGTCGTTAACTCCTAAGCCGTTAACCCTTAAGTCAGTCAAATCTCTTAAGTCGATCAAATCCTATAGGTCGCTCCATCCTCTAAGTCGTTCCACCGACTTATGCTACCACACGACTTAACCCTGGATGACTCATCTTTGGACGACTTAAGCTCTAGACAACTTAAATTGTAAATGACTTAACTACACTAAAAATCTAATAACAACAATTCTACGATCCTTCGGTCCGTAAAAATACGGGTCGTTACATTCTCTCCCCCTTAGGAATTTCGCACCCGAAATTCCAAACAAACAAGAGTAACCAAAACTATTCTACATGCCTACCATCCATAGCAATCAACAAACCATGCATCCAATTACTAACCTAGCATGCCAGAATTCTAAAACTAGAACAAGTTACAAATTCATGAGATGCCACGACACCTTAGGTCCATACCTCGAAGAGTTCAGGATGAGCTGCCTTCATCCTCTCTTCCTCCTCCCATGTACAGTCGTTAACATCATCACTCCATTGTACCTTGAGCAACTTGACTACCTTCCTCCTAAGCTGTTTCATGTCAGTTTCCACAACACGAAGCGGCTTACGAGGTCTTCTAACAACTGGATCAACTTCTAAATCTTCATAGCTATCAGTAGAAACCACTGTACTCGGGTCGTGTACATAGCTCCGTAGATATGATATGTGAAAAACATTGTGCACAACCGACATATTTTTCGGTAACTCCAATTATAGGCGAGCTTTCCAATTCGCTCGATGATCGGGAATGGTCCAACAAATCTCGGAATCAATTTTCCTTTCTTCTCGAATCGAATACCATTCCTCAAGGGAGAAATCTTCACAAAAACCATATCACCTATGTCGAACTCCAAATCCTTACGACGCTTATCGGCATAGCTTTACTGACGGTCTTGGGCTGCCTTCATTCGTCGCCGAATGATCTCTATACAATCCGAAGTCCGTCGAATCATTTCTGGCCCAAGCATTAACTTTTCTCCCGTTTCCAACCAACATGTCGGAGAGTTACACGGTCTTCCATACAATGCCTCATATGGTGCCATACCAATACTTGACTGGTAACTTTTATTGTACGCAAATTCCACCAAATGAAGATAATCTTCCCATGATCCTTCGAAGTCCAAAACACATGCTCTGAGGAGATCTTCCAAAACCCGGTTGACTCTCTCGGTCTGACCATCTGTTTGGGGATGATAAGCTGTACTCAAACACAACTCGGTTCCCAAAACTTCCTGGAAGCTCTTCCAAAATCTACTAGTGAAAAATGGGTCTCGATCGCTCACTATACTCTTCGGAATACCATGGAATCGAACTATCCACTTAATATACAACTCAGCCAATTTCGATGCAGTCCTAGTTGATCGAACAGGAATAAATCTTGCACTCTTAGTCAATCGATCTACGATGACCCAAATCCCTTCATTTCCTGCTCTGGTTCTAGGTAACCCATCGATAAAATCCATCGATATTTGCTCCCACTTCCATGTAGGAACTTCTAATGGTTGAAGCAATCCACTGGGCTTCTTCTGCTCGGCTTTTACCAACTGGAGTTCATACATTTGGAAATAAAATTTCCAACATCCTTCTTCATACCTTCCCAGTAGTAGGTTCTCTTCATATCTCGATACATCTTATTTCCACCTGGATGAATTGTCAACTTCGAGTGATAACTTTCCTTCAGAACTTCATTTCTCAATTCATCTATATCGAGAACAACTAGTCGTCCTTGCTTACGAAGCCAACCCTCTCGATCGACCTCGAATCCTTTATCCTTCTTTGGATCCAATCCAGATTCCAAATCACGGATAATCTTGACAAGCTTATCGTCTCGCTTTTGTCTCTTGCCAATCCTTTCCACAAGAGTAGGTCTTATCGATAAGTTTGCCAACATCTCAGGTTCCAATTCACATCTGGGCCTGAAGTCATATCCAGCCAAAAACTCGGGACTCTTCCATTCCCAAAACATGGCTCCCAATCCTGCATGTCTTCGACTTAACGCATCTGCCACTGCATTACCTTTTCCCAGAGTATAGGCTATACCAAAATCATATGATGCTAAAAACTCTAGCCATTGTTGTTGTCGAAGATTCAAATCCTTTTGGGAGAAAAGATACTTCAATGACTTATGATCTGTAAACAACTTGAATCGAACTCCCAGTAGGTAATGTCTCCACATCTTCAGAGCAAAAACAATCGCCGCTAACTCCAAATCATGAGTCAGATAATTCCTTTCATGCGGCTTCAGTTGTCGACTTGCGTACGCAACAACTTTACCTTCTGCATCAGTACTGCTCCAAGTCCAGTACCACATGCATCGGTGTAAACCACCATCTCATCATTTCCACTTGGAATAGTCAAAATAGGAGCACTTGCTAATCGCTCTTTCAGGATTCCGAAAGCTTGTTCACACTTAGCATCCCATCTGAACACTTGGTTCTTTTTCGTCAACCCTGTTAATGGTGCAGCTATCTTGGAAAATTCTTTGATAAACAGACGATAATATCCTGCTAATCCAAGAAAACTTCTCACATTAGATGCATTCTTAGGTCTAACCCAATCCTGGATCGCTGCCACCTTGGCGGGATCAACCGCTATTCCATTTCCAGAGATAACATGGCCTAAGAACCTCACTTCGCTCTTCCAGAAGTGACACTTCGAAAACTTAGCCCTCAGCTGATGTTTCCGCAAGATTTCCAAAACAATACGCAAGTGCGTCTTGTGCTCTTCTTCAGTTCAAGAATAAATCAAAATATCATCCACGAACACAAGTACGAACTTGTCCAACTGATCTCTGAACACTCTATTCATAAGATCCACAAAATATGCTGGTGCATTGGTCAATCCAAACGGCATTACCAGCCACTCATAGAAACCGGATGGTGTCCTAAAAGCAGTCTTCAGCACACTATCCTTTGCCACTCTCAACTGGTGAAATCCCGTTGCTAAATCCATCTGAGAAAACACCTTAGCTTCGTGAAGCTGATCAAACAAGTCATCTATTCTCGGCAATGGATACTTGTTCTTCTTAGTCACTTTATTCAGCTCACGATAATCCACACACAACCTCAACAATCCATCCGCTTTGGTTGCAAACACAACTGGTGCACCCCATTCGGACACACTACTCCGAATGAATCCATTCTGTAGAAGGTCATCAACTTGCACCTTCAACTCTTGCTGTTTCCTAGGCGCCATTCGCCTAAGAGACATCACAACGGGTCTGGCTCCTTCAACTAGATCGATACGAAACTCGATCTCTCTATGCGGCGGTAACCCTTTGACCTCGTCAAAGACATCCTCAAATCCATTCACAATAGGCACCGATGACAGTCCATCCCGTGGAACAACCAGCGAATACATGAAGCTCATGAAGACGCCTTCTTCATGCTTACATCGTATCACAACCTTTCGCCCTTCCACATTCTCGACTGTCACCTCCAGCCTCATACAATCAACCCTTGCCGCATACTTCCTAAGCCAGTCCATACCCAAAATAATTCCGAACCCCGCAAAGTTCAGAACAAAACAATCACAAACAAAAGAGCAATCATGACTAGACACAACCAGACCACGGCATACCATACACAAACAAGACGAACCCCCAACTGGATTAGTCACAACCAATGGTCTATCCACGATATCCGGTTCCAAACCCAACCGGCCTACAAGTTCATTACAAACAAAAGAATGCGACGCTCCAGTATCGAACAACACTCTAACTGGAACACCGCAAATGGAAAGAGTACCTTGTACCACCACACTCTTTCCTTTCTCTTCCGCCATAGGAGCTTTTGAAGATGATGGCACAGCCCCCAAAGCATAAGCTTGCACAATCTGCTTGTCCTTCCTCGGTTCCGGACAATTCCTCTTGATATGCCCTAGCTTGTCACAGTTGTGGCATTTCACCGGCACTCTCGGATTCTTACAATCTCTAGACAAATGGCCCTTCTGCTGACAATTGTAGCAGGTCACTTCACCCTTCGGCTTCTTCTGGCCATCCTTACCCTTCTGATGCTGTTGCTTCCTCTTCTTGTTTCTACCCTGTTGTGGTTTAGACCCTTCCTTGGTTACAGCAACAACAGATCCTTCTTTAGGAAACAAATTCTCATTCCTGAGAGCTTTCTCCACAAGCTTCTCAAATGGGTCATCCAAATGATCCACCAACTGCCTCCCAAGATAACTGTCCAAGCCTGTCACTAACTTCTCATTCTTCTGATAGGGAGATTCAATGTACAACCGAGCGTACTTGGACAAAGCTTCAAATTCAGAAACATACTCAAGAACTGGTCTTCCACCTTGCTTGAGCTCCACAAACTTCTTGAACAGAACGGATTTCTGAGCTGTAGAAATAAACTTAGCCTCAAATCTAAGTTGGAATTGTTCCCAAGTGATCTCTTCCTCCGGAGTGTCAATGGTGATAGAGTTCCACCAATCAGAAGCTCTTCCTTGAAGCTGTCTTGATGCAAGCTTCCTCTTAGTTGCATCCTCAATTCCCAAATCACCAAAGATCCTTCTACAAGCATCAATCCACCTCTGGACTTCTATGGTTGATTCTGTTCCCAAGAAAACCTTTCCTCCAAGAGCAGTATAGTCTTTGCACAACTTAGCAAAATCCACTGGTTTTGGAGCTTGAACTTGAACTCCAACATCTACTGATGGCCCCGGAGCTGGCATCCTTCTCATGATCGAAGTCATCATAGCCTCGAACATAGAAGCATAATCAACAACCCCCTTAACAGCACGGCCTTCCCTAGTAGCTGGTCTCCCTCTTCGACTCATTCTTAATATCTATTAAGAAAATGATTAGTATACCTTGAGAAACAAACTGCATAAGGAGTTCAAATCCTTCTAAGCTACTATATATTATATATGGTAATCATCCATAAAAATACAATTACGTCTCCAATACGTAGCTACGTCAGCGAGCGTTGGCTAAAATCGATTAACCAAAGCTCTGATACCAAATGTGACGACCGCCCATGACTCCTGCACTAAACAAGGAAATAGTGCGTCGAAAGGCGTGCCCGGCAGCCATGGACAAATCATCAAGGTAAGGTAAACACAGAATAGTCTATCGTATTACTCACAGCGCATGGATAAAATACGATAGAAAAGTATACATAGTGAAGCTCCATAGAACAGAATTTCATCATATAAACTCATAATAGTTTGGTACAACAATCTGAAAAGTCAATACAGCAAGCCTCACTACATATCACTCAGAGTAGATACAAACAGCGGAACATCCAGTACATATAGTAAGAAAAACAATATGAAAAAGCCTCCAACTCGCCTTCTTCATCAACAGCGTTGGTCACTGAGAACAGCACCTGTCACCTGCTACCTAGTCTGCCCATCCCAAAACAGATGAACAACCCAAGGTAATATGAGTTGAACATAAAACCTTGAGTCAGACAAAAGTCCTAGTGAGCGGTAAATCAACTATCAAACATACCAAAAGAGCATAAAGGAAAAAGGAATAGGAATCCAACCCTCCCACTCCACCTCTTTCTACAGTGATAGCCCCCAGACCCACTAAGCAGAAACAAACATAGCAAAGCAGACATTCAGAGTAAAACAATTATCACTCGAGTCGAGGTCAATGTTTTCCAAGCACAAACCCCCAAGGCCTAAACCAAGATCAGATAAGCACCCACAAAACATCGCTCTTGAGACTGAGTGACGATACAACCAAAGCATCCAAACATCCATGACTCTGGCTATCACTGTTATCATTGCCTCGATATCACCGTTAATTGAATGAACGGCTCATTATTTCATCCGTCCGTCAAGGGCTAATGGTAACCCCGGTTCTAGACATAACTCCGCACGTCATCGTCACCCGTGCCTAGGACTATCGAATCTGCCCAGAGTACTAGACCATTAACTATTAGTCTTAGGACTATCGAATCTGCCCAGCGTACTCTTGCTTTGAGCATGCTAGAACCTTCAACAACGATGAGATCTCAGCCTTCTAGTCGTCATCCTCGACGACTATTTCCATGCTAGCTCAAGCGCCTCTCAAGCCAACCATTATCCACATACTCGAACCATATCACCGAGTTATCAACATGCTTGGGATGATCCCGTCTGGATTAAACCAAGGCTATCTCATATCATGCTTTGCTTCATCGCATCATAGCAAAGTCCCATCTCAACATCATGCTTTTCCTCATCGCATCATAGCGAAGTCCCATCTCAACATCATCATCAAATCTATCCATACGAGCTTTATCATCCGCTTCATATGCCTCGAGCAGCTTTCCTTATTCATGAGCCTTTCCATTTAGCTTTTGAATCATCTTCGACCAACTTGTCAAAATCAAATCATCAATCAACTAATTTCTAACAATCAATCAGATCAATCATTAATCCAAGTAATCAATCATTCAAACAAGATCTAAATAAACAGTTATAACAAAAATGGCAATTTCGTAAATAAAGAGTCCAAATCTAACAAGCATGAATTCTAAGTAATATCTTGATGAATGAACTAGCATAGGATAACATGTAGTAAAGTGGATATCAAAGCTTTATGAATGATGGATCTACATGCATACTTAAGGAAAATGCATGAAATCACTATCTTTAACACACAAACAAGCCACCGATCCAATATACTCCTTTGGGTCCGTGTGAGAGATAACCACCACTCACCGAATCACCTAACACCTCAAAAGCAACAAACTTCAGATCTGGACAGCAAAGGATCTAGCTTGATCCGACAAGATTTCCCTTCAAACGATGAAATCTCTCTTCGATGGATGGAGATTTTCAATCTAAGCTCTTGGATCTTCGATTTGATCTTCAATCTTGGATGGAAGGAAGCACTAGATTAGAGTAGAGAAAAGAAGTGAAGAAGTGTTGTAGTCGAGCCTTCAAAATAGCAGCACTTCGTCGCTTCAAAATCCGGATCCCAAAAAGTGAGATAGGCACTTCTATTTATAGGCCAAACCCATGAATCGTTCGCCAATATGAGTCGTTCGCCCCCTTAAGTCGATCACGACTTAATAAGGCCTCACGACCTACCGACTCATCAACCCCACGGCTTACCGACTCAAGCCTCTATGTGACCTAACTCAGACATGACCTAACGACTCAAGCCATCATGCGACTTACGACCTAACTACACACACGGCTTGGCGACCTACGACTTAACACACATGCGACCTAACACTTAGGCACGACCTAAGACTCAACAGGATACGACTTAGCGACTCAACGACTCACGATCTAAACTAAACCCAGCCGCTAACTCTCTTTAGTCGCCAACCTCCTTAAGTCGCTCCACGACCTAATCCAACACACGACCTAAGCCTTATCTCGTCCACGACCTAAGCCATCTTCCTTAAGCCGCCCGAACGACCTACCTCCCTTAGGTCGTTAACCCGCTTATGCCGTTAACTCCTAAGCCATTAACCCTTAAGTCGGTCAAATCTCTTAAGTCGGTCAAATCCTATAGGTCGCTCCATCCTCTAAGTCGTTCCACCGACTTATGCTACAACACGACTTAACTTTGGACGACTCATCTCTGGACGACTTAAGCTCCAAACAACTTAAATTCTAAACGACTTAACGACACTAAAAATCTAATAACAACAATTCTACGATCCTTTGATCCGTAAAAATACGGGTCGTTATAGATTGAAATGATAAATATCCATAGCACTTGAATATATGATAGGAAATATATACAGACACCGGTGGTCCATATAATTATTTTGAAAATAATTTCTACAGTTTGAAGAGAAATATATGGGATTTAATAATTATTGGTTCTTAAAATATTATATATAAATTGAAATTTTATATATAGATTTAACAATAATATTATTAAGATTGATTTAATCCATATAATATGTTTAAGTATTATTTAAGATTTATGTTTCAAAATTTACCGTTGTGAAAATTTGAATAATTAAGATTGGGAGATAAATTTGGGTTTATAAAAAAATGGTATTTAAAGAAGGATTTATTTAATTAAATCGATTTGAAATTATTGAATGGGAAATTTAAAGGAATGATTTTTTGTAACTGGATTTTGATTTAAGTGATTTAATGAATATTTCACGTTTAAATAAATTAAGGAAAATATTGAGAAAAATGAATTTAAGGGTACTTAATGATATTGAATCTAATGAGGGAGTATTTCAAGACTAAATAATAATGAGGTTAAATCGAGACCTATACGAAACTGTTATATTGAAGATTTAAATATTAAAGCCTTGAACTATAGTGGAATTTAAATGGTTTATTTTGAGATCCGGATCTGTATTTGAAATCAATATAGTTGAATTTGTTATTTAGAAACTAAATTGAATTAAAGTGAAATTTAGGTTGAACAAAATTTGAATTCTATTAGTTTGAAATGTTGAATGCTTAAAGTTTTGAAATATATTGAAGTATAAAGGGTTATTTCGTGATTACAAATCCGAATTTGAGATCAAAAAATTGAAATGGTTATTTTAGAAATTGAGTTGAATTTAAACTGATAAATTGAGATTGAATTTAATGGGAAGGTCGGGTTGATGTTGAAACGATTTGTTAAGTTGAGGGAATTGAAAATACTTTATTGTATAAATTATTTAATATACATAAATACTATTTTGGGAAATATAGAGATACTTGAAGGGAAAATGATTTTGGTTTTGAAGTATAAATTAAGTTGAAATGACCACGGTGTTATAGTGTATATCTCTACCTTGTAGATAGTTCCATGGACCCTTAGAGGATAGTTATCCCAAACATCCTTTAAGTTATTTGTATTTCAGTTGATATTTCACTTGAGTTGGATTTATTGATATACGAATGTTAATCCTGACTCGAGTGTTTTGTGTTTTGCTTTACGCTCGGGTTAGACTAAGTGATACAGCATTAGAGACTCACCTTTGGAGTTTGGAGCTTCATTTGGAGATCCAACTATCGATTCAGATTCCAGCCTTTCCAGTTGATTATTTCAGAGAAGTCATCTATTGAATTGGAGACTTCACTGCATTTGAACTATTCGATTGTATTTTATTTCTAACTCTGATTTATATAGTAGCTTCATGAACTACTATTCTTTATCTATTCCGCTGCATTATATTACTCTGTGATCTGTGATTGATTCTTTTATTGTATATTTTAAGTTTTGCCAAATTTTAATTAACAATTCGGTATTTTGAATTATTCAAGTCGGATATGTATGGTTTTATTGTCGATTTGAATGGTCCAAAATAGCGGGTCATTACAGTTGATATCAGACCTTTGGCTGTAGGCAAAACTTAGCATATATGGTAAATTCATTTACATAATCACTTTCGTTCGAGTTGAATCTCTTCCTTTCTGACTCGACTTCCTTTGAATTTTGGAATGTCCCTCGGTTCCGAAATTCAATCTTATCTCTTTCTATTTATATTCGTTTGATTCTGGAGTATCCTATAACTCCACTGAATGTTTTGTAAAGGGGGTGAAAACTCCTTTACAATCGGCATTGATTCACCGAAGATTTCTGTATCCTCGATTTACGATGCTACTATATCTCGATATGCTGAATTCTATCTCTGGAGATCGAATGTCGATTTGTTTTGGAATTCTGCATCGATTATATTCCTAAGGTCACCTTTGACCTGATTAAGGTCGCTGCGATTTGTAGAAGTATATCCATCTTCTATTTTGTAATTTAATTATCTCATCTTCGATCGAGTCTATCTTCGAATCAGGATTCTACTGATTGGAGTTCCTCTAATTTAAATCTCTATCTTTGTTTTGAAATCCATTCTTGAATCACCCTTTGAAAAATCGGGTATGTTGTATTTTTGAAATTGTTTATACTGAAATTATTATTTTGATAACTATGATTTTATTCTATATATAAAAGTAAAAATGTTTTTGATAAGGATTATATACCTATATATAAAACAAATAAGAAATGTTATTCTACATATAAAAGTTTTGAAAGGATTTAAAATTTTGGAAATTTATAAGAAATTGATTTATATAAAAATGATTTATAACTGAAGGATTATATTTGAAATTCGAGAATTGAATTCCGGTATTTTGAAATTGGTTTTAAGATTTTGGAAAATATAAAAAATAATACGATTTAAAAGTATTTTTCGAATAAGAAATGTTTCAAATGAGTTCAAATGAATTCCAATAATTTTGAAGAAATTTCAAAGAAGTTTTCAAGAAAATAGAAGTCCAAAACTCACTTATGTCGCTGGAAAATAATTTCGGTGATGAGTGCACGCATCATCGACATTGATTTTCTAGTTTCAGAGTGGGGGAGAGGCCTCTTTAATAGCTTCGCTATGTGAGTGATTTTTTAAAACCGTTTTGATTTCAAATTCTGAAGTGTAATTTGATATTTTCGAAAGATATATGTATATATTTGAAACAATTTAAAGTGAGACCGGTGTTCAGTCCTCGAATTTCGGATTTGATTTAGTATAATCCTATCTATTGAAAATGATTTATTGATTTATGTTGATTTTCAACTCTTGAATTTGGAAATTTGATTTCCCTAACTATTTTGAATGTTCGAGCACTTCCAAATCGAGATTAAATTCTCAAAGCTAAGAAATTCCGAAGAGTGTAAAATGTTTAATAAAAAATATAAATTTTGTTTTGAAATGTTTTGAAAAAAAAATAGTTTTGAATAATGGTTTTTAGAAAGGTAAATTGGATATTTCAAATAGAAATAGATAGTTTAAAAGTTTTAAGGGATAATTATAAATTTGGAAACCATTTTGAGTATAATTGATTTAGAGAAAATATTTGGTTTTGAAATTAAATTGAAATTAAAAACCAGTACTTATATGGTGATTCTGGAAATGAATTTGTTTGACTTGAATTATTTTAATTTGGAAACTGGGATAATTTTCTAAACCAATTATTTTGGGAACTTTAAATTTAGATATTTAATTTAGAAGAAAATTTGGTGAAATCATATATGATTTTGAAACTGAATTGATATTGAAATGATTTGAAGTTGAGAACCTAATATTATTAAGCACTTGATTTGGGAGTGGTCGAACTTATATAAAATGGATTTTTATAAGTATGAAGTTGATTTGAAATCTATTGATTTGAAAGGTACTCAATTTGGAAAGCGAATTTTATATAATCGAAGTCTATATAAGTATTATTTGATATACTATTGATTTGGAAAGTATTTGATTTGAGAAAAGGAGTCCTATATATAATGGACTTTATATAAGTATGATATTTGAAAGTATTTGAAAAGGTACTATATAATATATATTTTCGAAGCAATGATATGGAAAGTTCCTTCTGCTTGATATCGCTTTGTGGTCATATTGTGGAATCATTCTATCGATATTACTCTCTGATTTTTGGTCTTCCGAATGTGATACTCGAGTGTTCCCACTGTGGCGTAACCCATGGTTTTTTTCTCTCATGACTGCATAGCGAAATTGCCTGGCTGAGTCTGGCCTAAGGGTGCGGATTGTTTCCTGAGGGATCCAGGCGTAACCATTGTGTATCATGCAATCTGTGTAGGTCGCGATTAGTAGCGAAACTGCCTGGCTGAGATGGCCTAGGGGTACGGATTGTTTCCTGGGGGACCCAGGCGTTACCATTTTGTATCATGCACTCTACTAGTCATCATGGCGTAACTCGCACGGCTAAGAAAGCTTACAGATACGGATTGTTTCTTGGGGGATCCAGGCGTAACCATTGTGTATCTGCGAACCATGGTTGGATAAAGGTTTTGGTTTGGTTGTTTTGTTTGGACTGTACTTTCCATATCTGTTTTAAAGGTTTTTCAAGTATTTGCACTGGGTGTTGAAACAAGTCCACTAAGTACTTGAAGAATTCTAGCTTTGCTCCTGATCAACGCATGGCCAGAGTCTGCAAGAACGAGGATAAACTTGTTGAAACATCGAGTTATAAAAATATTTTTGAAAGAAAGATTTATTTCGATATAAAGGTATTTTATTATAAAGGTATTTTTCAACAAAGAAATTTTGTGTTAATATTTGAAATTGAAACTCTTATGGTTTGAAATTTACGATTCGTGCCCGATTCTATTCTTTAAATCTACCTTATCTTCTCATCTTTAGTTGTTCACCTTGATTCTGTTTTTCCGAATCTACCTTCTTTCCTTTTGAGTATAATCTTTTAAATATTGCTTATTTGTATGCTACATTGTTTAATAGAAAATTTTAGTGTTATAAATATTTTTGAAGTTATTAATTAAATAAAACATATTTAAAGTGAATGATTTATTAATAATGTTTGAAAAGTATCTGAAGACAAATTTATAAATTTATGAATTATGGATTTAATGTTTTCAATAGCTTCTATGTAAATACAACTAATGATGCAAATAATTGTTTTCAAATAGCTTTCATATATGTATAAAGGTGTTAGTTAAACATATTAAATTTCAATCAGTTTTGAAAATTTAAAGTATTAGAGATAACTGAATCGCAAATGAAGTTTCAAATGAATATTTCAAGTAAAATTTATATAGTTTTAAATTAATTATTTACCATTGACTTTCAATCCACCTTTATTTCTGGTTGTTCGATTCTCCTACCTCCTTCCTTTTCGGGGACGAAAAGTTTTGAGTGGGGGAGAGTGTAACGACCCATAAAATTTTATTAATTTTTAATTGGTTTAATAACGTATTTAATTTGGATTTTGAGAAATTTTAATAATAATATTTTGAAATAAATTTTTAATATTTGGTTTATGTATAATTAAATATAGCAAATGGTAAATTTTCGATTAATCATATGAAGGTTTATTTATTATATAATTCTATTAAATTCAAATCAGTTAATAATTGGTGAAAATAAATTTATTTTCAAGACCTGAATATTTTACATAGAAAAATTCTAAATCATCTTCTGACTGAGACATCATTTTTCGTTTTCCCAAATTTGGACTTCTATAGCTCCGTCGATCTTATTTTCTGCGTTTTTACTGCATTTTTTCTGCTAGTGGAAATTCGAATTTTTATAATTCAATCGTACCACCAATATCTATATACCATTTTGATCGTCTCGTTGTACTGATCACTACGGTATATTTATTTTTGTATTTTGAGATCCGATACGCGACGGAAACAATAAAAACGTGCGTCATCGGTGTTGAAATTTGTGACTTGGATTTATCTACTTTTCAAATTTGAAACCGTACAACTCATACCATATTAAATTTCTTTTAAAGGTTTTAGCTAAATCTATGGGTGAGCGTTGCCACACCTTTCCACCTTATATTTAATTCTCTGCCGTTTCAAATTTGCATTCTATCCGTTCACATTTCATTTATTCCTTTTCTACCATATATTCCATTATCTCTTTCTGCTATTTGCTAATTGCTATTTGCTCATTCACGCGATCATTTAATTGAAATCAAAATTTCAACCCTTACTTCTCTTTTCTTTTCAAATTTGAAACGTACTATTAAATCAAGCCATTAATTGCTTTTACTTTTTTCCTTAAATCAACGTACAGCTCACACAATTATAAATTGCATTAAATTTTCTAATGAACCACACCATGACCGTTTATATTACATTCATCTAGAATATATTCATTTGTTTGAAATCTTTCCCTTTCTCTCTCATCTCAATTGGGAACAAAATAAATTTCAGCGGAAACCATGTTTCAATGCTTTTAACTCTTTATAACTTTTGATAAAATTTTCTGTCCTTTTTGAAACTAAAACGTATAGGGATATACGTTTCTCATTTATTAATTTCTAAATCGTCCTGTTGTCCTTTTCATGTATGTTATATTTATTTATATTTTAACATTTTCTATTTATTTCACTCATCTCCCTACACGTTTCTATTTATTTGCTGATTTGCTGCATACGTTTCGTTTTGGAAAAATGCGGTTCATTCCTATTTATTTCATTTCTCACATTTACTTCATCTTTTACTGAAATTCGACCGTTGCCACGTCATACCATTTTGGAACATTGAATGTACAAAACATGCATACGTTTTATATTCATTTAATTGGAACTGTCACTTTAATTTTTGCCTTTAAAATTCCATTTTCTTCACTACAGCTGGAAAGTTGTAAAACATTCAAAAAAATTTGAAAGCTCACCTTAAATTGTGCAAAGCGTCTTCCTCTGCCTTTATAACTTTGGGTTATGCCAGCTGTTACTTTTTTCCATCAATTCAAAATTATTATTTGTCATTCTATTTTTGGGTCTCTTCATTCTCCTTTATCAACTTCCATATATTTATTTCCCTAGTCACTTTAAAACATTTTATAATAATAATTAATATATAGCTGTTTCATTTTAAAGCTTTTCATACGTTTTATATATGTCAAAAAAAGATGTGAATGGATATTTACCTGAGGCCCACACCGTTTTGAATTATACGTTTTTTTTGTATTCATTAATTATTTTACGGCTCATTTTATTTCACCTTTATAAGCTTTTTTTTTGGTAAAGCATGAATCTACTGTCACTTTCTTCTCCTCAATTTTTCTTTCTCCACCCTCTCTCTTCTTTCACACTCTTACACGCAGCCATATCCCACCTTGTCACCCATTTTGCCTTGCAGAAAACTTTCAACATATATATATATATATATATATATATATATGATATCTTGAAAGGTAATACAACTTGTGCGTTTGTCTCATAAAGTATTGCTTTTTTTGTGTGCGTAAGTTATTGTTTTATTTTATATATATATTCATACTTTATAAGCTTTACAAAATTTCAAAATTTCTGGTTTTGTTTGTTGGTTTCGAATCTTATTTATATATATACAGTGAAACTATACATGTGTTTTATTTTATGAGTTAAAATTTTGATTGTATGTATTGGGTTTGAAAATGTAAATTTTATATTTACCTGGATTTTTTTTAAATGTATGTGTTTTTTTGGATACAATATTGGTTCCAAAATATAATATATTTATAATATGTATATGTGTAAACTTGGTTTGTCAAATTTTATGGATATAGTACGTTTTGGGATTTAACTATTGATTCAAATTTTAGATACATATATCTATATTTTTATAACTTTTAAAAGGCTGTTATTCATTTGTATATATTTAATTATTGAAAGTTATTTATTGATTTTAAATTATATACGGAGTTAAAATAAGTTGGTGTTTCAAATTTTATATTGATTTTGAGTAATATATAATTGATGTTATAATGCGGTCTGCATTCGGTACATTGTTCGCATTTTTCTTTGTCATATATATGTTGACTGTCTGCATTTGTAGTTAGTGTGCATTATGTAGGGTGTATCGTATGATAAGAATTACGTTGTGACAATACATTTAAAACTGTTATGTTAGTATTAGTGTTTGTAGCTTTCTTTGTCGCAGTTAATATAAGTTATGTTGAAAATAGGTCTCAACATTGTTTTTCTTTAAACTTGCATGTGTTTATGTACATTTCAATACGAAAGTTACAATATTTATTTCAAATTTTATTACATTTGATTTTTAATACAAAACAATGATTTTTCTTACATACGTATTTTGTTTTGATATTGGTCTTACAAAGAAATATTAATTTAATAAGAAAATAATATATTTATTTTGATTTATATATGTATATGTGCTTTAAATGGATATTGTTTTCAAATTCTCTTATACCAATTTTCTTCATCAAATCCGGTTCTAATTTGATTCCGTCAATTCCTATTATCAGCTTTGTCCGTCGTGCCTATTTTCTCCATCGAATCGTATCCATCTAGCGTCGCTTGGAATTTGTAGCTCGTTTCCTTATCAAATCTGTTTAGCCTCGAAAGGTGAGCAATCACTCACGAATAACGTTCTTTTATTTATTAAATTTGAATTTCAATTGAAACGACAATTTAAATATGCTGCTGTAGTTATTTAAATTGTCATATATGCTATTATCTGTAACTGTTCACCTGTGGGGCATCACACCATATCCTGTTTTTTATATTATACTGTTATTGATGATATATGCCTGTTATTTTATTGTACTATCTGTTATCACTCTGCAAGTTCCCTGTAGTTTAGAATTCACCATTGGTTGAAATGATACATACCCGAACGGACTTTAGAATAGGGGAAAATCGTTTTGGGTTGAAATGATAAACCCAAGCGATTTTCATTTAATTGAATTTTGGATTACGGGTTGAAATGATATGCACCCGTATATATTTAGTGTACGGATTGAAATGATAAATATCCATAGCACTTGACTATATGATAGGAAATATATACAGACACCGTGGTCCATATAATTATTTTGAAAATAATTTCTATAGTTTGAAGAGAAATATATGGGATTTAATAAATATTGGTTCTTAAAATATTATATATAAATGGAAATTTTATATATAGATTTAATAATAATATTATTAAGATTGATTTAATCCATATAATATGTTTAAGTATTATTTAAGATTTATGTTTCAAAATTTACCGTTGTGAAAATTTGAATAATTAAGATTGGGAGATAAATTTGGGTTTATAAAAAAATGGTATTTAAATAAGGATTTATTTAATTAAATCGATTTGAAATTATTGAATGGGAAATTTAAAGGTATGATTTTTTGTAACTGGATTTTGATTTAAGTGATTTAATAAATATTTCACGTTTAAATAAATTAAGGAAAATATTGAGAAAAATGAATTTAAGGGTACTTAATGATATTGAATCTAATGAGGGAGTATTTTAAGACTAAATAATAATGAGGTTAAATCGAGACCTATATGAAACTGTTATATTGAACATTTAAATATTAAAGCCTTGAACTATAGTGGAATTTAAATGGTTTATTTTGAGATCCGGATCTGTATTTGAAATTAATATAGTTGAATTTGTTATTTAGAAACTAAATTGAATTAAAGTGAAATTTAGGTTGAACTAAATTTGAATTTTATCAGTTTGAAACGTTGAATACTAAAAGTTTTGAAATATATTGAAGTATAAAGGTTATTTTGTGATTACAAATCCGAATTTGAGATCGAAAAATTGAAGTGGTTATTTTAGGAATTGAGTTGAGTTTAAACTGATAAATTGAGATTGAATTTAATGGGAAGGTCGGGTTGATGTTGAAACGATTTGTTAAGTTGAGGGAATTGAAAATACTTTATTGTATAAATTATTTAATATACATAAATACTATTTTGGGAAATATAGCGATATTTGAAGGGAAAATGATATTTGGTTTTGAAGTATAAATTAAGTTGAAATGACCATGGTGTTATAGTGTATATTTCTACCTTGTAGATAGTTCCATGGACCCTTAGAGGATGGTTATCCCAAACATCCTTTAAGTTATTTGTATTTCAGTTGATATTCACTTGAGTTGGATTTATTGATATACGAATGTCAATCCTGACTCGAGTGTTTTGTGTTTTGCTTTACGCTCGGGTCAGACTGAGTGATACAGCATTAGAGACTCACCTTTGGAGTTTGGAGCTTCATTTGGAGATCCAACTATCGATTCAGATTCCAGCCTTTCCAGTTGATTGGTTCAGAGAAGTCATCTGTTTCATTGGAGACTTCACTGCATTTGAACTATTCAGTTGTATTTTTTTTCTAACTCTGATGTATATAGTAGCTTCATGAACTACTATTCTTTATCTATTCCGCTACATTATATTACTCTGTGATCTGTGATTGATTGATTTATTGTATATTTTAAGTTTTGCCAAATTTTAATTAGCAATTCGGTATTTTGAATTAATCAAGTCGGATATGTATGGTTTCATTGTTGATTTGAATGGTCCAAAATAGCGGGTCGTTACATAAAGTTTAATTAAGATAATGTTTTTCTTAATTAATTAATTAAGGATTTTGAAAAAATAAGAAGTTAGTTAATTAATTGTTTAATTAATTTTAAATAATTAGTTAATTGTTTATTTAATTTTAAATATTCACTTAATTATGAATTAATTAAGTGTAATTACTTAATGAAGTAATTAATGGTTAATTATTGAAAGTAATTAAGAATGTAAATTACTTATGGAAGTAATTAGAGGAAATTACTCATGGGAGTAATTAATGAAAGTGATTAATGGTTAATCAATAAATGTTAGTAATTTAAGAAATTTATTAATAGAATTGTTTTGAAGTTAATTAATTATGGAGTAATTAAATAATTTAAGTATTAAGAATTATTTAATGATGGAATTAATTACTTGTTAAGTAATTAATTTAAAAAGAGTAATCAAATTATGAAAGTAATTAGAAGATAATTACTTATGTAAGTAATTAAGAGTTAATTACTTAGTTTATTTTAGTTAATTAATTAATATGATTAATTAATTTATGAATGTGATTAAATTAATATTAATTACTAAGTGTAATTAATTAGAATGTAATTAATTAATAAAGTAATTAATTAGGGATTTATTAATTAATTTAATTGAATAATAATTACTTAATGAAGTAATTAAAGATTAATTAATTAGATTACTTAATCAAAGGATTAATAAAATTAATTAAGAAGTTAATTAATTAAGATAAGTAATTATAAGTTGTTAATTACTGTTTATGATTAATGAGATAATTAATTACAAGTTAATTATTTAATCAATTTAAAGGAATTATTAATTAATAAGGATTATTAGTTAATGAATTAATCAAGGTTGATTAATAAAAGTGATTAATCAAAGTATGATTAATTACTTGTAATTAATTGAGGATTAATGCAGATAATTATAGTTAGTTAATTAATGAAAGTAAATGAAGGATCATTAATTATTGTAATTAATGATAGTAATTTAAGGTTAATTACCGAATATAGTTAAGGATAATTACTTGAATGTAATTAAATGATGATTAATCAAGGAAGATTAATTAAGGAAGATTATCAAGAGATGATTAATTTATTTATTTGGAATAAATTAATGAAGAAGGATTTAAGTAATCCAATTGATTTGAGTTAATCAATTCTGCTTTTAGATAATTGGTTGATATTGGACGACTGATATTGGGTGATTGGTTGATACTGGATGATTTGGATATCTATGATATGTGATATGCTGCTTTATGAGATGAATGGTTGTTATGATTATCTATTGTGATAATGTGATTCATCTATCTGTTTATATCATCCTGAATATAAGTTAATTGTTTAAACACTTAAACAACTTGGACATTAAAATGGCATTTGGTTTCGGTGAGACCGGGATCGGGTTTCCATATTTGGATATCCGAAAACCACATCGATTCCAATTAAACGTTAGGTCGTGAATCCAAGTGGAGCTTAGTGAAGACTCGAGGTGTAAGGACTATACGTCAGTATAACTCTGGGGGTGATTCCATGATGAGTTTGACGGAGTAGTACTTATAGGTTCGAGATGGTGATTTAGAGTGCAAGGGCTATGGTCGTTGACTCTGAGGGTGATTCCAATAATGAGTGCAACGAGATAGTGCCTTCGGTTTGGTTCGAACCCGGAATGAACTTGTATGGATTGAATGCTTTCAGCACATCGTCAGGCGTACGATGAACATTCTAAGAAATGTGTTCTATAAAGGTAATCGTAGCCTCAAGCCTCATCAACCGGGAATGGCTAAAACAGGGGAGATGCAGCAGGGCTAGGTGGGTAGCACCCATTTCAAGGTGAGATCATTCCTGTCTAGATGTCCTTTTATTTCGACTTAGTGGGTGGTTGGTCACGCCAACCACGGGGTGATCTCACTCGGGACTGTCCAGTAAGGGTGGTCCCGGCTTTGTGATGTAGGGGATTGGGCGTAATCCTCGGTACGTTGATTTAGGCCACGTACTGTGACGGACGGTACCCCGGTAGCCCTGCCATTGATGGAATCCAAAATCCAATAAGTACATGTACGGTTTTGATTGTGCCCAACTATGTTGGAACGTGAGATGTAAGCATTCCAGCTATTTCTGTATTTTATTTTGAAAACCCTAGACACTATTATAATATCACTGGATTTCCTATCAAATGTTTTGGTTAGCGTAAGGTAAAATCTTTTCCATGTTTATGTGTAGGACGTCTAACGTGATACCTTTTCTTTTCAAAGGATTTTCTAAAGTTAAGCAATTTAAACCCGTTTACTCACACCAGACCCCTGTCTGACTTGAGTGTTTATTTTCTGTTTTATTAAACTCTTGGGTACTCATATTATGTATGAGTAGTCAAGTGATTCAGGTTTTCTTGACGAATTCTGGAGGGGTAATGGAGCAGGAGGCTTCCACGTGTAGATATATTATGGTTCCGCTGTGTTTGTATGATATCTATATCTTGTATACTTGAGCTGATAGTTAGACAGATGTTTATAACTGTCTAATATGTGTTTTTTAAGTTGTGTACTTTGATGTAATATGATACTATGTAATATTTTATATGGTATATTATATTTCATTCGTTCTGCTGTGAGTTATCTGTTGTTGTTGTTGTGTTTCTTCTTTTCTCTTTCTTTTCTTCTTCTATCTCTTTCTTTCTTCATTGGTGACATGACTTTCTGGAGGTGGGAAGTCGGGTCGTCTCAGTGTAACTCGATGTCGCTGCGATCTACTGTGGACCATAGCGGAAATCGTGTGGAGGTGAGTGTCAACAGTATATGCTTGATTTTGCCGGGAAGGCAACATAACATCAGTAGACTGCGATCTATGATCGAGTGGAGTCGAGAAGTTTCATTCTTTTGGCAGCGAATTCGAGGGTGCTGAGGCCTACAGTTATATGGGTTTTCGCTGTGATAGCAACGTAATCCCGGCTGTAGCTGCGATTTGTAGCGGGTTCCATGGCGTAATCGAGGGGCGTCAGTGCCTATAATTATCTATGGATTTTTCCGAGTTGGCAACGTAACCATCGGGTTAACTACGACCGTGGATGGGGGTGATGATTTCCAAAGCATTCTCACCAAAGATATTTCCTCTATTTTCAAAAATGTTTTCGATATTTTTAATAAAATTATTTTCCAATTATTTTCACTGGATGTTGAAAATGGGTTTACAAAGTACTTATAGATTTTCAGTCCTACGCCTGATCAAGTATGACCGAGTCTCTATGAGAACAAGGATAAACTGGTTGAGACATCGAGTTATAAAATGTATTTTTTATAAACTATTTTAGCAATAGATTTTAAAAGTGTTTTAAAAATGATCAAAGAATAATTTAGTTTATTTTAAATTATTGAATAAATTCTGGCTTCGTTCCTTTTCATGGACGAAAAGATTTAAAGAAGGGAGGAATGTGATAACCCGGACTTTTGGACAACTGTTAATTGGTAATTAAGAGGATTAAATTTTATTAAAATATTTATTTGTAAATTAAACAGATAAAATTCTGACAAATATCTGAATATATATATATATATATATATATATATATATATATATATATATATATATATATATATAAACATAGATTAAAAACTAGAGTACAAATGTTGAATTTTAAATCTCCCGATATGATAAATCTTATGGAATATAATAAATAATATATTTCATTATTTAATTCAGGATAAGATATCCATATATATATATATATAAGTAGAAATATTCAAGGTTTATAATGTATATAGGAATATATATAAATGCCTATGGAATAAAAAAAATTAATTATAACAATGAAAATATTTATGTATATATTATTATAAATATAGTTTGAATATGAACATATTAATATATCACATAAGATAATATAAAAGAATGTGTGTGTATATATATATAAATTGAAATTTTTATACCATAATAAATATTTATTAATGCAAATAAGCATGTGTAAATAATTGAAACCATGGAATTAATAAAAGTGTAAGCGTTTTAAAAAGACATTAAACATTTGTAACAAATCTAGCTTGCATAAGTAACAAATGTGAGTTAATAATTAAGGAAATAAACAAGTGGCAAATGCATTAATTTCAAATAACATAAATTAAAGAAAAGAAACCAGGATTGATTTTCTTTCCACTTCTCAATTTCCTCCTTTATCTTCATCTTATAAAACAAAATCTGAAAATTAATACTCCTCAAACCATAAAAAAAAACTAATCCAATTCTACAGCCTGTATTTCTTTTTTAATATCGAAACCAAAGCCTGAACATTTTTGTTCAAACCTGAGATGAAAATCTAAAAGCCTGCAAGCATTTTCATCTTTGTTTCAAAGCAAGCAAACCTGAAGTAATCAAAGCAAAAATAAGCAAAGTACAATTCTCTTTTTGCATAAAAAAAGGTGAGTAAACATTTTATTTTTAAAAAGATGAAGTGAATTTAAATTTAACTTCGTGTGATTTATGGAATGAATTATCTTTGCATGTATATTTAAAGATGTGAAAACTATATGTATGTTTGTGTTGAATCTGCGCATGTTGTTGCAGTAATGTCCCAGAATTTTGGCAATACTTATTTAATAATTTCCATTCATAATTTATTTTAAAATATGTTATATTGATTTAAAAATCTAATTTAACCAAATATTATATATTCAAAAGTAATAATTAATCTAATTTAACAAATGATTATCTTTTCAAGAACTCAATAATAATGATAGTTTAATTTGAATGTTTATTCTTTTCAAATAATAATAATATATATCTAATTAATAATAATTGATCTTTTTAAGTTAATAAAAATATTCTATTTGTAATGTATATATGTATACATTGTAAAAAGGAAATTGGATCAATTTAAATTTAATAAAAATATTTTCAAATTATAATATATATGTTTATATATTGTGATTTGGAGTTCTGTTTTAAAATTCAAATAATTTCTGAAGATAATATTTAAGATGTTCTATTTATAATGAATATTTATATTTGTATTTTTATTGTAAATAGAAAATAATGGGTTAATCTTAAACAGAAAATATGCTTTTAAATTTATAATGTACATAAGTTTTTTTTGTGATTTGGAAGGTTTTTGATTTGGTTTAATAAAATGCTTTTTAAAAGAAATTTAAAATTTATTTTTACTTATAAAACACTTAAAGGAAAATTGATTTTTATCAAAAGAATAACAACTTGAAATATAGTACATTATTATAAGAGTTTAAATTGTTTTCTTTTAAATTGGTTTTTGGAAACAAATTTAGATTTTATATATGATATCAATGTTAGTTATAGAAATTTATGTTTAAACTTTTAAAATAAAATTTATATAAATGTTACTTTTTTTTAGAACTTATCTTTAGGAAAGTAAGTTTTAAATAATTATAAATTAAACCACAAAATTATAAATACATTTCATAGTTATATATATATATATATATATATATATATATATAGCATGAGCATTTGGTTAATGTTGGTAACTAAGATTTAATTCATTTTTAAAAAAGTAATTAATGTAATAAATCACCTCTTCATAACACATGGAAACATAATAATTTATGAAAGCACACTTGTTTACAAATTAATAAAGGGGTTTGACATTTGTTAATAAATGGTTCATTCATGAAACAAGTGGCATCTTTATTTTAAAAAGAAAATTTTGTTTTATTAAAGTTTAAAGAAGAAAAAAATCTGTTTTGTTTATTTTTCTTCAGCTAAAACTTCTGTAATTTCTCTTCAACTTAAAAAAAAAAGAATTCAAATGCAAGATTCAAAACTGAAACCAAAGAAAACAGAAATCAAATCTATAACCAAAGAAGCAAGGAAGGAGAAATATCAAAAGCTTTTCAAAACTCCGATCCAAATAATCAAATCTGAAGAACATGCAAATTCAACAGCAATCAACTTTTAGCAAATTCAATTTGAAGATTCAATCAACAACAAATTCAAATTCCAGAAAATGAAAATGCAGTGATACAGAGCTGTTCTCTGCTTTTAAACTATGGTGAGTAAATTTATTTAAAAACATTTTTAAAATTCTTATTTGTTGTTCTGAGAAATGATTGATATGGAAAACATAATATCAATGTTTGCATGCTTGATTTGAAGATCGAATGCATGTTTATTTAGCAGTTTTGATTGCCTGTAAACATGAAAGTTTTTAAAACTTCTGTTCTTATGCATGTTTCTGTTTCATAAAATTCCTATATTCTAATTTAATCTTTGATAATCCTTAATCATTGAAAGAAATCTAATTGTAATGAGGTAGGTTTGTGTTTAAAAATAAATCTTAAAATTTATATTGAAAAATATATTGTAAATGTTGAATTTACAATCAAATATTAAAATTTGGTAAAAATCAAATTCAATAATTTATATTTATGAACATATGATCTGAATGGTTGTTCAAAATCATGAATTTCAAGATGAAAATTGTAATTTATAATTTGGTATTCAGTGATAAATTGGGGGTTTTAAGAATTTAGGTTTTTGGTCATTCACTGATGATCGGCGTCAGAGGGGATGTTGAGTTTCGGCATGGAGGTGGCCATGGTTCCTGGCGAGGCAGGAAAAATAGCGAGTGAGGCTATCATTGTTCGTGGTGATGTGGGCACGGCGTATTAGGGTTTGGGTTTGTTTTCTCTTAGGGGTCGGAATCGTGGAGATTTCATCGTCGTTGTTGGTCTTTGGCGAATCGCGAGTAGGGGAAAGGCTTGCGTGGATCGAGGCGCGTGCGTGGATGGATTTGCAGGAACTTCGGTGGTAGGTTTCGCCGTTGGCGGCGATTTTATTTGGTCGTGTTCTTCTCGGTTGAAGATACTGAAGCACTTTTTTTTGAATCAATGGTGTTTTTGCTTATCCAAGGGTACGAAGCAGTTGAAGGGGTCAGAGGCGACTTGTAGGGCATGCCGGCGTTGATCGCCGTCGACCGAGCCTAGTGTGCACGTGCATGAGCTTATTGGTGATCTGCTGTTGTCTTTGGTTTGGAAGGATAGTTGGCCTTGGTTTTGTTGATTTGCTCGAGTATTGGGTCGTGGTGGTCTCGCGAAAAACCCGAAGTTGGAAGGAGGTTTATCGCGTGTGACTCGGAGTTGAAGGAGGGTGGCGCGTATGTTCTGGTCTCTGTTAAGCTTGGTTATAGGATTTTGTTCCTGTTCAAATTTTTTTAACTGCAAACTGAAATTGCTGAAGTTAAAAGCAAACTAAACTTTTAAATAAAGTTTTGAAATAGTTTAAATATGTTTCAAGTACTTTAATTTAAACTTTGTGGTTTAACAAGTTAAGTTAAATTTGTTTTAAAATAGTTTGTTTTTAATTAGTTTAGTATTAACCGGGTTTGTATTTTATAAAATGAAGTTTCAAATTGGGAAGCAAATTGATGTTTAAACAAAGTGTTTTAAAATTAGTTTTATTAAGAATGAATGTTTGAATTTAAGAGATTTTAGTTTTTAAAGTTTGGCTTTTAAAATGTAAACTTTTGTTTTGAAAATAGTTTGTTTCATTTTGTTTTGTTAACATAAAAATGTTTTCAAATAAAAGTGTATTTGAAGTAATTTAAAATGTGATTGAAGTAAAGTATTTAAAAATGATAAATTAAAAGAGGATGCTTTTGTGTAAACCAAATTTCATTTTTGAATTTAAATATTTAATACTAAAATGATTGTTTGAAATAAATGAAAGTATGGTTTATATTAATCAAGTTTTTGATTATAAAGGTAATTAAAGTGAATTACTTAATTAACTTAAATTGATTAATGTGAGTAATTAAATTAAGGTAAATTAGTTGAGTAATTAATTAAGTATAATTAATTACTTAATTAAAATTTAATTAATCAAGTTTATTAATTAAGAAATAATTAGTTAATGAGTAATTAAGAAGTTAATTACTAAATGATTAAGAAGAATTATTTAAACATAATTACTTAATGAAGTAATTAAAGTAATTAATTACTCGGTGTAATTAATTAAGATATTATGGTTAATTTTAGTTAATTAATTAAGTTTAATTAATTAAAAGAAGTTACTTAATGATGAATTAAGTATAATTACTTAATGTAATTAAAATGTGTAATTACTTAGTGAAGTAATTAAGGAAGTTGATTACTGAATGTAATCAATTAAGGAATTACTAGTTGGATAGTAATTAAAGAGGTATAATTACTTAGGGAAGTAATTAAGAGACAATTACTCAGTGTAATTAAAAAATTGATTAATGGAGTTAATCAAGGTGATGGTTTAATTAGTAAAGTAATTAAGGAAGTTAATTACTGATTGTGATTAATCAGGTTTGATTAGTAATTATAATAAATTTTATAATTAATAATTAAATGTAATTTTGAGAAGATTGATTAATAAATTAATTAGAGGTCATTAATTTATGTAATTAATAAATAATTAATTGTTTAATTAATTAATAAATGTGATTAATTATGAGATAATTAATCTATGAAGTGAGAAAGAGGTAATAATTAATTAATGTAATTAAGTAAAAAAAATTGTAATTAATTATTGTTAATTGATTAATTAGAAATTAATTAAGATTTATTTAATGATTAAAGATAAATTAATCTGTGTAATTAATTTAAGGGTAATTACATAGTTTAATTAAAGAATAATCAATCTTGGTGATTAATTAAGAATATGATTAAAGGATAATTAATCTGTAATTGAAGATTAATTATTTGGATTATGGAGATGATTAAAGAATGATTAGTTAATTAATTGTAATTAATTAATGATTGTTTAAGCAGGATTACTTGTTTAATTGTCAAGTAATTAATTTAATTTAAGATGATTAAATTAATTATAAAGGAATTGATGATACCTGTTTGTGTATGATTGTTTGTGGACTATCTGGATTGATTGATATCTATTAGATGATATGTTGTGATATTCCGTGATATGATATTTGATATATCAATGATAAATGTGTGATATTTATCTATAAGAGATGCTGTGTGAATTCAATGTTTAAATTGAATTAAATTGTTAAACTTAAATCACTTGGACATTAAGATGGCGTTTGGATTCGATGAGACCGGGATCGGGTTTCCAAATTTGGAATTCTGAAAACCACAACGATCCAAGTTAAATGTTAGGTCGTGAATCCAAGGAGAGTGCAAGTGAAGATTCGAGGTGTAAGAACTATTCGCCAGTATAACTCTGGGGGTGATTCCGTGATGAGTTTGACGGAAATAGTGCTTACAGGTTCAAGATGGTGATTCAGAGTGCAAGGGCTATTTTCGTTAACTCCGAGGGTGATTCCAAAATGAGTGTAACGAGATAGTGCCTTCGGTTTCGTTCGAACCCGGAATGAACTTTTATGGATTGAATGCTTTCAGAACATCGTCAGGTGGATGATGAGCATTCTAAGATTGATGTGTCCTATAAAGGTAATCGTAGCCTCAAGCCTCATCAATTGGGAATGGCTAAAACATGGGAGGTGCAGTAAGGCTAAGTGAGTCACGCCCAAGTAGGATGAGATTTACCCCTGTCTAGAGGTCCCTTTTTATATTTCAGCTGTGTGGGCGGTTAGTCATGACAACTGCCGGGGTGGTCTTGTTCGGGACTGTCCAGTAAGGGATGGTTCCGGCCTTGTGTTGCAGGGGAGTTAGGGTGGCTCCTCGGTACGGTGATCTAGGCCACGTACTGTGACGGGCAGTACCCCAGTAGCCCTGCCATTGATGGAAACCCATTCTTCCTACGAGACCCTACAGTTTGTTTGTATTACCCACTTTTGTGGCAAGTAGCTGGAATTTAATAATGTAACAATTTCGGCTATTTCTTATTTATATGAAAACCCTAGACCCTATTATAATATCACTGGATTTCCTATCAAATGTTTTGGTTAGCGTAAGGTAAAAACTTACCCATGTTTATTTGTGGGGAGTCTTACATGATACCTTTGTTTTCAAAGGATTTTCTAAAAGTTAAGCAACTTTTAACCGTTTACTCACACCAGACTCCTGTCTGACCCGAGTGTTTATTTTCTGTTTTATTAAAATCTTGGATACTCATATTATGTATGAGTAGTCAAGTGATTCAGGTTTTCTTTGACGAGTTTTGGAGGAGATTTGGAGCAGGTGGCTTCAGCGTGTAGATATATATATATATATATATATATATATATAATGGTTCCGCTGTGTTTGAGTTGTATCTGTTTCCTGTTATGTACTTAAGTTGTAATACCTAGATAGGAGTTATAACTGTCTAGTTTGTTTTGTATGAGTTGTATAACTCTGATGTATATGATACTATGTAATATTTTATTTGATTAATATAATTTATTCGTTCTGCTGTGGGATTCTGATGTTGTTTGGTTCTTTCTTTTCTATCTTTTCTATCTTTTCTCTTTTCTATCCCTTTCTTTCTTCTTAATGATGCGTCTTTCTGTGGTATAAATGGCGGGTTGTCACAGTTGCTTCTCTGCTTCCAGGTTACAGTGTTTATAATACAACCAAAATTCAATATCTTTTATTTAAATCACTATTAGGACTTGGATTTAAAACAAAATAGTTTAGTTTTAGCATAATCTAAGTACTAAAAAATATGAACAAGTATGTATGTTTGAAATATGTTTGCATCTGAAAAAAACAGTAGCAATCTTAAAAATATGATAAAATAAAATGTTAGAATTTATCGATTCAAGTATTTATCTCAAATCATATCTGGAAAACATGATTTTTAAAAAGAAAATCATGATTTTTAGGGTAGTATATGATATGCATTTCGAGTTTGAACGGAATTGGGTATTTTTGCAATCGACGGTGATCAATGTCGATTTAGAGCTCGGGTTTTGGCAGATGGGTGGTCGGAGTATCGGAGATCCCTGGAAAAATGGTGAAAGGCTTTATGAATGGTAGTAGTGGCCGGTAAGTGGCGAACTAGGGTTCGGAGTATCATTTTGGCTGTGATGAGTTCTGAGCTTCGTGCGACATAGGTGAATCATCAAAGATGATCGCGCAAGGGGAATTAGAAGCGTGAGGATGTGGTACAGCTTTGGTCGAGGCATCCGGGTTCTTGATGACTGTGATCGGCGGCGTGAGAGAAATTTGTAGGTCGGGTGTCGTTCCAGTGAGGCTTGGGATTGCTCATTTTCGTTTTAACACGAGTTCGATTGCATTGAAGGGGTTGGAGTGTTCCTTGGGGGATCGTCGATTTGACTGAAGACCTCGTCAAGGATTGAAGGAGGTCAGGCGTTGGTATACGTGCATAGGTGCATGGCATATCTGTAGCATTTCTGTTGTTTGGGAAAGAACCTATTGCTCGAAGTCTGTCTCGAGTGAACTCGATTTTGTCTCGGGATCTTTGATTTTGCAAGTGGCTCGGGTAGGCTGTAGGTTTTTTAATCTTTTTGTGTGGGTTTTAGGGTGGTGTTGTGTTCCAGGTTTTAATTTAAATAAGTACTTATGTTTTAAGTTTTAATTTTAAGAAAATAGTTAAAGAATAATTAATTAAAGGTTAATTAATTGGTTTATAAGGTAATTAAGGATGAATTACCCAATTGTAATTAATAAAAGAATGTGATTAATTTATGTTAATTAATTTGTTAATTAATTAAAGATAAATCAATTGATGATTCATTAAGTATAAATACTTAATGAGATTAATAAGTGTAATTATGTAGTGTAAGTAATTAATGGATAATTACTAGATGTAATTAAATAAAAAGGAAATTACTTAATGGGAAGTAATTAAAGGATAATTTGTAACATCCCGCCTTTTCGTATGCTTTATATCGACGACAAACCATACATGTCAGACTTAAACCATACAGAAGGGCGGATATCATTTCCGGTTTAAAAACCCAAATCAACATGATATTATTTTTATAAAGCCCAAATCAATATAATATCATTTTTATTTCAAATATATTTTTTTCCAAAATCATAGCACTTTCAAATTTATATACTTTGAAACCAAAACCACTTGAAATATAACACTTCCAAATTATAATACTTTGAAACTCAAACTTTGAAACATAACTACACCACTTAAATGGCTTCAATATTAAATTACTTTATATAATAAAATAACTTCTTTAATTTCACAAATCAAATTCCAAATATAGATTCGAACTCCCAAATAACCATTTTTATTTTCATATATTTCAAAGCTTTAAATGTTCCACCATTTCAAAACTAATTCTTTGATAATCCTATTTCTATCAAATTCAATTACTATTATTTAGATTTGAAATGTTTACTTAACAAATCAAATATCATTTAAGTAAAACCTTTAAACTTCAAGTAACCGGATATTCTTTAAATTTGATTAACTTGATATATTCATTTAAATCAACTCGATATTTATTCAAATCACTCTAAACCAAAATCAAGCTATAAAAATCACACCCTTTAAAATTTCAATTGTTATTTAAATTCCACATCAATTTTATTCGAGTATAATTCTTAAATACTTCAATTCAAATCAATTTCAAATTTATCCTCCAACTTAAATATTTTTATCTAAGTCATTATAGACTCTGTACGTAATTAAATTTGAACAGATACTTAACCATATTATATAAAAGCAATCAAGCTTTATTATTAAACTTGTTTTAATTAAACAAATTAATACATAGCTTAAATTCAAGAATTTAGCTATATATAAAATAATATTTATGTAATATCAAAAATTAATACTTATTAAACCGTATATTTCTATCCAAAACCATATAAATCATTTTAAAATATTTATATATGGACCGACGGTGTCTGTATATAATTTCTATCCTATGGTCAAGTGATACAAATATTTATCATTTCAATCCATAATTAAAAATAAAATTATGGTTATATTTCATTATAAACCGCAATCTTGAATGAAAAGAAGTGCATAACAACTTGCTGTTTATAATAATATATAATACAACATCCATTCATCCAATATCAACCATCTACCATTTATCACAATCATCATCCAATTCAAACGATAACATCAATATAAACAGATAATAAACAACTGGTATTTACTGGCAGTTTGTATTCAATAAGAAATTAATTAACAATTTAACTGGCAGTTCATATGTAATAATAAATTAAATAATAATTTAACTGGCAGTTATATGCAATAATAAATTAAATTACAATTTAACTGGCAGTTATATGCAATAATAAATTAAATAACAATTTAATCCAACTAAACATAATTTAACTGAGATGATGATTAAAAATATGTCAAACAGTCATAAATAAATTTCCAATTACACCAAAAATTAACTTAACAAACATAAGAAATTTTAGAAATTGTGAGTGGGTTAAAACACTCACCTTTCGAATTTAAATTGAATTTAAATCCAATATTTACCCAAAATTTGAAAAGTCTCAGAATTCGTCTAAAACCACGGCATCGTATGCGAAAGTTATTCACGTTAGAACGTTATGATTTTTTTTTAAATTTGAAAATAAATAAAATAAACAAAATAAACAAGCAACTAACATTCCTTACCACGTCATAGGCCACGTCACCCCCTATCATCTTCTCCCAGCAGCACACGAGACAACAGAACGCATGCAAAACATTGCCGCAAGCCCTCCTTTTGACCGACTGTTTCACAACGGTTCTCCCCCACCGTGTGCAGCCGTAGACCACGGCACCTCCGCCCCCTGATTTCGGCCTGCCTCCCTCTACAAGTCGACCCCACCGACGTCCCCCATTGTAACCATGCCGCTGCCCCAATACTAAACCCTAGGAGAATTTAGCGAGCAATCCCACTGTCGATTCGCCATACGAACCACCTAGATGCACACCCTTCGGTCCTCTCTTCAAAACGCTACCCTTCAATCAACGATCCATCGAAGATCATCAAACGCCAACGAACGGCCGAAAGTTAATTTGCAATTTCAGGACAAACGATGATCCGAAACAAAAAACGAATTATAGATCTGAGATGTGCTCGTCGAGAGCTTTAAATCCATATAAAATTTGATGTGTATTGAGGAGTTTGAATTTTTAATTCGATTTTTAATTGCAATTGGATTTGGAATTGAGAATTTATTTGTCTACCATTAGGGAGAAGATATAGTTGAATTGTACATGCAGACAAATGAGAAATAGAGGTAGGCTAGGGTTTATAACAGGGTATTTATAAACAAAGTTGAAATAGAATGGATCGGATCGATTGGATATACACGTTGAACGATAAAGTGGCCCAAAAAGCCCATTTCGACTCCAGAACGAAATTGGGTCAACCCATATATCAAAATCGATGTTTTAAAATATTTTAAATGCAATGGAACATGATTCAAGTTCAAATTCTGTCGTACGAAGAAGTTATGCTCAAATCAAGTTATTTCTAATTGATTTCAATTTTATTGATTTCTGGGCGTTTCAGGTCCTTACGATCAAATAACAAGTCCGATCGCTAAGAAACTTGAAACCCTACAAAAATTCACCGTTACTGATCCGATGAAACTGGTTTCGTCAAAATTTGAGTCAGTGGCCAAAATGGCTATTTTTACAATAATTAATTAAATTAATAAATTGGCTAATTAAATCAAATTTCCAATTTCAATTCTTTAATTGACAAATTTCATCCTTTTTGAATTCTCAATCATTTATAATGATTTAAAAAAATTTAAAAGTAAATTTAGAGTTGATTAATTTATCAATTTCAATACGAACCTCAGTTTCATTAAATTCAAAAAATATTAAAAAAAATCCCAATAATCCCATTTAATTAAATAAATTAATGATTATTCCATTCATTATTGTCAAACAGATGGATTTAGCATTTGATTCAAAACTATTACATCAGTATTCTCACATTCCATCTTAATTTCAAATAACGTAATATTTGGATATTTTAATTTCATTTAATTGCAATTAATCCAATTATTATAGTTCAAATCTAATAAATTAATAAAACTTTATTTCCATTCCTTTTATTCAACCAATTGTCATATTATAAATAGAATTGACATTATTTCCCATTATTTCCTTAATTTATTCTAACATAAATCAATTATCCATTCATATCAAAACAAACCAATAGTTGTTTAGGTTCAAAACTTTAAATTGTACAGAATGAAGAATAAACTACTAAGTGCACCATTTACTCAACAGCCTTCGATGGAACTAAATAGATTATTTATACATCCAAACAAATTTAAAGTATCCTTACCCAAACAACCATAAACTAGAACAAACAACCATTTCAAGAAAATGATCAAGTTCATTTTTATCAAATTCATTTCATAACATTTGTTTTTTTTCCTTTCCATTCATATAATGACTTACCTTTTCAATTTACATTTGTTTCTTACGAACTTTTATTTCCATTCACTCATTGAGTGTTTATTTCATTTTTTTTCATTTATTACTTACAATTATTCAATTTCTTAGCATTTCAATTTATTTACTTAAATTTATAATCATTTATTTATAATACTCATCTTCCTATTATATTTAATTATAGTAACATTTCAATCATACTTAAGTTTCTAACAACTAGAACATCAAATTTTATTTAAAGAATTTCACTAAATACTTCCATTACTTCAAGTTTTTGCTTGTATAATATCGTATTGCATTTTCATATTAAACATTGTAACTTTTATTATTTGGTAAGTTATATATATGCTTATAAGAATACAATAGAAAATTATAGAAATATTTCTCATTTCCTTCAAATTAAACGTTCAATAATCATATCATTTGTTTTATAGATTACAATTTCAACTTTCTTGAAATTTCATTTATAACTTAGCATTAAATCTATTATTTCATTTATAGCTTTCAATTATTAGTTAAATTCCATTTCATTAAAGCAATTGAAACCATCAATTAATGGAAACTTAAGAATTTAAATACCGGGTTTAATTTCAAATCATTTTAAAATAATAGATAAATATATACTTACAACTTATATATCCAATTATATTTTAAAACAATTTAAAATTTATATTTGTTTATCAAAATAAATCTATAGTGAAACTACTACAGTGGCCTTCCCACTTCGAAACTCGAAAATGAATGTCGATGATGCATGCACTCATCATCGAAATTACTTCCCAGCGACAGAGAGGGGTGTACATAACTTATTTCTTCCAAAATTTCTTTAAAGCAATTCTTTCAAATCATATTGAAATATTTAAATCAAAAAAATACTTCTGATAATATTATTACTATATTCCAAAATCATTCAAAAGAAATTTTCAGAAATCCCAGAACTTAAGTTCTAAATTTCCAATTTTCATTTTAGTTTATTTTCTTCAACTCTAGTTTCCAATTCTAACACCCAATACATTACAACCAAATATAACTTTTATAAAATTTATTACTTTATATACAGAAAATATAACAGGCAAAATTATTTCATTCACCTATATTCAAAACAAATATTGTGTCGATCTGTCCTATTAAGTGTTTAGAAAGCCCTATTGATGTCATAGCATCCTATGCACGAACCAGAATTTATAAATACAAACGGAACAAATTAACACAATATTCAAACCTTTTTATAACACTAACAAATACGCTCTCTCACATATACACTCAATGACTCATCATAGGGTATTACTACCCTATTAATAAAGAGTTAGACCCCACAAAGCTAAGGTTTATCGCTAAACCAAAGCTTTGATACCAGATGTAACATCCTGCCTTTTCGTACGATTTAAATAGATGATAAATCACACACGTCAGACTTAAACCATAAAGAAGGGCGGATTGTTATAGGGTAAATAATAAAAAGCAGAGAAAGAAAAAGAACAAAACATAATCTTGTAGCGGAACGATAAAATATAATAATCAAATAAACAGTTCGTGAAGCTGTTTTACAAAAACTTTTGATTATACTTATACAATACATATCAGAGTTACACATACCAAAGAATAGCCAATAACAATGCAGCGGAACAATATGATGCAGTGGAATAATATAATAAATAATAGTAATAAAATCTTCGTCTTTGTCCTCCAAAAGTAAGGTCTTCCAAATCCTGAAATGCTCAGGCTGACCCGAGCGAATTGAAAAGACAAAACACTCGAGTTAGAACTAGAAGATCTTATGTAAGTTAAATCAACGGTAAATAATATGAGTGGAACGGTGTCAGAGATGTTTATGGGGTTTGAAATCTCCCATCCAGTGTCTAACATCAGTGCAGTAACTTAAGAGATGTTCGGGATTCACATCTCCTAAGGATCCGTTAAACTATTTACTATGTAGTAATATTTCGCTGTTATAATAATGTCTATAGTAAAATAAACTTGATTTTAAATAGGATTAAGGGGTTACCCATATAGCCCTTACCGTGTAATAGTCCTAGTAGTCCATCCAATATCATGGCCCTTCCTGATTGGGAAGCCACGAGAGGATACCACACGGGCTACGGGAGAAAACCAAACTCGTACAAGACGCGATAGGATAGGTGACACGGCACAACTAGGCAATGCCAGGGTAGATATACCAATTGCTATCTGGACAGGTGGTGACGCAGAGCGCATAGCTACCGCCCACCTCGAGCCACACCCCCAAAAATCAAAAATCAAAAGTGGCCACCAAATAAATCTCAAAGTCAGAATATAGTATCGAAGGAGTGTGTCCGATAAGAGGGGCTACCTCACTAGCAAGGAATCACTCCTGTTTTAGTCATCTTATGCCAACTCACAGGAGTCGGGTCCACATATATACCTCAAAGGAACGACGCCACCAACCTACTTCATTCTGGAATCTCCACCGCGCACACGGTTGTTAAAGTGGTTTTCGGTGTTGGCAGAGAGTATGACAACTTTCGATCCCGGCCTCTTCAACAACCAAACGTTGTTATAACGCCACGATCATTTTAAAATAATCATACTTCAAAACCAGAATATATTATCCATTTCAAACCATGTAAATACGATATCATTTCCGTTTTAAAAACCCAAATCAATATGATATTATTTTTATAAAACCCAAATCAATATAATATTGTTTTTATTTCAAATATTTTTTTTTTCCAAAATCATAGTACTTTCAAATTTATATACTTCGAAACCAAAACCACTTGAAATATAACACTTCCAAATTATAATACTTTGAAACTCAAACTTTGAAACATAATTACACCACTTAAATGGCTTAAAAATTAAATTACTTTATATAATAAAATAACTTCTTCAATTTCACGAATCAAATTCCAAATACAGATTCAAACCCCCAAATAACCATTTTTATTTCCATATATTTCAAAGCTTTAAATATTCCACCATTTCAAAACTAATTCTTTGATAATTCCATTTCTATCAAATTCAATTACTATTATTTAGATTTGAAATGTTTACTTAATAAATCAAATATCATTTAAGTAAAACCTTTAAACTTCAAGTAACTGGATATTCTTTAAATTTGATTAACTTGATATATTCATTTAAATCACTCTAAACCGAAATCAAGTTATAAAAATAGTACCCTTTAAATTTTCAATTTTTATTTAAATTCCACTTCAATTTTATTCGAGTATAATTCTTAAATACTTTAATTCAAATCAGTTTCATATATTCCACTATATATTCATTTAAATCAACTATATTCCACTTCAATATTCTCACACAACTTAATTTCAAATAACGTAATATTTGGATATTTTAATTTCATTTAATTGCAATTAATCCAATTATTATAGTTCAAATCCAATAAATTAATAAAAATTTATTTCCGTTCCTTTTATTCAACCAATTGTCATATTATAAATAGAATTGAAATTATTTCCAATTATTTCCTTAATTTATACTAACATAACTTTTAATTAAGATTTATTGCAATTGATTACCAATTTAAATTTAATATACTAAATAAATGGTTAACTTATACTAATCGTTACCATTAACGTTTAATTTCACTTATAAGCTATTATTAACAAACAAATGTTGCAATTGATTTAGATCTAATTCAATACATTAAATGAATGGGTAAACGATAAAAAATTTGTACTATTGCCAAATTTACCCACATTCATATTTAATTATCAACTAACAATTATTATAATTACTTCTAGCATTGATTCTATCAAACTGCAATTCATTACGTGTTATTTCATCAATTAATATAACTTTTGAATTTATTTCCCAATTCCTTAATTTCAATCAATTATAACCATATTTGTTTCAATTAATAGGTACTGCACTAAATTAGTTACTTATCAACTTGCATAAACGTTATTACATTAATTTACGTTAAGCTACTATTGATCAATATATTATTCCATTGGTTGATTCAGTACACTTACTCTTATTTATACTTTTATAAGTTTTCATTTCCAAACAATATTATAATTACTTACAGGACATTGATTTTGTTCAATTATACATTTGTTTTCTTATATTCAATTCTTAGCCTAGTATAACAATTTACATTACTTCAATTAATCGTAATTTCATTTCAATTGTTAATACTAAGCTTTAATTTCCATGGTTACATTTCATTTTTAACATTTGCTTCATTATAAATTATAAAAAAATTATTTCTTTCCAAATTTATTTTCAAAAATCTTATTAATTTAACTAATTTTAATCATTGAAATATACGGGTCGCTACACTCTCCCCCACTCAGACCTTTTTATCCGCGAAAAGGAAAAATATAGAAGAGAAAGAATTAAATAAACAATACATCTTATCAAAATATTAACTTTATAAACAATTAAATTTACAAAATTAATTACCTTAAATAAAATATACCAATTTATAACCACTAAATCTTTTTATACTCAAATTAATAAAGTTTGGAAAGATTTTCAAAATATTTTCTAAGTCCAAAATTTACAGAAATTTTAGTAGAGTCTCCTTTGTACGGAGAGGCTCGGGAGAAAATATAAGATCAAATATAACAATATATAACATATAATTTCCAAAATAATATATCCCAACACGAGAAACTAATATAATAGTGCTATAAAACCGTAATATGAAAACGTACATATTTGTCGGGCAAACAACTCTTAAATTATGAAACCAAAAGCAGTAGCAATTGCTTACATAACCTGTATTTCACTTATATAATCTAAAAAGGGTTAACAATTATATAAAATTAAATATTTAAAGTTGTTTCAACCACTGACAAGCAAATCAATATAACACAATCACTTGCAACAAAACATACAACATCACACAAAATCAACATAAATCAATTATCCATTCATATTAAAACAAATCAATAGTTGTTCGGGTTCAAAACTTTAAATTGTAAAGAATGAAGAATAAACTACTAGGTGCACCATTTACTCAACAATCTTCAATGGAACTAAATAGATTATTTATACATCCAAACAAATTTAAAGTATCCTTACCCAAACAACCATAAACTAGAACAAATAACCATTTCAAGCAATAGATCAAGTTCATTTTTATCAAATTCATTTCATAACATTTGTTGTTTTTCCTTTCCATTCAAATAATGACTTATCTTTTTAATATACATTTGTTTCTTACGAACTTTTATTTCCATTCACTCATTCAGTGTTTATTTCATTTTTTTTCATTTATTACTTACAATTATTCAATTACTTAGCATTTCAATTTATTTACTTAAATTTATAATCATTTATTTATAATACTTATCTTCCTATTATATTTAATTATAGTAACATTTCAATGATACTTAAGTTTCTAACAACTAGAACATCAAATTTTATTTAAAGAATTTCATTAAATACTTCCATTACTTCAATTTTTTTCTTGTATAATATCGTATTGCATTTTATTATTAAACATTGTAACTTTTATTATTTGGTAAGTTATATATATGTTTATAAGAATACAATAGAAAATTATACAAAATTTTCTCATTTCCTTTAAATTAAACGTTCAATAATCATATCATTTGTTTTATAGATTACAATTTCAACTTTCTTGAAATTTCATTTATAAATTAGCATTAAATCTATTATTTGATTTATAGGTTTCAATTATTAGTTAAATTCCATTACCCTAAAGCAATTAAAACCATCAGTTAATGGAAACTTAAGAATTTAAATACCGGGTTTAGTTTCAAATCATTTGAAAATAATAGATAAATATATACTTACAACTTATATATTCGATTATATTTTAAAACAATTTAAAATTTATATTTGTTTATCAAAATAAATCTATGGTAAAACTACTACAGTGGCCTTCCCACTTCGAAACTCGAAAATGAATGTCGACGATGCGTGCACTCATCACCGAAATTATTTCCCAGCGACAGAGAGGGGAGTACATAACTTATTTCTTTCAAAATTTCTTTAAAACAGTTATTTCGAATCATATTGAAATATTTATATCAAAAAATACTTCTAATAATATTATTACTATATTCCAAAATCATTCAAAAGAAATTTTCAAAAATCCCAGAACTTAAGTTAAATTTTCAATTTTCATTTTATTTTATTTTCTTCAACTCTAGTTTCCAAATCTAACACCCAATACATTACAACCAAGTATAACTTTTATAAAATTTATTACTTTATATATAGAAAATATAATAGGTAAAATTATTCCATTCACCAATATTCAAAACAAATATTTTGTCGGTTTGTCCTATTAAGTGTTTAGAAATCGCTATTGATGTCATAGCGTCCTATGCACCAACCAGAATTTATAAATAAACGGAACAAACTAACACAATATTAAAACCTTTCTATAACACTAACAAGTACGCTCTCTCATATATACACTCAATAACTCATCATAGGGTATTACTACACTATTGATAAAGAGTCAGACCCCACAAAGCTAAGGTTTATCGCTAAACCAAAGCTCTGATACCAGATGTAACATCACGCCTTTTTATATGCTTTAAATCGACGACAAACCACATACGTCAGACTTAAACCATACGGAAGGGTGGATTGTTATAGGGTAAATAAGAAAATGCATAGAAAGAGAAAGAACAAAATATAATTTTACGCCGGAACGATAAAATATAATAATCAAATAAACAGTTCGTGAAGGTGTTTTACAGAAACATTTGATTATACTTATAAAATACATATCAGAGTTACACATACCAGAGAATAATCAATAACAATGCAGCGGAACAATGTGATGCAGTGGAATAATATAATAAATAATAGTAATAAAATCTTCGTCTTCGTCCTCCAAAAATAAGGCCTTCCAAATCCTGAAATGCTCAGGCTGACCCAAGCATATTGAAAAGACAAAACACTTGAGTCAAAACTAAAAGATCTTATGTAAGTTAAATCAATGGTAAATAATATGAGTCTTCGATCAATGGTGGTGACTAAAAGATCTTATGTCCATCCAATATCATGGCCCTTCCTGATCGGGAAGCCACGAGAGGATACCACACGGGCTACGGGAGAAAATCAAACTCGTACAAGTCGCAATAGGGTAGGTGACATGGCACAACTACGAAATGCCAGGGTAGATATACCAATTGCTATCCAGACTAGTGGTGACGCATAGCGCGCAGCTACTGCCTACCTCGAGCCACACCCCCAAAAATCAAAAATCAAAAATCAAAAGTGGCCACCAAATAAATCTCAAAGTCATAATATAATATCGAAGGAGCGTGTCCGATAAGAGGGGCTACCGCACTGGCCCGGAATTGCTCCTGTTTTAGCCACCTTATGCTAACTCACAAGAGTCGGGTCCACGTATATACCTCAAAGGAACGCCGCCACCAACCTACTTAATTCTGGAATCTCCACCGCGTACAAGGTTGTTAAAGTGGTTTTCGGAGTTGGCAGAGAGTATGACAACTTCGATCCTGGTCTCTTCAACAAACAAATGTTATTATAACACCACGGTCATTTTAAAATAATCATACTTCAAAACAAGAATATAATATCCATTTCAAACCATATAAATACGATATCATTTGTAACGTCCCGCTATTTTGGACCATTCAAATCGACATTAAAACCGTACATGTCCGACTTGAATAATTCAAAATACCGAATTGTTAATTTAAAATTGGCAAAAACATTAACATCTACAATAAATAAATCAATCATAGAATCACAGATACAGAGTAGTACAATAATACGCAGCGGAATAAATGAGTAGTAGTTCATGAAGCTACTATATAAACATCAGAGTTAGAAATAAAGTACAACTGTGACGCCCCACTCCGAGAGCCTCGTTAACAAAGAGTATTACATAGATAATACTGTCGGCTAACGCGGACAATAGAGTATAATGGAAGCGACCATGTGTAATCTTACCTTAACTATTTACTAAATATGTCGAAAAGTAGAAACATATTAAAATCCGACCCATTCAATAAATATTTAAAGCAAAACTACAATTGCTATAGGATCTATCAGAAGAAAATATAACAAATCAAATGTAATATACATCACAGAACAGTCGATCATAATATACACATACACAGATACACCACAGAGTATACAAATAATACATGTCAAGTGGTACAGGAGACCACCATATACAGACGAGACGAAAGAGTATAAATCAGAGTTATAACAGATATGGACTACAAAAGACGCTATAACAAAATGAAGCTAGCGAATAGTCCATGCGGAAGCAAAATAGGCTAAGTCCCCAAAAGCACCTAACCTGAAACATCTCGGTCTGACCCGAGTATTAAATACACGGGTCAGTCTAGATAACAAATCAGTTAGATAAACTGAACACTAATAAACCTGCAAGGTCATACAGTATAATAAATATCTCTAGGAGAGATAACACAATCATCAACAAGAGATGAATCATATAGAACAAGCCTCATATCATCGGCAACATGTAGAAACAAAGGATACAAATATCCCAAAACAAGCCAATAGGCAAACAACAAATACCAATAAGGTATACAAGTTTCATAAGGTAAACGCTATACTCCATGCGGCTCAAAAAGACCAATACCGAAGGGCGATACCAAGGGAATATACATATCAATGAAACATCATAAAATTTGCTCGAGCTCAGTACTGTACAAACAAGGGTCCATGAGCCCGAAGACTCCAAACCCAAGTATCACCCATGCGGCACATAAGGCCAACATCAGAGCGAAACTATATAGGGCAACAAACCCGAAGGCACACACCCGAAGGAAACATACCTGAAGGCAACAAACCTAGGGAGACAGTCCGAAGACACTATCCCAGAGGCGACAAACCGTAGTGGTGAAGGTCGAAGACCCAGTACTGGACACCACTAACTGGCGGAATGTGTCACAACTCTCGAAAAGGAATCCGAAAAGTGTTAACGTATGTCCCATAACCACTCGTTCGCACTAAACGGTTTACCATCCGCCAGTCCCTTTCACACTCAAAGCAGTACAAAGTTTTCCTCATATCATCGATAAGCCAAACCCGAAGGTCAAAACAATCAATCGAATAGGTCGAGGATTAATCGGAAAGATAAATGCACAGATTCATGGTCCGTGTTTTGCCCAACCATTTAATCACCCTTCCACTTCGTTCGAAGTGCGAAAGTGTGTGTGTTTTAAATAGAATTTATAAATTAGAGAAACGAACTTTTAAATGAGATTCGAGAGATTATTTTATAAAAACCCGTGGATTAAAATTAAAAGGAACCATCAAAGTCAAAACAATTGATAATCATACATAGGATCATCATGAATCGATTCAAATTGAAAATTCAATCCCAAAAGGCAAAGTGGGCTGAAACAGCAGGTTCAGTCGACTGAACAGAGTTTTCAGTCGACTGACCCTATACCTGGAAAATTTTCCGGGTTCAGGAAACTTTCTGTTTCCAGGTTCAGTCGACTGTGCAGAGTTTTTCAGTCGACTGAATGATGCTTGGAAACTCTCGGGTTTCAGGTTCAGTCGACTGTGCAGAGTTTTCAGTCGACTGAATCATGCCTGGGCTGTTTTCCAGCCTTATTCAAATGAAGAGCAAACTCTCCCAAAATGCAATCGGACGAACATTGGCTCTAAGGGCTTATGCCAATCGACAACCCGACCCTATATGTTCCTCGATGCATCACCAAAACATGATTAAAACATCAAAGTTAGGATTTCAAAGATTTGAACCCAAAACACTAAAAATTGGTATATTCCCCAATTCAACCCAAACCAATTGCAAGTGCATATGAACAAGGTGTTAGGAATTCATACCTAACATCAATGAAATCAAGAGAAGTAGATGTGAGTTCAAAACTCACCTTTTTACGCAAAACAAAGAAGATGAAGAAGCACAATTGCAAGGGATCAACCAACTACACTCCACTTCAACACTACAAGCTTCAATCTAGAATCAAAAGCAAGTATTTCCTAAGTTAGGGTTAGGAAATTACTGAAATTGAAGAAGAGAAAAGATGGAGAAGGTGGAGATGAACTTACCAATGGATTCTCTTTGATTTTGGAGCAATAATCAAGTTACAAAGGAGAAACTAGGGCTTGCTAATTTCTATTTCTCTTTCCTTTCCCCCATTTCAGTTTTTAGTTTGAGAAATAAAATGAAATGAAGATGAAATGAAGAGAAGGGTTGAGCTAGGGGTTAAGTGAGCTAGTGGGCTGAACCCAATCCCAAACCCAATAGGAAAAGTAGCCAAAATTTCACAAACTCCAAACATATCAAAGATTATACTCAAAAAGATCGCAAACGCCATTTCGGACTCAATGGAAATGGTTTCGAGCTCCAATTCGGCCATTTGCAGAAAGTAACATTTCGGACCCCAAAATCCGAATAACGACGCTATATTTAAATCAAACATTTAAATATAAAATCGTTAAATATGCGGGTTGTTACAGATCTCCCCTCCTTACAAAATTGCGTCCCCGTAATTCCTAGAGACGATATTTGTAACAACTACATACATACAACATACAAAAGAAAGAATAAACTTTAGAAACAGAAATAGACTTACCATTACGAAGCAAGGATAGAAAACCTGGATAAGATCGCTCGATATACTCTCTGGTTCCCAAGTACAGTCATTGGGATTAGCGGACCATTGAACTTTAACGAGCGGCACGTCCTTGTTCCGAAGGTGTCGCACCTCCGTGTCAAGCACGCGAATAGGTTGCTGTACAATAGATAAGTCCGGTGAGATCTCAAGCTCTTGCAAATCAGGAGAATCAATTACAGAATCCGATTCTCGAAGACACTTCCGAAGTTGCGAGACGTGAAACACGTCATGAATGCCAGATAAATGAGCTGGAAGTGAAACTCTATAAGCCACAGGGCCAATACGTTCAGTAATAGAAAACGGTCCTATATAACGAGGAGCCAATTTTCCAGTCGCACTGAAATGCATAACCCCTTTCAAAGGAGAAACACGAATAAAAACAAGATCGCCGATCGAGAACTCGAGAGGCTTCCTACGGTTGTCCGCGTAGGATTTCTGGCGACTCTGTGCCTCTTTCATCCTCAATCGAATAAGATCAATCTTCTCAGAAGAATGACGAACAAAGTCCGGGCCAAGAATAAGCTTCTCCCCAGATTCCAACCAACAAGAAGGTGATCGACATGGCCTTCCATATAAGGCTTCGAAAGGAGCCATACCGATACTAGACTGAAAACTATTGTTGTAGGAGAACTCTACAAGAGGTAGGTGATCCTCCCAACAACCACCGAAATCAAAAATACAAATACGGAGAAGATCTTCCAAAATACGATTCACCCGTTCAGTCTGTCCGTCAGACTGCGGATGATAAGCTGTAGAAAAATTAAGCTTTGTTCCCAAAGCTTGCTGAAGACTCTTCCAAAAATGACTCGTGAATAAAGGATCACGATCACTCACAATAGAACTAGGAACACCGTGAAGTCTCACAATTTCCTTGACATACAACTTAGCCAAATGCGAAGCTATCCTATTAGACTTAATAGGGACAAAATGAGCAAACTTGGTGAGGCGATCAACAATAACCCAAATACTAGAATGACCTGATCTCGAACGAGGTAGGCCGTCAATAAAATCCATAGAAATTTGATCCCACTTCCATAATGGAATCTCAAGAGGTTGAAGAAGTCCAGAAGGACGCTGATGTTCGGCCTTCACACGTTGACATGTCATGCAGTTGCTCACATAACTCGCCACATCGCGCTTCATGCCTTCCCAATAATAAAGACGACGCATATCGGCATACATCTTACTACTACCGTGATGAAAGGTATACTTAGAACGATGGCAATCATCAAGAATGTCATGCCTATGTGCAAAATCAGAAGGCACAAAAAGACGGTTCTTCTTACGAAGACACCCATGAGAATCAATGCTAAAATCTTGCAACGCCTCATTACAAGATCCAGACTCACAAAGATGAAAAAATGCAACAAATCAGGATCACGCCGCTGAGCATCGGCAATACGATCCAATAAAATAGGTCGAGCTCCCAAACTAAATAATAGAATAGGAGAATCAGAAGATGAACCTTGATCACGAATTTCACAAAAAGATAGAGTTTCAAGAATATTCCATTCGGCAAGCATCATAGAAATAACAGCCGAATGTTTACGACTAAGCGCATCTGCAACACGAGTACCCTTACCAGGGGTAAACTGGATATCAAAGTCATAGGAAGCAAGAAACTCGAGCCAACGCTGTTGTCTCATATTGAGTTCCTTCTGAGTAAACAAATACTTCAAAGATTTATGATCGGTATAGAGAATGAAGCGCTCGCCCAATAAATAATGTCGCCAAATCTTCAAGGCAAAGACAATGGCGGCTAACTCAAGATCATGAGTGGCATAGCGAACTTCATTCGGACGCAGTTTCCTAGAAGCATAAGCAACTACCCGATCTCTCTGCATAAGCACAGCACCGAGACCACTACCACAAGCATCGGTGTAGACAACAAGATCATGATTCCCTTCGGGAACCACAAGAATAGGAGCATTAGTGAGAAGTTCTTTCAATGTCTGAAAGGAAGCTTCACACTTGTCAGACCAAATAAAACGAATGCCTTTCCGAGTAAGGCTTGTGAGAGGAAGCACAACACGGGAAAAGTTCTTAATGAACCGCCGGTAATAACCCGCCAATCCAAGGAAACTACGAACCTCATGCACATTCTCAGGCCTCTTCCAATACTGGATGGCTTCAATCTTTGAGGGATCGACAGAAATACCATCGGAAGATACAACATGGCCTAAGAACTTAACCTTATTCTCCCAAAAGTGGCACTTGGAGAATTTGGCTTTAAGCAGATGACGACGAAGAGTACTCAAGACAATTCTCAAGTGATTAGCATGCTCAGCTTCAGACTTAGAATAAATAAGGATATCATCAATGAAGACAAGAACAAACTTATCGAGATATTCCCAGAATACCCGATTCATGAGGTCAACAAAGAAAGCAGGAGCGTTCGTCAAACCGAACGGCATAACGAGCCACTCAAAAGAACCATAACGAGTGCGGAAAGCGGTAAGAGGTATGCTATCCTCCGCGACTCGTAACTGATGAAAACCTGTGGCAAGGTCAAGCTGAGAAAAGACCTTGGCACCACTCAATAGATCGAACATATCATCGATCCTAGGCAATGGATACCTATTTATAATGGTCAACTCGTTAAGCTTGCGATAGTCAATGCAAAGCCTAAGAGTTCCATCAGACTTCTTCACAAAAACGACCGCAGATCCCCACGGAGAAAAACTGGACTGAATCAACTGCTTGGACTCGAGCTCTAAAAGCTGCTTCTTGAGTTCCTCATTTTCCTTTATAGACATCCTCGTGGGAGGACGACTAACTGGCTGCGCGCCTGGAATGAGATCAATGCGGAACTCAATTGCCCGTTTGGGTGGCAAACCCGAAACAGGTTCAAAAACATCAGAAAAGTCACAAGCAATAGGAATACGAGATACATCATCACCATCTCGCGAATCAAGAGAATACAAAGCCATCTCGGAATTATCCACATCCCGAAGAACAAGAGATAACTGAGAAGGTGAATCAGGATGACAAAGATATAAAATTCTCTCGGAACAAATAATCCTGGCATCGTACCTCACTAGCCAGTCCATACCAAAAATCATATCAAAACCCAAATGAGAAACAACGTGCAGATTCGCACGGAAAGAAAAGCCACATAAAACAATCTCAATATCATCACAAAGAAAACTAAGGGTCGCGGATCCCCCAATAGGATTCACAATCCTTAAAGAAGTAACCATACAAGAAACATCCAAAGATAAATCATCTACAAGCTTCTTCGATACGAAAGAATGTAAAGCACCCGTATCGAAAAGAACTCGTATACTATGATCATGAAATAGAATTGAACCCTCCAAAATAGATGGAGTCATACCTTTGGATTGAGAAGGACCTCCAGAAGCATTAGCCACATTGAGCTTGCCAGATTTTGCGTTAGCAGGAGCAGTAGGACAAGCAGAAACATGATGACCTTCCTTCTTGCAATTACGGCAGAAGAGAGGCTTTGGACAAGCTCGAATAATATGATCCAGAGAACCACAATTAAAACACTTCCGAACGAAAGGTGTTCCGGAAGATTGAGGCTGAGAGCTAGGACCACCGGCCTTCTTCTTCTTATAAGGAAAAGGCTTCTTCTGAATTGGAAACTGCTTCTTGTTGGGGTTTTTGGAAACCTCAACATCAACATCACTATCACACTCCTTCTCGACGGTCTCGAGATGAAGCGCCGAATCAACCAATTCCTCAAAAGAAAGTTTAAGCTGGAGCAACAAGGACTTCTTAAGATATTTCTTAAGGCCTGAAACAAACTTCAAATTCTTCTTATAAGAAGTGCTGATGAATTCAAGACCATACTGAGATAAAGCCTCGAACGATGCGACATACTCAGAAATAGAAGATTTCCCTTGCTTCAACTCAAGGAAGCGACGGGTTAATAAAACTTTTTCAGATTCAGGAACGAACTTGAGTTCAAATCGTCCGCGAAACTGAGTCCAAGAAAGAGTAGACTCATCAATTTCAGCTACAAGAAGCTCATACCAGTCAAGAGCACGCTCTTATAATAAGCTAGAAGTTACAAGAACTCTATCATGGTCAGAAAGATCCATGCGAGAGAAAATACGCTCGCACGTACGAAGCCAAGCTTGGACTTCAAGAACAGACTCGGTGCCCTTAAACGGCTTTCCTCCAAGATGAGAAAAATCACTGCACTGACGTGCAAAAGCAGACTTGCGAGGTGGAGACACTCGAGGAGGAACGAGAGGCTGAGTGCTCCTAAACAATTCCAAAAATTGATCGGCAGACATATATACGCCATCCGGATGCGAGCCACTAGATTGCCCAGCATCCGAACGTCGACCCCTGCCTCTTCCAGACATAAGCTGAAAGTAAGATAAGAACAAGATTATTCACAAGGTAGATATTACAATATGGGATACTACGGAATAAAATGCATTCCTAGACGTATTTCCAATATCTATCTAACCTTGATGGAATAAAGAGACACGATGACTCAAGGATCTATATCACTTGTACACATTGATGTACCATAATATGTGCATCTATTCTATGTTTATCATATTTTGTTCTGAACTCAACTCTGATACCACGCTGTGACGCCCCACTCCGAGAGCCTCGTTAACAAAAGTATTACATAGATAATATTGTCGGCTAACGCGGACAATAGAGTATAATGGAAGCGACCGTGTGCATTCTTACCTTAACTATTCACTAAATATGTCGAAAAGTAGAAACACATTAAAATCCGACCTATTCAATAAATATTTAAAGCAAAACTACAATGGCTATAGGATCTATCAGAAGAAAATATAACAACTCAAATGTAATATACATCACAGAACAGTCGATCATAATATACACATACACAGATACACCACAGAGTATACAAATAATACATGTCAAGTGGTACAGGAGACCACCATATACAGACGAGACGAAAGAGTATAAATCAGAGTTATAACAGATATGGACTACAAAAGACGCTATAACAAAATGAAGCTAGCGAATAGTCCATGCGGAAGCAAAATAGGCTAAGTCCCCAAAAGCACCTAACCTGAAACATCTCGGTCTGACCCGAGTATAAAATACACGGGTCAGTCTAGATAACAAATCAGTTAGATAAACTGAACACTAATAAACCTGCAAGGTCGTATAGTATAATAAATATCTCTAGGAGAGATAACACAATCATCAACAAGAGATGAATCATATAGAACAAGCCTCATATCATCGGCAACATGTAGAAACAAAGGATACAAATATCCCAAAACAAGCCAATAGGCAAACAACAAATACCAATAAGGTATACAAGTTCCACAAGGTAAACGCTATACTCCATGCGGCTCAAAAAGACCAATACCGAAGGGCGATACCAAGGGAATATACATATCAATGAAACATCATAAAATTTGCTCGAGCTCAGTACTGTACAAACAAGGATCCATGAGCCCGAAGACTCCAAACCCAAGTATCACCCATGCGGCACATAAGGCCAACATCAGAGCGAAACTATATAAGGCAACAAACCCGAAGGCACACACCCGAAGGCAACATACCCGAAGGCAACAAACATAGGGAGACAGTCCGAAGACACTATCCCAGAGGCAACAAACCGTAGTGGTGAAGGTCGAAGACCCAGTACTGGACACCACTAACTGACGGAATGTGTCACAACTCTCGAAAAGGAATCCGAAATGTGTTAACGTATGTCCCATAACCACTCGTTCGCACTAAACGGTTTACCATCCGTCAGTCCCTTTCACACTCAAAGCAGTACAAAGTTTACCTCATATCATCGATAAACCAAACCCGAAGGTCAAAACAATCAATCGAATAGGTCGAGGATTAATCGGAAAGATAAACGCACAGATTCATGGTCTGTGTTTTGCCCAACCATTTAATCACCCTTCCACTTCGTTCGAAGTGCGAAAGTGTGTGTGTTTTAAATAGAATTTATAAATTAGAGAAACGAACTTTTAAATGCGATTCGAGAGATTATTTTATAAAAACCCGTGGATTAAAATTAAAAGGAACCATCAAAGTCAAAACAATTGATAATCATACATAGGATCATCATGAATCAATTCAAATTGAAAATTCAATCCCAAAAGACAAAGTGGGCTGAAACAGCAGGTTCAGTCGACTGAACAGAGTTTTCAGTCGACTGACCCTATACCTGGAAAATTTTCCAGGTTCAGGAAACTTTCTGTTTCCAGGTTCAGTCGACTGTGCAGAGTTTTTCAGTCGACTGAATCATGCCTGGAAACTCTCGGGTTTCAGGTTCAGTCGACTGTGCAGAGTTTTCAGTCGACTGAATCATGCCTGGGCTGTTTTCCAGCCTTATTCAAATGAAGAGCAAACTCTTCGAAAATGCAATCGGATGAACATTGGCTCTAAGGGCTTATGCCAATCGACAACCCGGCCCTATATGTTCCTCGATGCATCACCAAAACATGATTAAAACATCAAAGTTAGGATTTCAAAGATTTGAACCCAAAACACTAAAAATTGGTATATTCCCCAATTCAACCCAAACCAATTGCAAGCGCATATGAACAAGGTGTTAGGAATTCATACCTAACATCAATGAAATCAAGAGAAGTAGATGTGAGTTCAAAACTCACCTTTTTACGCAAAACAAAGAAGATGAAGAAGCACAATTGCAAGGGATCAACCAACTACACTCCACTTCAACACTACAAGCTTCAATCTAGAATCAAAAGCAAGTATTTCCTAAGTTAGGGTTAGGAAATTACTGAAATTGAAGAGGAGAAAAGATGGAGAAGGTGGAGATGAACTTACCAATGGATTCTCTTTGATTTTGGAGCAAGAATCAAGTTACAAAGGAGAAACTAGGGCTTGCTAATTTCTATTTCTCTTTCCTTTCCCCCATTTCAGTTTTTAGTTTGAGAAATAAAATGAAATGAAGATGAAATGAAGAGAAGGGTTGAGCTAGGGGTTAAGTGAGCTAGTGGGCTGAACCCAATCCCAAACCCAATAGGAAAAGTAGCCAAAATTTCACAAACTCCAAACATATCAAAGATTATACTCAAAAAGATCGCAAACGCCATTTTGGACTCAATGGAAATGGTTTCGAGCTCCAATTCGGCCATTTGCAGAAAGTAACATTTCGGACCCCAAAATCCGAATAACGACGCTATATTTAAATCAAACATTTAAATATAAAATCGTTAAATATGCGGGTTGTTACAACAACAGAATATCTCAGATGTAGTGAAGTCTTTAGTACGAGCAGATGACTTCTTTGGACCAATCAACTGGAAAAGCTGGAAGCTAAATGAAAGGATAGATAGCTGGATCTTCAAGCAAAGCTCCAAGTGAGTCTCAAATCCTGTATCACTCAGTCTGACAAGAGCGTAAAACAAAACACAAAAAACACGAGTCAGGATTAACATTCTTATATCAATAAATCCACCTCAAGTGAAATATCAACCGAAATACAAGTACTTAATAGATGTTTGGGATAACCATCCTCTAAGGGTCCATGTAACTATCTACATGATAACACCGAGGTCATTTCAAGTTAATTTATACTTCAAAATATCTTTTCATTTCAAATATATATATTTCCAAAATATATATAAATGTTTATAAAGTAGAATATTCGTAATTTCCTCAAACTTAACAAATCGCTTCAAAATCAACCCGACTTTCCCATTCAAATTAAATTCAATCTCAATTTATCAATTTTCATTCAATTAAGTTTTTGACCAAACAAATTCAAATTATATTGATTTCAAATATAGATCTAAATCACAAATTAACCATTTAAATTCTAGTATATTCCAAAGCTTTAATATTCAACATTTTCAAAGTTCAATTTAACAGTTTTATATAGATCTCGATTTAACCTTGTTATTTATCCTGAAATGTTCACTTAATAAGTTCAATATTATTAAATAACCAAACTTTACCTTTAATTTATTTAAAACATGAAATGTTCATTAAATCACTTAAATCATCATCCGGTTAAAAAAGTCATATCTTTAAGTTTCACATTCAATAGTTTCAAATTGATTTAAATATAAAAAATTCTTAATTTAATACTATTTTAGCAAAACCCAAATTTATCTCCCCACCTCAATTTATCCCAATTATTGCAAAAATCTATTTGAAATATAATTTACATAAATATTTAACATAATTTATGTATTAAATGAATCTTAGTTAAATTAAATATTATTAAATCTATATATATCATTACCCTTTATATATAAAAATTTAAGAATCAACATTTATTAAGACCATATATTTCTTTCCAAAATAATGAATTTATTTTCAAAATATTTATATATGATTCAACGGCGTCTGTATATATTTCTTATCATATGGTCAAGTGCTACGGATATTTATAATTTCAATCCGTACACTAAATATATATTGGTGGATAGCATTTCAACCCGTAATCCCAAATTCAATTAAATAAAAATCGCTTGGGTCTATCATTTCAACCCATAATGAAATTCTCCTATTCTAAAGTCCGTTCGGGTATGTATCATTCCAACCCATAGTGAATTCTAAACTACATGGAACTTGCAGCGTGATAACAGATAATAATAATAATATAACAGGCATATATCATCAATAACAGTATAATATAAACAACAGGATATGGTGTCACATCCCACAGGTGAACAGTTACAGATAATAGCATATATAACAATTTAAATAACTGCAGCAACATATTTCAATTGTCGTTTCAATTGAAATCGAATTTAATAAATAAAAGAAAATTAATCGTGAGTGATTGCTCACCTTCCGAGGCTAGAGAGAATAGACACTGAAATGAGTTAGGAATCCAAGCACGCATTCCAAAGCAAAGCTAAATTGACACGAATATGATGAACAAAACTGGTAAAGAGGAATTGAGGAAATCAAATCAGAGTTGGGTCGAGGAAGATAAATTGGATGAGTGAGTTATATATACAACCATATATAACTATATATATATAGAAAAAATGATATTCAAAAATAATATATATATATATATATATGTATATTAAATATATATTTTCAAAAATCATTGGTTTAAACAAAACACACAAAAGCATACCTATACATATTATAATTTGAAATACTACATATATTTAAACCAATATACAAACAAATGCTTTTATTTTTTAAAAAATTCAAGAATCAAAGTCCCTAATAAAATTAATATACATACTCACTTTGTTAAAATAAATATATTGTCTCAAAGCAAGTCATATAACTCGAGTATCAACGTGCTTCAAAATCTCTAGCATACATAAAATTGGAAATCCGGCCGAATATACACATATACACCCTTAACTTTTATGCAAACATGCATGCCAACTGAAATTAAAACTTATATATTAGAAAACTAACTCCATACATAAGTGTATGCAAAGTGTGTGTGTGTGTATATATATATATATATATAAGGCCATAAAGATATATCTATAATTATTATAACTTTATATAAATATATGTCATATACGAACTTAGAAAAATAAACAACTTAAAAAATCCTATATTCCATAATAATAAGATGTAAATTGACCTTCAAATAAAAGTTATAAACCTGTTTATTATAAAACTATATATATATATATATATATATATATATATATATATATATATATATAATAACGGATTTACAAAACTTATAAAATAAATCATGCAATACATATATGGACTCAAAGTTAAAACGAAAATGAATATAAATTTACTTGCCAAATACGCAGACTCCATTTGTAGATCCAACACAACTCACACATATTAAATATGCATACACTTCTAGAAACAAAACAAACTTTTCAAAAAAAAAAGGAAACCATGTTTGGTATATATATGTATTCAAATCCAACAACTTTATATAAACCACTATATGTATGCATCTTATGTTTTTATACCACTATCAATATATCATAACTATACTCCATATAATCAAATAAGCATACCAACTTTGAATGCTAGAATATGCATCAACAGCACGTACAGGGGACGTGTATTGATAAAATCATCCATATCATAGCTAAATATAAAACTATGTATAATATATATATATAACACTTGCAAATATAAACTTAACTTACCTATGCCTGGTTGTGCGAACAGTAGAGGAAACAGGGGAGGGTCGCTGCGTCTTCGATGGATATCGCGCAAGCAGAAGAGTGGGTTCGGTGGAGGAGCGGAGTTTGGAAACGGTGAAGGAGAGGCCGAAATTTGTAGTTCCAGGCAAGTTTATATTGAAGAGGAAGAAACAATAGAGAGGGAAGATGAGAAATCTGGGAAGAAGCAATAAAAAAGGGAAGAAAATACAAACAGAAGTAAATGGAAACGACTAAATAAAAGTAACCAAAGAAATAGCACAATCACGTGCTATGATTCAGTTGAGGATTTAAGGCAAAATATTCACGGTGATTCAGGAAAATAATCAAAGCAAATAAATGGTAGCACGTTTCAAATTTGAACGGAAGGAAAGAGAAAAGTCACAATTTCGGAAAAATATATCAAAGTAACAGCTACACATTGATTCAAGAGCTATTAAAGCAATTTTTAAATTGTGAAGGCAACGTTACTCTGCGTTATATTTTTAAAATAAGAATACTGAACGAAAATCAACAAGTCAAATATGGTGCGGTGTAAATGGAAAGAGTCACGCTGATTACTAGATAAAATAAAACGAATAACCATTTATTTATTTTTTTAGATGGTGGAAAAATGAAGAAATAAAAGGTCAGTGAAAGTAGGAATGAATATATTGGAAAAGTAACGATTCTAGTAGCAACAGTCATCTTAGATTAAGTTGAAAAATTTATAATAATTTATTACCGTGGCTATGGTTCAAATTTTTTTTTAAAGCAAGGAAACTAAAAGGTCACAATTAAAGGTAAGCTTTAAATTTTTAATAAATACAAAACGTATCTAAGTTTATACGTTTATAACTTTCCAGCTGTAGTGTATATATATAATGAACGGTCATAATGAAAGAAGTGGAAACAGAGAGCGTAGGAAAGGAAAGGTTAGAAAAATAAAATTTTTACCCTTAAATTCCGGAGATTAATAAGGTAACGTACCTCTTTAATGAAATGTACAGCAACGGTCACAAGCTAAAATTTAGCTGAAAGTTTAAAGAAATGAGGGAAGATGAGTTTTTTTAATTTAATCACTTCCCAGAATTAATATGTCAATGAAAAAAAGGAAAGGAGATGAATCATAGAAACGTATTATAACTTATATATAACTATTAAACGGATAGATGGAAGAAAAGGTTAGCAGGTGAGTAAAAGTGGAAACTGATTTATAAGCGAAATGGAATGTGAGCTGTTGCCTGGGAAGAAAATGGAACAGTTTCAAAATTAAAGGCAATGGACTGCTGAAATTAAATGAGTATAAAACGTGTAAAAGTTATATACCGAAACGGCTGTAAATTTCAATTATTATTATAAAGCGAGGAATAACGAAAGGCAAGGACGATGCTTTCAAAGTTTATTAATGGCTAGGAATGGGGAAGTCTATCTGTGAATTGGAAAAATTATTAAGCAACTGAAATTTTAACGGTAGAAAAAGTAACAGCTATACACTGTTTTAGAAACAATCAAAGCAATTAATAGCTTGATTGGACACCAAGAATAAATATGGAAGGACATGTTATAAAGGCAAAATGAACTGTTTGAAAATAAATACAAGAAATGATGGCAAATAAAACAGCTGTGCCTTGAATTTCCCAAAATAAATTATTTTATGAACATCAATTATTACCGACTTAAATTGAACAGAATCACACCCTAAAATATACTTCCGTAATTTTTGATGAAAATTTATCATTTGCCACATTTAACTATACGTAATCCAAATGAAAATTTTTATTTCAAAATATTATTATTTAAAATTTATCAAAAATAAAATTAAATACGCTAAATAAAACCATTAAAAATTAACAAAATTTTACGGGTCGTTACACTCTCCCCCACTCAAAACTTTTCGTGCCCGAAATGGAAGAAGGTAGGAGAATAGAATCAGCCAGAAAGATAAATAGATTGAAAGACATGGATAGACAATTAATTTAAGACCATATAAATTTTACTTGAAATATTCATTTGAAATTAAATTTTCTTTAATACTTAAAAGGAAAATTCAAACCCATTTGTAAAATTTCTTACTTCCTTTATAAATACCATTTAAAAGTTTTAAATAACACCTTTATAAATGTATGAAAACTATTTGAAAACAATTATTTACATTATTAGTTATATTTACAAAGAAGCTTATTTAAAACATTAAATCCATAATACATAATTTATAAATTTTATCTCAAGATACTTTACGACTATTATCAATAATCATTTATTTTAAATAAGTTTTATTTAATTAAAGCTCCTAAAATATTTAACACTAAATTTTCTATTAAACAATGCAGTATATAAATAAACAATATTTTAAAGATTATATTCAAAAAGGAAAGGAAGGTAGATTCGGAAAAACAGAATATACGTGAATAAATAAAGCTGAGTAGATAAGGTAGATTTAAGGAATATTATCGGGCACGAATAATTAATCTAGAACCATAAGAATTCAAATTTCACTTATTAATACAAAATTTCTTTGTTGGAAATACCTTTATAATAAAATACTTTTATATCGAAACGAATTTTTCCTTTCAAAAATACTTTTATAACTCGATGTTTTAACAAGTTTATCCTCGTTCTTACAGACTCTGGCCATGCGTTGATCAGGCGCAAAGCTAGAATTCTTCAAGTAGTTAGTAGACCTGTTTCAACACCTAGTGAAAATACTTGAAAAGCCTTAAAAAACAGATATGGAAAGGACAATCCAAATAGAACAATCAAACCAAAACCTTTGTCCAACAATGGTTCGCAGATACACAATGGTTACGCCTGGATCCCCCAGGAAACAATATATATCCGTAAGCGTTCTCAGCCCTGCGAGTTACGCCATGATGACTAGCAGGGTGCATGATACATAATGGTTACACCTGGGTCCCCCAGGAAACAATCCGTACCCCTAGGCCAATTCAGCCAGGCAGTTTCGCTACTAATGCGACCTACACAGATTGCATGATACACAATGGTTACGCCTGGATCCCCTAGGAAACAATCCGTACCCCTAGGCCAGACTCAGCCACGCAGTTGCGCAATGTAGTCGCGAGAGAAAAAAAAACATGGGTTACGCCATGGTGGGAACACTCGAGTATCATGTGACGCCCCACCTCTATACCCACGCTAGCCAAGAACACTACGGTGTAGTGCTGTCGACTAGCACGGAGAATAAGGCTGTTGAGGAGCGGACATCCGTAGTTAGGCCTTACACTAGTATTGGTTATCTCGATAGGAGTGGTATATAAATTCTTTCATTTTTAATCTCTGATTTATTTACTCCCATCGACATACCCCAATTCCAGTATAAAACGAACTACGATGGTTCATAGTAGTTTAGGACAGTAAATATAATAATAACACAGATAAAATAAATGCGGAACACAGTTAAAACAAAAAAGTCTCATATATATAACTGATTTCAGTTACAATAAATTTGACACACTACATATGATACAACTACAACAGTCGACTCTGGAAGTTATATATACAAGTACATTATCGACTAATATACATGAATACATATCAAACTATACTGTGACATGACAACTCCAAAAGATATGAAAAGTCTTCATAGCTCAAACAGCTACCCAAAGCAAGATATCTACAACCTGAAATAACTCGGGTCTGACCCGACTATTAAATTCAGAAGAAAATAATACATGGGCCAGTCTAATTCAAACTCAGTTATTAATGCACAGAAGCAATAATAATAAAACAATCAATAGACGATAGTCACAATAAATTTCGTCTATCCGATCCTTAAATAAAGAAATCGGATAACGATAAATATAACATGTAGCAGCGTTAAACAACAAATCGGCAAATTCAACCAAATCAGAATGCAATTCAGAATATTGAATTGAATAAACAAAATAGTTCAAACCATTGAAATATCAATTAAAATATTAATTTGAGTAGGGCTGCAGTAAACGCACGCGTGCACTACCTCGCCACTACGGCATAAGTAATATGCAAAAGATCAATAAATCAAAACAAAATAGAATTATCAATAAAATCAATACCGTGTGGCTGCAGTTCACGTTTGCGTGCACTGCCTTGCCACTACCGTGATGATGTACCGAAAAACTCAATTTCGTATGGCTGCAGTTCACGCTGGCGTGCACTGCCTTGCCACAACAGTAACGATGTACACAACCGGGCACAAGGTCAAACCCGAACTATCAGCTGGATTCAACACAGGGCAGGTATACAGGCTACGACTTCAAGCATAAAGCAGTTCAATATCCAAGCACAATGAAAAACAATGGAACCAACTCAAAACAGTCACAATATGGAGACAACAAGAAAACTGCAGAGGTCAAGTCACGACTATCGTGACTCAACACAACTACAAGGAAATGAACCAGAGGAAGTCTCGATATAAAGCAACAGCAAACTCAAAAACAACACAAAAGTCCACAAATTCTGCACGACTGTAAGCATCAGTGCACAAGGGCAATGACCCGTACGTATACATGAACCAGCAGAAGCAATAGAAGTGCTACAGTGGAACAACAACGTACAAAGATCACTGCAACATGAATACAAGTGCAGAACAAAACAGTGAAACAGCAGTATGCACATCAAAGGATGATGCAGGCACCAGAAACATGATCAACACTGCAAAAATGATCAAACAGTATGCACAGTGCACACTCAAGTAAGTGACACAGCGAACACGACAACAAGCAACAGTGCAGCATCAGGTCGAGCACAATGCAAATACAATGAGACAACACATAACTCGAACAATGGTCAACCATACATGCATACACACATACGAATTTATGTATGCATATGCATATACATATACATATATATATATATATATATATATATATATATATGTATATGTATATATACAGATAGGTCAACCAAGCAATTCGAACTACATCAAGAGCCGAAGCCACAGTGAAACTCAGGTGTTTAATAATACAACTCGAAATCAATTTCACTTAAATAGAAAATGCACATGAGATTCAAATTGAAAACAAAAAAGAAATTCCAGGCCAATACTAAAACTATAACACAGACATACATATCTGCATACTCAAGTGGTACGAGACCTGCAACTGTGAAACCGGCCAATACAACAAATGTAAGACAAATTGCACCAAAGAGCAATGGCTAATACAAGTCACAATACTAGTTGGACCAAGTATATTGGTATCAGAAAATATATGCAGTGTATAAAAAGTCGAGGCAACAAACTTGTGAATAAGGATCACGACATACATATATACGCACATACAAATCTGTACGTGTATATATACGGTGACTAAACGGACGAACTCAGCAATGAACTAATATGCCGAGCCCATAAAATTCAAAACCAAAACAAGCTTCAGAAATTCAGAACAAAATAACATGCTGTCGTGAATAGGTTCATATTAAACAAGATCCCACCAGTAAACAAAATTCAAATATACACGTGAACATAGGAGCAACACACAGTTATATCAAAATAGAACAATACATGCCTCAGCAGGCACATGACTCAGTGCATAAGCACTATGCAGAGTTCGACGCTACCAAGATGAACGGTTTGTCTCAACATAAATTGACACAGAGGTGGCAGCATGGTGCTACAGGCCAACAAAACACCAAAACAAATGTACACAAAATACATATATGTACTACTCGAATAAACAAGTAGACAGAGCATAGACAAGCGACAATGAACAAGTCAGGGTCAAAGCACTAATGCATATAGACCCGAAGATCAATTGAGGAATCAACTATAAATGGTATTGCCTCACAATTAAAAAGAGCAACATCGTGGCCACTGTGAACACAGTCAAGGCAGCAAGTTTAATCATGAAGGTCGAAATCAAAAAGAAAACAGGTCGTGATGGATACACAACACAGTTTAAGGCCATGTAATCATGAACTAACAAATCCAGATAAATCAAGCAAAAACAACATGCCATTCAAAATCAAGTCAGAGCCTTGAAAATCAACGCAAGTCAAAACATCGAAGCCGAGGCCAACAAATCATACCAAATTAACAAAGTCAGATAAAACATCAACATCGTAACACAGTCGAATGGACGAGCAATAATCAAGTGACGAAAGTGTGAATAAAATAATCAGATAACTCACTTTCATAAAATAATCAAAAGGTCGAAGACAAATTTAAAATATACATGAGGTTGAATTAGATGTGAGTAAACTCACCTTATCGACGAATTGAAGCAGTCGAATCGAGGCCGAAGCAAACGAGGATACGAACGAAGTTAGCAGCCATAAATTGCCACAGCCCTAATTTGAGAGCGAACGAAGAAATTTCGAAGCCGCCATTATCTCGTTTTGTTTAGGGTTTTACAAAAGAAATGAAAATGAATCGAGAGAGAGGGGAACGGGTTAGCCAAAAGAAACGAAGAGGGGAACGGTCACATGCCTTTGTTAATATTCATGGCATCAACAGAGAAAACATGGGCCAATACTATTTTAAAGCCCACTAACCCTTAACCAATTTATTTTATCAAAGGAATTTCAACTTGAATTAAAAATCCCAAACAGCAATTAGCTAGAAAAGAAATCATGCAAAAACAATAATTAATCGGTACGAAATACCGGGTTGTTACAGACTCCCCTCCTTAAAGAAATTGCGTCCTCACAATCAGAAGGAATAAATGGACAAAAGGTAACAACCATAAGAGCATATCATCACAAGATGAAGAAAATTCGAAATAGGAAGTTCACCATAAAGAGCATGAAAGAGTAAACTTGAACGTGTTTGCTCGATGAATTCTCTGGATTCCTAAGTGCAATCCTTTGGATTTGAGAACCATTGAACCTCCGCAATAAAAACATCTTTATTTCAAAGGTTCTACATCCCCGAAGCAATGATGTGAATAAAAGGTTGCTCAAGAAATAAAATCGGAAATCCCTAAGACATTTCCGTAATTGGAAGACGTGGAAAACGTCATGAATAGCAGAAAATTGAGCCGGTACACCGGCGTAGTACAATATAAACAACAAGGAAATCTTTTAATTTCATAAAAGAAATTCACAAATATTCTACAAAATTTAATTATCAAATAGATAATCAGAATACAGAAATCACAAAACAGCAATATTTAATCATCGATACTATAATCAGAAGACAACAAAAGTCTAATTATCAACAAAGATAATTAGAAAACAAAAATCACCAGTCGCAAAATTGCAAATATCTAATTACCAAAAACGATAATCAGAAATAACAAATACTTAATCATCAAAAACGATAATTAAACCTTAAATATCTAATTATCACAAGCCATAATCAGAAATCTCAAATCACAAATATTTAATTATCAAAACGATAATTAAACCAACAAATTTTTAATTATCACAAACGATAATTAAATCTTAAATATCTGATTATCACAAGCGATAATCAGAAACAACAAATATCTGATTATCAAAAATGATAAATCAGAAATCACAAATATCCGATTATCAAAAACGATAATCAGAAATCACAAATATCCGATTATCAAAAACGATAATAAAAAATCACAAATATTTCAATTAACACGTCCGGAATTAACCGAAATAGCAAACGCACATGACCCATAACCATGAGTTTTACTAAATCGTTTAATTCGCTTCATCGTTTTCTTGAAAGTGCATAATTGTGTATTTTAAAAATAACATTTCACATTCTTAAACGGACAAGTCCGGAATTAAGCGAATTAGTAAAAGAAAGGGGTCATAGTCCTCGATTTTTTCTGAAATGTTTAAATCGCTTCCTCATTCTTTTGAAAGCGTAAACTGTAAAAATTTTGAAAACAATTTTAATTTATATTTTGAAACAATTTTAAAAATAACAAATTTTTTAAAACACGTGATTAAAACAGCAACATCAGTAGCAATTTCGACAAGGAAATTGCACTTCTTAAAATACCATAAAAACGGACAACAAAATCAGCATTGTGGGATAACCGCTTGAAAATCCATTTTAAAATCGACGGTTACTGAAGTCAAAGCGACAGTAAATTTTATACGTCAAAATCTCATCAAAAAATTGGCATTAAAACATAATACTAGTGAATTTTCATTCATCAAAAATGTCACAGGAATCTTCTCAAAGATAGAAAGGGGTATCTTACCCTAAACTTGTATTCATAACAAGTCAATGACACACGAATTCACCAATGCACAAAAATTGATAAAACTTATCAATAGAAATCACGAAAATTGGTGAAGCACAAGTTCCAGAAGACTACACAAGAAATCCAGAAATCACAAAATGAGAGTATGAAAACTCAAATGGGAGTATGAAAACTCAAATGGGAGTATGAAAACTCACCTACACGTGAGCATGAAAACTCACCAACACGTGTAAAGCAAAGCGAGAACGGGAGCATGAAAACTCACCTACACGTGAGCATGAAAACTCACCAACACGTGTAACGCAAAGCGAGAACGGGAGCATGAAAACTCACCTACACATGAGCATGAAAACTCACCAACATGTGTAACGCAAAGCGAGAACGAGAGCATGACAACTCACCTACACGTGAGCATGAAAACTCACCAACACGTGTAACGCAAAGCGAGAACGGGAGCATGAAAACTCACCTACACGTGAGCATGAAAACTCACCATCACGTGTAACGCAAAGCGAGAACGGGAGCATGAAAACTCACCTACACGTGAGCATGAAAACTCACCAACACGTGTAACGCATATGTGATGGTGAAACATCACAAAAGCGGGGTCTAGTCTCCCTCGCAGACAAAAAGAAAGTATGTGTGAGTGGAACCACACAAATGGTGTCTAGGCTAACCAAAAAGCAAAAAGGTATGTGTGAATGGAATCACACAAATGGTGTCTAGCCTAACCTTACAACAACAACAAAAATATGTGTGAGTGGAATCACACAAATGGTGTCTAGGCTAACCAAAAAGCAAAAAGGGATGTGTGAATGGAATCGCACAAATGGTGTCTAGCCTAACTAGAAAGCAAAAAGATATGTGTGAGTGGAATCACATAAATGGTGTCTAGGCTAACCAAAAAGCAAAAGGTATGTGTGAATGGAATCATACAAATGGTGTCTAGCCTAACCAGAAAGCAAACAAAGAGACATCGCACAATTGCTAATCTAAATCATAAAATGATCATCATGATCAACGAGAAGTGTCAATTACACTAAGTTAGTAAATATAAAAATTTAGCTTCATGTCCCATAACCACTTGCTTAACTTAAATATTTACGAACAAACTGTAAATCTTCACTAGAAAATTGTCATAAGAGATCAATCGAATAAGTCCAAGAATTAACCGATGAAGTAAACGCAAGCGTTTCATACCACTCGTTTTACTAAGTCGTTTAATTAGATTTCTCATACGAGTGAGGTAAAGGTTTGTATATACTAGTAGATTGGAAAATGGTTTAGGAAAAGATCTTTGTAGTAAAATAGTTTTGAAATCGTTTGGAGAAAAGGGTTTTGATAATTACTACTAGTATAGAAAACCTTTATATTTTTAAAGTGACAAATCACAAAATTGATTGTAGGAACAATCAATCACAAGAATTCATAGACAAAGATGTGAATAGAATCCAAAGAAATCGATTCCAAATCCATCAAAAAGTATGTTCACAAAAATCTCGAAGAAAATGTCATCAAAGTTACCAATAAATGATAGCAACAAATCGGGGAATTAACAAGAATCGATTAAATTTGGAAACCAAATCAATTCACTACAATTCACATTCGAAGACGTGAATAAAATCCAAAGAATTCGATTCCAAATCCATCAAAATAGAAATACCCAAAAATTTCAGAAATAGAAGTTATAACAACTAATCGGAAAAGAAGAATCGATTAACAATTGGAAAAACAAAGCAAAACGAGCATAAATGCATAGATGACTTCCACAAAAATAAAAATCAAGTCAATGTCGAAGTCAACAAGTAATGGCCACAGTCGGGTACTAAATGAATCAACATCGTCATCAAAAACCCAACTTGAGTTCGCAAAGCAAACGGAGGCCGAAGCCAAAATACTTTCACGAAATCAAAATCAAATGCACATGAATAAGCATTAGGAATTCATACCTAACAATCAAAGATAATCATATACAAAGGATGAGAGATAAAACATCGACAAATAGTTGTAACACACGTACTATCAAAGTTATGTTTTATATTTGTCCTAAACCCCAGGCTCTGATACCAAGCTGTGACGCCCCACCTCTATACCCACGCTAGCCAAGAACACTACGGTGTAGTGCTGTCGACTAGCACGGAGACTAAGGCTGTTGAGGAGCGGCCATCCGTAGTTAGGCCTTACACTAGTATTGGTTATCTCGATAGGAGTGGTATATATATTCTTTCATTTTTAATCTCTGATTTATTTACTCCCATCGACATACCCCAATTCCAGTATAAAACGAACTACGATGGTTCATAATAGTTTAGGACAGTAAATATAATAATAACACAGATAAAATAAATGCGGAACACAGTTAAAACAAAAAAGTCTCATATATATATATATATATAACTGATTTCAGTTACAATACATTTGACACACTACATATGATACAACTACAACAGTCGACTCTGGAAGTTATATATACAAGTACATTATCGACTAATATACATAAATACATATCAACCTATATTGTGACACGACAACTCCAAAAGATATGAAAAGTCTTCATAGCTCAAACAGCTACCCAAAGCAAGATATCTACAATCTGAAATAACTCGGGTCTGACCCGAGTATTAAATTCAAAAGAAAATAATACACGGGTCAGTCTAATTCAAACTCAGTTATTAATGCACAGAAGCAATAATAATAAAACAATCAATAGACGATAGTCACAATAAATTTCGTCTATCGTCTATCCGATCCTTAAATAAAGAAATCGGATAACGATAAATATAACACGTAGCAGTGTTAAACAACAAATCAGCAAATTCAACCAAATCAGAATGCAATTCAGAATATTGAATTGAATAAACAAAACAGTTCAAACCATTGAAATATCAATTAAAATATTAATTTGAGTAGGGCTGCAGTACACGCACGCGTGCACTGCCTCGCCACTACGGCATACGGAATATGCAAAAGATCAATAAATCAAAACAAAATAGAATATCAATAAAATCAATACCGTGTGGCTGCAGTTCACGCTTGCGTGCACTGCCTTGCCACTACCGTGATTATGTACCCAAAAACTCAATTCCGTGTGGCTGCAGTTCACACTGGCGTGCACTGCCTTGCCACAACAGTAATGATGTGCACAACCGGGCACAAGGTCAAACCCGAACTATCAGATGGATTCAACACAGGGCAGGTATACAGGCTACGACTTCAAGCATAAAGCAGTTCAATATCCAAGCACAACGAAAAACAATGGAACCAACTCAAAACAGTCACAATATGGAGACAGCAAGAAAACTGCAAAGGTCAAGTCACGACTATCGTGACTCAACACAACTACAAGGAAATGAACCAGAGGAAGTCTCGATATAAAGCAACAGCAAACTCAAAAACAACACAAAAGTCCACAAATTCTACACGACTGTAAGCATCAGTGCACAAGGGCAATGACCCGTACGTATACATGAACCAGCAGAAGCAATAGAAGTGCTACAGTGGAACAACAACGTACAAAGATCACTGCAACATGAATACAAGTGCAGAACAAAACAGTGAAACAGCAGTATACACATCAAAGGATGATGCAGGCACCAGAAACATGATCAACACAGCAAAAATGATCAAACAGTATGCACAGTGCACACTCAAGTAAGTGACACAGCGAACACGACAACAAGCAACGGTGCAGCATCAGATCGAGCACAATGCAAATACAATGAGACAACACATAACTTAAACAATGGTCAACCATACATGCATACACACATACAAATGTATGTATGCATATATATATATATACATATATATATATATATATATATATATATTTTTATATATACACACACACAGATAAGTCAAGCAAGCAATTCGAACTACATCAAGAGCCGAAGCCACAGTGAAACTCAAGTGTTTAATAATACAACTCGAAATCAATTTCACTTAAATAGAAAATGCACATGAGATTCAAATTGAAAACAAAAAATGAAATTCCAGGCCAATACTAAAACTATAACACAAACATACATATCTGCATACTCAAGTGGTACGAGACCTGCAACTGTGAAACCGGCCAATACAACAAATGTAAGACAAACTGCAGCAAAGAGCAATGGCTAATACAAGTGACAATACTAGTTGGACCAAGTATATTGGTATCAGAAAATATATGCAGTGTATAAAAAGTCGAGGCAACAAACTAGTGAATAAGGATCACGACATACATATATACGCACATACAAATCTGTACGTGTATATATACGGTGACTAAATGGACGAACTCAGCAACGAACTAATATGCTGAGCCCATAAAAGTCAAAACCAAAACAAGCTTCAGAAATTCAGAACAAAATAACATGCTCTCTTGAACAGGTTCATATTAAACCAGATCCCACCAGTAAACAAAATTCAAATATACACGTGAACATAGGAGTAACACACAGTTATATCAAAATAGAACAATACATGCCTCAGCAGGCACATGACTCAGTGCATAAGCACTATGCAGAGTTCGAGGCTACCAAGATGAACGGTTTGTCTCAACGTAAATTGACACAGAGGTGGCAGCACGGTGCTACAGGCCAACAAAACGCCAAAACAAATGTACACAAAATACATATATGTACTACTCAAATAATCAAGTAGACAGAGCATAGACAAGTGACAATGAACAAGTCAGGGTCAAAGCACTAATGCATATAGACCCGAAGACCAATTGAGGAATCAACTATAAATGGTACTGCCTCACAGTTAAAAAGAGCAACATCGTGGCCACCATGAACATAGTCAAGGCAGCAAGTTTAATCATGAAGGTCGAAATCAAAAAGAAAACAGGTCGTGATGGATACACAACACAATTTAAGGCCATGTAATCATGAAATAACAAATCCAGATAAATCAAGCCAAAACAACATGCCGTTCAAAATCAAGTCAGAGCCTTGAAAATCAAGAAATCAACGCAAGTCAAAACATCGAAGCTGAGGCCAACAAATCATACCAAATTAACAAAGTCAGATAAAACATCAACATCGTAACTCAGTCGAATGGCCGAGAAATAATCAAGTGACGAAAGTGTGAATAAAATAATCAGATAACTCACTTTCATAAATAATCAAAAGGTCGAAGACAAATTTAAAATATACATGAGGTTGAATTAGATGTGAGTAAACTCACCTTGTCGACGAATTGAAGCAGTCGAAACGAGGCCGAAGCAAACGAGGAAACGAACGAAGTTAGCAGCCATAAATTGTCGCAGCCCTAATTTGAGAGCGAATGAAGAAATTTTGAAGCCGCCATTATCTCGTTTTGTTTAGGGTTTTAAAAAAAAATGAAAATGAATCGAGAGAGAGGGGAACGGGTTAGCCAAAAGAAACGAAGAGGGGAACGGTCACATGCCTTTGTTAATATTCACGGCATCAACAGAGAAAACATGGGCCAATACGATTTTAAAGCCCACTAACCCTTAACCAATTTATTTTATCAAAGGAATTTCAACTTGAATTGAAAATCCCAAACAGCAATTAGCTAGGAAAAGAAATCGTGCAAAGACAATAATTAATCGGTACGAAATACCGGGTTGTTACATATCACATCCGGAAAACCAAAAATCAGAGAGAATAATATCGATAGAATGAATCCACAATGTGGCCACAAAGCGGATATCAAGCAGAAGGCACTTTCCATATCTTTACTTCGAAAAAATATATATCATATAGTACCTTTCCAAATACTTTCAAATATCATACTTATATAAAGTCCATTATATATAGGATTCCATTTTCAACCGAATACTTTCCAAATTGAGTACCTTTCAAATCAATAAGCTTCAAATCAATTTCGTACTATACAAATAAGTTTTATATAAGTTCGATAACTCCCAAATCAAGTATTTAGCAAATCAAGGTTCTCAAAAATTTTCTCGTTTCAATAACATTCTAGTTTCAAGATCATATATGATTTCACCAAATTTTCTTCCAAATTAAACATATTCAGTTTCAAAGTTTCTTAAACAATAGGTTTAGAAAATAATCCAAATTTCCAAATCAACAAAATTTAGGTCAAACAAATTCATTTCCGAAATCACCATATAAGTACTGGTTTTAATTCCAATCTAATTCCAAAACCAAATATTCTTCTCAAAATCAATTATACTCAAAATGGTTTCTAAATTTATAATTATCCCTTTAAAACTTTAAAACTATTTATTTCTATATGGAAAAAAAATCCAATTTTCCTTTTGCAAATTATTTATTTAACAAAAGTTTTAAATTTACTTAAGTCATACTCTTCGTACTTTAAACATACAAAACTAAACTTATATTCTTTATCAAATATTTTATACTCTTCGAAATTTCTTAGTTTTAAAATTTTAAACCTTGATTTGGAAGTGCTCGAACCTTCAAAATAGTCGGTGAAATCAAATTTCAAATCCAAGAGTTGGAAATCTGTAACAAATCAGTAAATCAATTTCAATAGATAGGATAATAACAAATCAAATCCGAAACTCGAGGACTGAATACCAGTCTCACTTTAAATTGTTTCAAATATATACATATATCTTTCGAAAATATCAAATTACTTCGGAATTTGAAATCAAAACGGTTTTACAAAATCACTCGCATAGCGAAGCTATTAAAGTGGCCCCTCCCCTACTTTGAAACTCGAAAATCAATGTCGATGATGCGTGCACTCATCATCGAAATTATTTTCCAGCGACATAAGTGAGTTCTGGACTTCTATGTTCTTGAAAACTACTTTGAAATTTCTTCAAAATTATTGGAATTCATTTGAACTCATTTGAAACATTTTTTTATTCGGAAAATGCTTTTAAATCGTATTATTTTTATATATTTTCCAAAATCTTAAAACCAATTTCAAAATACCGGAATTCAATTCTCGAATTTCAAATTTAACCCTTCAGTTATAAATCAATTTTATATAAATCAATTTCCTATAAATTTCCAAATTTCAATTCCTTTCAAAACTTTTATATATAGACATTTTCACTTTTATATATAGAATAAAATCATAGTTATCAAAATAATAATTTCGATATATAAAATAATTTCAAAAATACAAACATAACTTGATTTTCTAATGATGATTCAAGAATGGATTTCAAAACAAAGATAGAGATTTAAATTAGAGGAACTCCAATCAATAGAATCCTGATTCGAAGATAGACTCGATCGAAGATGAGATAATTAAATTACAAAATAGAAGATGGATATACTTCTATAAATCGCGGCAACCGTAATCGAGTCAACCGTGACTTCAGGAATATAATCACTGCGCAATTCCAAAACAAATCGAGATTCGATCGCCAGAGATAGAATTCGGCATATCAAGATATAGCAGCATCGTAAACCGAGGATACAGATATCTTCGGTGAATCAATGCTAATTGTAAAGGATTTTTCACACCCTTTACAAAACATTCAGTGGAGTTATGGGATACTCCAGAATCAAACGAATATAAATAGAAAGAGACCAGAATGAATTTCGGAATCGAGGGACATTCCAAAATTCAAAGGAAATCGAGTCAAAAAGGAAGAGATTCAACTCGAACAAAAGTGATTCTGTAAATAAATTTACCATATATGCTAAGTTTTGCCTAGAGCCAAAGCTCTGATACCAACTGTAACTTCCCGCTATTTTGGACCATTCAAATCGACAATAAAACCATACATGTCCGACTTGAATAATTCAAAATACTGAATTGTTAATTTAAATTTTGCAAAACCATTAACATATACAATAAATAAATCAATCACAGAATCACAGATAAAGAGTAGTACAATAATACGCAGCGGAATAAATGAATAGTAGTTCATGAAGCTACTATATAAATATCAGAGTTAGAAATAAAGTACAACAGAATATCTCAGATGTAGTGAAGTCTCCAGGACGAGCAGATGACTTCTCTGGACCAATCAACTGGAAAAGCTGGAAGATAAATGAAAGGATAGATAGCTGGATCTTCAAGCAAAGCTCCAAGTGAGTCTCAAATGCTGTATCACTCAGTCTGACCCGAGCGTAAAGAAAAACACAAAACACTCGAGTCAGGATTAACATATTTATATCAACAAATCCAACTCAAGTGAAATATCAACCGAAATACAAGTACTTAAAAAGGATGTTTGGGATAACCATCCTCTAAGGGTCCATGTAACTATCTACAAGGTAGAAATATACACTATAATATCGAGCTCATTTCAAGTTAATTCATACTTCAAAATATCTTTTCATTTCAAATATATATTTCCAAAATATATATAAATATTTATAAAGCAGAATATTTGTAATTTCCTCAAACTTAACAAATCACTTCAAAATCAACCCGACTTTCCTATTCAAATTAAATTCAATCTCAATTTATCAATCTTCATTCAATTAAGTTTTTGACCAAACAAATTCAAATTATATTGATTTCAAATATAGATCTAAATCATAAATTAACCATTTAAATTCTAATATATTCCAAAGCTTTAATATTCAACATTCTCAAAGTTCAATTTTATAGTTTTATATAGATCTTGATTTAACCTTGTTACTTATCTTGAAATGTTCACTTAATAAATTCAATATTTATTAAATAACCAAATTTTACCTTTAATTTATTTAAAACATGAAATGTTCATTAAATCACTTAAATCATCATCTGGTTAAAAAAAATCATATCTTTAAGTTTCATATTCAATAGTTTAAAATTGATTTAACTAAAAAAATTATTAATTTAATACTATTTTAGCTAAACCCAAATTTATCTCCCCACCTCAATTTATCCCAATTATTGCAAAAATCTATTCGAAATATAATTTACGTAAATATTTAACATAATTTATGTATTAAATCAATCTTAATTAAATTAAATATTATTAAATCAATATATATCATTACCCTTTATATATAAAAATTTAAGAATCAACATTTATTAAGACCATATATTTCTTTCCAAAACAATGAATTTATTTTCAAAATATTTATATATGATTCAATGGTGTCTGTATATATTTCTTATCATATGGTCAAGTGCTACGGATATTTATCATTTCAATCCGTACACTAAATATATACGGGTTGATAGCATTTCAACCCGTAATCCCAAATTCAATTAAATGAAAATCTCTTGGGTTTGTCATTTCAACCCATAACGAAATTCTCCTATTCTAAAGTCCGTTCGGGTATGTATCATTCCAACCCATAGTGAATTCTAAACTACATGGAACTTGTAGCATGATAACAGATAATAATAATAATATAACAGGCATATATCATCAATAACAGTATAATATAAACAACAGGATATGGTGTCATATCCCACAGGTGAACAGTTACAGATAATAACATATATAACAATTTAAATAACTGCAGCAGCATATTTCAATTGTCGTTTCAATTGAAGTCAAATTTAATAAATAAAAGAACGTTAATCGTGAGTGATTTCTCCCCTTCCGAGGCTAGAGAGAATAGACACTGAAATGAGTTACGAATCCAAGCACGAATTCCAAAGCAAAGCTAAATTGGCACGAATATGATGAACAAAACTGGTAAAGAGGAATTGACGAAATCAAATCAGAGTTGGGTCAAGGAAGATAAATAGGATGAGTGAGTTATATATACAACCATATATAACTATATATATAGAAAAAATGATATTCAAAAATAATATATATATATATATATGTATATTAAATATATATTTTAAAAAATCATTGGTTTAAACAAAACACATAAAAACATACCTATACATATTATAATTTGAAATACTACATATATTTAAACCAATATACAAACAAATTCTTTTATTTTTTAAAAATTCAAGAATCAAAGTCCCTAATAAAATTAATATATATATATACTCACTTTGTTAAAATAAATATATTGTCTCAAAGAAGGTCATATAACTCGAGTATGAACATGTTTCAAAATCTCTAGCATACATAAAATTGGAAATCTGGCCGAATATACACATATACACCCTTAACTTTTATGCAAACATGCATACCAACTGAAACGAAAACTTATATATTAGAAAACTAACTCCATACATAAGTGTATATAAAGTGTATATATATATAAGGCCATAAAGATATATCTATAATTATTATAACTTTATATAAATATATGTCATATATGAAATTAGGAGAATAAACAACTTCAAAAATCCTATACAACTTCCATAATAATAAGATGTAAATTGACCTTCAAATAAAAGTTATAAGCCTGTTTATTATAAAACTATATATATATATAATAACGGATTTACAAAACTTATAAAATAAATCATACAATACATATATGGACTCAAAGTTAAAACAAAAATGAATATAAATCTACTTGCCAAATATGCAGATCCAACACAAATCACGCATATTAAATACGCATACACTTCTAGAACCAAAACAAACTTTTCAAAAAGAAAAAGAAAAAAGGAAACCATGTTTGGTATATATATATATATATTCAAATCCAACAACTTTATATAAACCACTATATGTATGCATCTTATGTTTTTATACCACTATCAATATATCATAACTATACTCCATATAAACAAATACGCGTACCAAAGTATATGCATCAACAGCACGTACAGGGGACGTGTATTGATAAAATCATCCATATCATAGCTAAATATAAAACTATATATAATATATATATAAATAACACTTGCAAATATAAACTTAACTTACCTGTGCCTGGTTATGCGAACAGTAGAGGAAACAAGGGAGGGTCGCTACGTCTTCGATGGATATTGCACAAGGGGAAGAGTGGGTTCGGTGGAGGAGCGGAGTTTGGAAAAGGTGAAGGAGAGGCCGAAATTTGTAGTGCCAGGCAAGTTTAAATAGAAGAGGAAGAAACAATAAAGAGGGAAAGAAGAGAAATCTGGGAAGAAGCAATAAAAAAGGGAAGAAAATACGAACAGAAGTAAATAGAAACGACTAAATAAAAGTAACCAAAGAAATAGCACAATCACGTGCTATGATTCAGTTGAGGATTTAAGGCAAAATATTCACGTTGATTCAGGAAAATAATCAAAGAAAATAAATGGTAGTATGTTTCATATTTGAACGGAAGGAAAGAGAAAAGTCATAATTCCGAAAAAATATCAAAGTAACAGCTACACATTGATTCAAGAGCTATTAAAGCAATTTTTAAATTGTGAAGGCAACGTTACTCTGCGTTATATTTTTAAAATAAGAATGCTGAACGAAAATCAACAAGTCAAATATGGTGCGGTGTAAGTGGCAAGAGTCACGCTGATTACTGAATAAAATAAAACAAATAACCATTTATTTATTTTTTTAGACGGTGGAAAAATGAAGAAATAAAAGGTCAGTGAAAGTAAGAATGAATATATTCGAAAAGTAACGATTCTAGTAGCAACGGTCATCTTAGATTAAGTTGAAAATTTTATAGTAATTTATTACCGTGGCTATGGTTCAAATTTTTTTTTGAAAGCAAGGAAACCAAAAGGTCACAATTAAAGGTAAGCTTTAAATTTTTAATAAATACAAAACGTATCTAGATTTATACGTTTATAACTTTCCAACTGTAGTGTATTTATATAATGAGCTGTCATAATGAAAGAAGTTGAAACAGGGAGCGTAGAAAGGAAAGGTTAGAAAAATAAAATTTTCACCCTTAAATTCCGGAGATTAATAAGGTAACGTACCTCTTTAATGAAATGTACAACAACGGTCACAAGCTAAAATTTAGCTGAAAGTTTAAAGAAATGAGGGAAAGATGAGTTTTTTTAATTTAATCACTTCCCAGAATTAATATGTCAATGAAAAAAAGGAAAGGAGATGAATTAGGGAAACGTATTATAACTTATATATAACTATTAAATAGATAGATGGAAGAAAAGGTGAGCAGGTGAGTAAAAGTGGAAACTGATTTATAAGCGAAATGGAATGTGAGCTGTTGCCTGGGAAGAAAGTGGAACGGTTTAAAAATTAAAGGCAATGGACTGCTGAAATTAAATGAGTATAAAACGTGTAAAAGTTATATACCGAAACGGCTATAAATTTCAATTATTATTATAAAACGGGGAATATCGAAAAGCAAGGACGATTCTTTCAAAGATTATTAATGGCTAGGAATGGGGAAGTCTATCCGTGAATTGGAAAAATTATTAAGCAACTGAAATTTTAACGGTAGGAAAAGTAACAACTATACACTGTTTTAGAAACAACCAAAGCAATTAATAGCTTGATTGGATAGTAAGAATAAATATGGAAGGACACGTTATAAAGGCAAAATGAACCGTTTGAAAATAAATACAAGAAATGGTGGCAAATAAAACAGCTGTGCCTTGAATTTTCTAAAATAAATTATTTTATGAACATCAATTATTACTGACTTAAATTGAACAGAATCCCACCCTAAAATACACTTCCTTAATTTTTGATGAAAATTTATCATTTGCCACATTTAACTATACGTAATCCAAATGAAAAAATTTATTTCAAAATATTATTATTTAAAATTTCTCAAAAATCAAATTAAATACGCTAAATAAAACCATTAAAAATTAACAAAAATTTACGGGTCGTTACATCATTTCCATTTTAAAAACACAAATCAATATGATATTATTTTTATAAAACCCAAATCAATATAATATCATTTTTATTTCAAATATATTTTTTTCCAAAATCATAGCACTTTCAAATTTATAACTTCGAAACCAAAACCACTTGAAATATAACACTTCCAAATTATAATACTTTGAAACATAACTACACCACTTAAATGGCTTAAAAATTAAATTACTTTATATAATAAAATAACTTCTTCAATTTCACAAATCAAATTCAAAATACAGATTCGAACCCCCGAATAACCATTTTTATTTCCGTATATTTCAAAGCTTTAAATATTCCACCATTTCAAAACTAATTCTTCGATAATTCCATTTCTATCAAATTCAATTACTATTATTTAGATTTGAAATGTTTACTCAATTACTCAAATATCATTAAAGTAAAACCTTAAACTTCAAGTAATTGGATATTCTTTAAATTTCATTAACTTGATATATTCATTTAAATCAACTCGATATTTATTTAAATCACTCTAAACCAAAATCAAGTTATAAAAATCATACACTTTAAAATTTCAATTTTTATTTAAATTCCACATCAATTTTATTCGAGTATAATTCTTAAATACTTTAATTCAAATCAATTTCATATTTATCCACCAACTTAAATTTTTTATTTAAGTCATTATAGACTCTGTATATAATAAAATTTGAATAAATACTTAACTATATTATATAAAAGCAATCAAACTTTATTATTAAACTTTTTTTTATTAAACAAATTAATACATAGCTTAAATTCAAGAATTTAACTATATATAAAATGATATTTATGTAATATCAAAAGTCAATACTTATTAAACCGTATATTTCTATCCAAAACCATAGAAATCATTTTAAAATATTTATATATGGACCGATGGTGTCTGTATATAATTTTCTATCCTATGGTCAAGTGATACAGGTATTCATCATTTCAATCCATAATTTAAAATAAAATTACAGTTATATATCATTTCAAACCGTAATCTCGAATGAAACGAAATGCATAACAACTCGCAGTTTATAATAATACATAATACAACATCCATTCATCCAATATCAACCATCAACCATTTATCACAATCATCATCCAATTCAAACAATAACATCAATATAAATAGATAATAAACAACTGATATTTACTGGCAGTTTGTATTCAATAAGAAATTAATTAACAATTTTACTGGCAGTTCATATGCAATAAGAAATTAATTAACAATTTTACTGGCAGTTCATATGCAATAATAAATTAAATAATATTTTAACTGGCAGTTATATGCAATAATAAATTAGATAACAATTAAACTGGCAGTTATACGTAGTAATAAATTAAATAACAATTAAATCCAATAAAACCTAATTTAACTGAGATAATGATTAAAAATATGCCAAACAGTCATAAATAAATTTCTAATCACTCCAAAAATTAAATTAGCAAACATAAGAAATTTTAAAAGCTGTGAGTGGGTTAAAACACTTACCTTTTGAATTTAAATTGAATTTAAATCCAATTTAAACCCAAAATTTGAATAATCTCTAAATTCATCCAAACCGAATCAAATTTTCCAGAATTTCAATACGATCTTGACAAAAGAAACCGCGTGCAAATCGGACACCGTATGCGAAAGTTATTCACCTTAGAACGTTATGATTTTTTTTTTAATTTGAAAATAAATTAAATAAACAAGAAACTAACATACCTTTCCACGTCATAGGCCACATCAACCCCCATCATCTTCTCCCAGCAACACACGATACTACAGAACGCACGTAAAACACAGCCGTAAGCCATCCTTTTGACCGACCGTTTGACCACGGTTCTCCCCCACCTTGCGCCGCCGTAGACCACGACACCTTCGCCCCTGAGTTCGGTCTGCCTCCCTCTACACGTCGACCCCACCGACGTCCCCCAATGTAACCACGCCGACGCCCCAATACTAAACCCTAGGAAAATTTAACGAGCAATCCCACCGTCGATTCTCCATACGAACCACCTAGATGCAAACCCCTCGGTCCCATCTTCAAAACGCTACCCTTCAATCAACAATCCATCGAAGATCATCAAACGCTAATGAATGGCCGAAAATTAATTTGCGATTTCAGGACAAACGATGATCTGAAGCCAAAAACGAACTGTAGATCTGAGATGCGCTCGTCGAGAGCTTCAAATCCATATAAAATTTGATGTGTATTGAGAAGTTTGAATTTTTAATTTGATTTTCAATTGCAATTGGATTTGGAATTGAGAATTTGTTTGTCTGCCATTGAGGAGTAGATATAGTTGAATTGTACATACAAACAAATGAGAAATAGAGGTAGGCTAGGGTTTAAAACAGGGTATTTATAGATAAAGCTGAAAAAGAATGGATCGGATCGATTGGATATACGCGTTGAACGATTAAGTGGCCCGAAAAGCCCGTCTCGACTCCGGAACGAAATTGGGTCAACATATATATATCAAAATAGATGTTTTAAAATATTTTAAACGCGATGGAATAGGTTTCAAGTCCAAATTCCGTCGTACGAAGAAGTTATGCTCAAATCAAGTTATTTCAAGTTGATTTCAATAGATTTCAATTTTATTGATTTCTGGGCGTTTCAGGTCCATACGATCAAATGACAAGTCCGATCGCTACGAAACTTGAAACTCTACAATAATTCACCATTACGAATCCGATGAAACTGGTTTCGTCGAAATCCGAGTCAGTGGCTAAAATGGCTATTTTTACACTAATTAATTAAATTAATAAATTAGCTAATTAAATCAAATTTCCAATTTCAATTCTTCAATTGACAAATTTCATCCTTTTTGATTTCTCAGTCATTTATAATGATTTAAATAAATTTAAATGTCAATTTAGAGTTGATTAATTTATCAATTCAGTATTAACCTCAATTTCATTAAATTCAAAAAATATAAATAAAATTGCCAATAATCCCATTTATTTAAATAAATTAATGATTTTTCCATTCATTATTGTCAAACAGATGGATTTAACATTTGATTCAAAACAATTACATTAATATTCTCGCATTCCATCTTAATTTCAAATAACGTAATATTTGGATATTTTAATTTCATTTAATTGCAATTAATCCAATTATTATAGTTCAAATCCAATAAATTAATAAAACTTTATTTCCATTCCTTTTATTCAACCAAATGTCATATTATAAATAGAGCTGACATTATTTCCCATTATTTCCTTAATTTATACTAACATAAATCAATTATCCATTCATATCAAAACAAACCAATAGTTGTTTAGGTTCAAAACTTTAAATTGTAAAGAATGAAGAATAAACTACTAAGTGCACCGTTTACTCAATAGTCTTCGATGGAACTAAATAGATTATTTATACATCCAAACAAATTTAAAGTATCCTTACCCAAACAAACATAAACTAGAACAAACAACCATTTCAAGCAAATGATCAAGTTCATTTTTATCAAATTCATTTCATAACATTTTTTTTCCTTTCCATTCATATAATGGCTTACCTTTTCTGTAACAACCCGCATATTTTACGATTGAGTATTTAAATATTTTATTTAAATATTTCATCGTTAGTCGGATTTTTGTCCGAAAAAGCTACTTTTTGCAAACAGTCGAATTAGGACTCGGGACCACTCCCATTGAGTTCAAAATGAAGTTTGCGATCTTTTTAAGTGTAAACTTTGATATGTTTGGAGATAGTAGAATTTTGCTACTTTTTCACTTAGGACTTTGGTTTGGGCTGAGCCCAATAACCCCACTTATGTATTCAGTCCCAACTCCACTCCAACTCTTCATTACTTCATTTCTAATCCTAATACTCAAGCTTTTGCAACAATGGTGTGAGGAATGGGAAATTAAAACTCCAAGCTCTACTCATTATTGCAAACTCAAGCTTCTACCTCCAAATTCAAGAAGAAGCTTTGGTAAGCCTTCTCTTCATCTTCTCCAACCCTTTCTCCATTCAATTTTAGAAAATTCCTAAACCTAATTTAGGAAATGTTTCTCCTTTAAGCTTAGATTCAAGCTTGCTGGGTTGGAATTGAAGAGTGATTGTTCTTGCCATTGCTCTATTGCTTCTTCTTCATTGATTTAGTAAAAAGGTGAGATTTTTATCTCACATCTTTGCCTATATTTATCTTCGATTATTAGGTATGAATTCCTAACACTTATTTTTGTGCAATTGCTTTTGGTTTGGATTGAATTGGTGAATATCCAAATTTTTAGTGTTTGGGTTCAATTCTTTGAAGAACCTAACTTTGATGTTTGAACATGTTTTTGGTGGTGGATCGGAGAGGTAATGGAGCTAGGGTATCAATTGGCTAAGGCTCCTTAGGTCCATTGCTCGAACGATCGCGTTTTGGAGGAATTTGCACTTCATTGATAAAGGGCAGGAACTACAGAAATTTGCAGTTCGGCCGACCGAGCCCTATAGCCGGTCGACCGACCTGCTACTCCGACCAAGTTTTCTGCTTCTGGCCAGCCGACCGAGCTCTGTAGCCGGCCGACAGACCTGTTGCTATTTTGCCTATTTCGCCTTATTTGCGTGGTTTCCAAATTTAATCGATTCGTGTTCTTTCCTTATTTGTTGTTATCATTTGTTATTGACTTTGATGATTTCTTTCCTTCGGGAATTTTAGGAAAATACATTTTGATGGATTCGATATCGATTTCTTTGGATTTTATTCACGTCTTCGTATGTGAAGTTTAGTGAATTGATTGTTCCTACAATCTTGTTTGTGATTTTTCACTTCAAAACATAAAGGTTTTCAATACTAGTAGTAAATATCAAAATTCTTTTATTAAAACGATTTCAACACTATTTTATTACAAAGCTCGTTTCTTAAACCGTTTTCCAATCTATTAGTATATACAAGCCTTTACCTCACTCGTTTGAGAAATCTAACTAAACAACCTAGTAAAACAAGTGGTATGAAACGCTTGCGTTTACTTCGTCGGTTAATTCTTGGACTTGTTCGTTTGAATCTCTTGTGACAATTTTCTAGTGGAGATCTACAATTTGTTCGTAAATATTTAAGTTAAGCTAGTGGTTATGGGACATGAAGCTAAACTCATATATTTACTAGCTTACTGTAATTGACACTTCTTGATGATCATGACGATCATTTTTGTGATTTAGACTACCGATGTGCGATGTCTCTTTGTCTGCGAGGGAGACTAAACCCCGTTTTGTGGAGTTTCGACTCAAATTGGTGGGGGTAGCAACCCATGGTCTTCGGGCCATTTGTGGAGCTTCAGCTCAATTTGTGATGGTTAGCTACCATGGAAATAGCGTTCCGTTTGTGATACACGTGTTGGTGAGCTTTATGCTCCCGTTTGTGATAGGCCTTCCCCCTTTTTGTAATTTCTGGATTTCTTGAGATGATTTCTAGAATTTGTGCTTCACCAATTTTCATGATTTTCATTGATAATTTTTGTCAATATTTGTGCATCGGTGAATTTGTGCGTCATTGACTTTTGTGATTGATATTGATATAATTGTCAATATTTATGGTTTGGTGAATGAAATAAAGAATATGACATTCCTTTTTATCCTTGAGAGTATTTTTGTGATATTGATTAATCTCTTGTTGATTTTCAATTACTTATTTATCACAGCTTGGCATTGTGATTATTATGCGTTTAGTCATACCTCTTATTCTATATCGTTTCATTTGATATTTATAGCTAGACTGATCCGTTTATTATTTTCTTATTAAATAATACTCGGGTCAGACCGAGATGTTACAGGTGCTTCTGCTTGACTTCTCTTCTGGGGTTATCATCCTGACTTTTGGTTAACTACTTAGATGAGTAGTTTTTGTTGTATAAATTTGAGATATAGACTCACAGTTGTGTACTTATTCTTTTGTATAGCACATGTTGCTATTCTTTTGTGTCATTGTGGATCTTTTAGACCACTACTCTGATGAACACTTTTATGTGTTATATATATTCATATCTGTTTCCGCCTTTGTGATATGAATTATCTGTGACTGATTTGTGTTATGTTTACTTCTATATTTGTTTCCGAAGACATAATAGCCACTCTGCAGTTGCTTTGAGTTTGTGTCGGTATGTCGGATGTCCTCTTGAAAAAAAATGCAAGTTACATCTTATCTGGCATATCGGTACTCGCACAAATCAATTATACAGATGGTCGCTCCTCAACAGCCTTATTTCCGTGCTAGTTGACGGCATTACACTGTAGTGTCCTTGGCTAGCGTGGGTATAGAGGTGGGGCGTCACAGCTTGCTATCAAAGCGAAACTTCGGAACAATGTAGAATAATTTAACAAGGATCATCGTCCTAAGTCCATCTTAGGAGTTGTGCTTTAGGATTTTATTCGGGTCTTCGTACCGTCCTATCCTATTTTCTTTTATGATTCCTTGTTTTATCTATCAAGATTGCTTGATATTTATTTTGAGAATAACTTTTCTCCTTCTTTCTTTTCTAAAGGAAGAGAAATGGTTAGTTCTAGCAGTCCTAGCGCTGGTCAATCCAGTAGCCCTTCTCTGGATGGCGCATTCATGTCTGCCCAACAACTTTTGGATCTTGTAAAGAATCAAGAGTTTATCTATGCTTTGAGTAAGAACCCCGAAATGGTTCTACCTTTGAAACTTGAAGTTTATTTCAATCAGCTTGTGGATGTTACTCTTCTTCATGGAGAGGTTGGTAAAGGAAGTGTTTGTGATATTGGGACTTCCAAGAAGAGGCATATTAAGTTTAAGAGCCTTAATCCCAATAAGAGAGTGAAGCAAACTACTTTTGTAGTAAAGACTCCAATCCCTAATCGTGGAGGATGCTGCAATTGTAATTCTAAGGACCACTATGCAAAAGAGTGTCCGGATCCACTCTTTTGTTGCTATTGCAAAAATACAGGTCATCATATTTCTGTCTGCCTCATACTTCAAAGCAAGAGGAAGGTGGAACAAGAAACTTCGGTAGCCAAGACTCCTACCCCAAGACGTAAACAATGCTACAATTGTGGTTCCACGGACCATTATGTAATTAAGTGCCTGAAACCCCTCTATTGCCGCTATTGCAAAGGCTCGGGTCATTACTTATCTACATGTCCCAAACTCCCTAGCAAGAGGGAGGGAAAGTTGAAAGTCGTGCAAGCCCCTTGTGACACTTCTCTTGGTCAACGTATTTTACATTCAATCATTGATGCTATTGTTTTATTTCGTGATCTTTCTATTTGAGTTCTTTTTGATATGGGTTCATCCCATTATTTTTATACCAAAAGAACTTGTCGATTCTTTTTCTTTGAATATTTTGGGCTTGATGTCTTCTTTGGGAATTGTGAATCCGGATGGTGGATCCGCAACACTCAACTTACTTTCTATTGATGTCGAAATTATTTTATTTTATTTTTCTTTCCGAGCTGATATTTTTACTTAGGCTTCGGAATCGATTTGTGTGAAAGGATTGGCTTAATCATTATGAAGCCATATACTTTGTCCCTAGTGGACTACTTATCTTCGACATTCTTATTCTGTTAAGCAGATTTCTATTTCTCCTTTGTGATTTCGATTCCAACTTGATTGCATCATTTTATTCTTTAAGCCAGCATGATGAGGAAAGTGTTGTTTCTCTCATTCATGTAGTTTGAGAATTTTCCGATAATTTTGAGTTTGTCTTAGGATCATCACCTAAGCAATATCTTGTGTGGTGTTAAGGTCTTTTCTGCTCGACCTTGCCACCGGTTTTCATTAGTTACGAGTTGCGGAAGTTAGCATTCCCCTTACCGCATTCCGCACTCGTTATGATTCTTACGAATGACTTATTATGTCATTCAGTTTGTCCAGCTTATTTCATCCATTTTATAAATCGAGTATTCTATGAATATTTAGATGAGACCATTCTTGTATTTATTGGTTTTGGATGAAAATAGAAATTTAAAAATTTTACAAATCTTTTTCATAAGATTTATTTATAAGTATAGATGATTTTGTGATTGTATTGCCCATTTAGTGTTTTAAGAATTCTAGTCGATGCGCTTGATAAACGTTATCGATAGGAATTTCCTAAACGCTTTGATGAGACAGTCAGACACAATAAATTGACTTGTAAAAATGTAAATTTTTCTAGAAAGATTATTACATAAAGATAAATGTAATTTTGAAAGTTTTAACTTTTCAGGAAAGAGGATTATTTAAAAGAAATTCTTTCTTTTCGATACTCTTATTCTTGTGATTCCCGAAGGGAACCAAGGCTTTATCTTTCGTACCAATGCTAATCGTATTGGTTTGGATGTCATTCTCTTGCAAAAGATAACGTGCTATCACTTGTGCTTCTAAATCATTAAAAGCAGATCGAGATTAGATATGCCACACATGATTTAGAACTCGCGGCTATTGTTTTTGCTCTTAGGATTTGGCGTCATTATCTTTTAGGAGAGAAATTTGTTCTTTATACCGATCATAAGTCTTTGAGGTATTTATTTTCTCCAAAGGAACTTAATTTGCGTCAACAACGTTGGATCGAGTTCCTTGCTCCCTATGATCTTGATATTGTTTATACACCCGGTAAGGGTAATCGTGTCGCCGATGCTCTTAGCCGTAAACAACAAGCTGTTGTTTCTATGATGATATCCAAATGGAGCGATCTCGAGATTTTATCCACTTGCGAAATTCGAGACCGTGTTTCCGATTTATGTTCATCTCTTGTTTTATGTAGCCTTGAGGCTCATCCTTCTCTTTTAGACCGCATTCTTGAAGCTCAAGGGCTAGATCCTGAATTGGCTCTTCTTAGCCAAAATATTAAGGATAAAATTGATATTGAAGGTTTGAAAGACTTTGATATCGATTCTCGTGGCGGCATTCGGCAATTTGGTAGACTTATCGTGCCAAATATTAGCGATCTTCGTAAAGATATTTTAGAAGATTCACATCGTTCTAAATTTACCATTCATCCTAGTAGTAGTAAAATGTACGTGGATATGAAGCGACTTTATTATTGGGAGGGAATGAAACTTGACATCGCTAACTCCGTTAAGCGTTGCATGACTTGCCAACTCGTTAAGGCCGAACATCAAAGGCCCGGTGGGTTATTGCAACCTTTACAAATTCCAATTTGGAAGTGGGACCAAATTTCCATGGATTTTATAGATGGCCTTCCCCGTTCTCGTTCGGGTCATGATAGCTTATGGGTGATTATTGATAGACTTACTAAATCCGCCCATTTTATTCACGTTCCGTCTAACCGAACCGTTCCTCTTTTGGCCAAGCTCTTTGTTAAAGAGATTGTTAAATTACATGGAGTTCCTACTTCTATTGTTAGTGATCGTGATCCATTGTTTACTAGTGGATTTTGGAAGAGTCTTCAAAAAGCTTTAGGAACGAAGCTTAATTTTAGCACCGCTTACCCCCATTCCGATGGACAAACCGAGCGTGTGAATCAAACTCTTGAAGATCTTTTTCGTGCTTGTGTTCTTGATTTCGGTGGAAGCTGGAAGATCACATTCCTTTTGTTGCATTTTACTATAATAATAGCTTCCAATCTATTATTGGTATGGCACCTTTCGAGGCACTCTATGGAAGGCCATGCTGATCTCCTTCTTGTTGGCTTGAGGCCGTGAGAAGCTGGTTTTAGGTCCAGACTTTATTCATGATTCCACAGAAAAGATTGAACTTATTCGACATAGGATGGAAGAAGCCCAGAGTAGACAAAAATCCTATGCCGATAATCGAAGAAGGAAGTTAGAATTTTCTGTGGGAGATCTTGTGTTCATTCGTGTTTCACCTATGAAAGGTGTTGTACGTTTCAGTCGATCGAGAAAGTTAGCGCCTCGTTATATTGGGCCATTTCCTATCACTGAACGCATTGGTTCCATGGCTTATCGCCTATCATTACCGGCTTAGTTTTCTGCCATGCATGACGTGTTTCACGTTTCTCAATTGCGGAAATGCCTTCGAGGTTCTGATTCTATTCTTGAGCCCAGTGTTGTGGAAGAAATTGAAGTTTCGCCTAATCTAACTTTTGAGCAACATCCTGTTCGTATTAATGCTTCGGAAGTCAAACGACTTCGAAATAAAGATGTTCCGCTTGTGAATGTTCAATGGTCTTCAAATCCTAAGGATTGTTCTTGGGAATCTAGAGAGTTCATCGAGCGAACACCACCGGACTTACTTTCCCGTGCTCTTTAAGGTGAACCTTTTATTTCAAATTTCTTTTGTGTTGAATATGCTTTTATGGTTGTTACTTTATATTTTCTTCTTAAATATTGCGAGGATGCAATTTCTTTAAGGAGGGGAGTCTGTAACAACCCGCATATTTTACGATTGAGTATTTAAATATTTTACTTAAATATTTCATCATTAGTCGGATTTTTGTCTGAAAAAGCTACTTTTTGCAAACAGTCGAATTAGGACTCGGGACCACTCCCATTGAGTTCAAAATGACGTTTGCGATCTTTTTAAGTGTAAACTTTGATATGTTTGGAGATAGTAGAATTTTGCTACTTTTTCACTTAGGGCTTTGGTTTGGGCTGAGCCCAATAACCCCACTTATGTATTCAGTCCCAACTCCACTCCAACTCTTCATTACTTCATTTCTAATCCTAATACTTAAGCTTTTGCAACAATGGTGGGAGGAATGGGAAATTAAAACTCCAAGCCCTAATCTTTATTGCAAACTCAAGATTCTACCTCCAAATTCAAGAAGAAGCTTTGGTAAGCCTTCTCTTCATCTTCTCCAACCCTTTCTCCATTCAATTTCAGAAAATTCCTAAACCTAATTTAGGAAATGTTTCTCCTTTAAGCTTAGATTCAAGCTTGTTGGGTTGGAATTAAAGAGTGATTGTTCTTGCCATTGCTCTATTGCTTCTTCTTCATTGATTTAGTAAAAAGGGGAGATTTTTATCTCACATCTTTGCCTATATTTATCTTCGATTGTTAGGTATGAATTCCTAACACTTATTTTTGTGCAATTGCTTTTGGTTTGGATTGAATTGGTGAATATCCAAATTTTTAGTGTTTGGGTTCAATTCTTTGAAGATCCTAACTTTGATGTTTGAACATGTTTTTGGTGGCGGATCGGAGAGGCAATGGAGCTGGGGTATCAATTGGCTAAGGCTCCTTAGGTCCATTGCTCGAACGGTCGCGTTTTGGAGGAATTTGCACTTCATTGAAAAAGGGGAGGAACTGCAGAAATTTGCAGTTCGGCCGACCGAGCCCTGTAGCCGGTCGACCGACCTGCTACTCCGAGCAAGTTTTCTGCTTCTCGCTAGCCGACCGAGCTCTGTAGCCGGCCGACCGACCTGTTGCTATTTTGCCTATTTCGCCTGATTTGCGTGGTTTCCAAATTTAATCGATTCGTGTTCTTTCCTTATTTGTTGTTATCATTTGTTATTGACTTTGCTGATTTCTTTCCTTCGGGAATTTTAGGAAAATCCATTTTGATGGATTCGGTATCGATTTCTTTGGATTTTATTCACGTCTTCGTATGTGAATTTTAGTGAATTGATTGCTCCTACAATCTTGTTTGTGATTTGTCACTTCAAAACATAAAGGTTTTCAATACTAGTAGTAAATATCAAAATTCTTTCATTAAAACGATTTCAACACTATTTTATTACAAAGCTCGTTTCTTAAACCATTTTCCAATCTATTAGTATATAAAAGCCTTTACCTCACTCGTATGAGAAATATAAGTAAACGACTTAGTAAAACAAGTGGTATGAAACGCTTGCGTTTACTTCGTCGGTTAATTCTTGGACTTGTTCGATTGAATCTCTTGTGACAATTTTCTAGTGGAGATCTACAATTTGTTCGTAAATATTTAAGTTAAGCTAGTGGTTATGGGACATGAAGCTAAGCTCATATATTTACTAGCTTACTGTAATTGACACTTCTTGATGATTATGACGATCATTTTTGTGATTTAGACTAGCGATGTGTGATGTCTCTTTGTCTGCGAGGGAGACTAAACCCCGTTTTGTGGAGTTTCGACTCAAATTGGTGGGGCAGCAACCCATGGTCTTTGGGCCGTTTGAGGAGCTTCGACTCAATTTGTGATGGTTAGCAACAATGGAATTAGCGTTCCGTTTGTGATACACGTGTTGGTGAGCTTTATGCTCCCGTTTGTGATAGGCCTTCCCCCTTTTTGTGATTTTTGGATTTCTTGAGATGATTTCTAGAATTTGTGCTTCACCAATTTTCGTGATTTTCATTGATAAGTTTTATCAATATTTGTGCATTGGTGAATTTGTGCGTCATTGACTTGTGTGAGTGATATTGATATAATTGTCAATATTTATGGTTTGGTGAATGAAATAAAGAATATGACATTCCTTTTGATCCTTGAGAAGATTTTTGTGATACTGATTAATCTCTTGTTGATTTTCAATTACTTATTTATCACAGCTTAGCATTGTGATTATTATGCGTTTAGTCATACCTCTTATTCTATATCGTCTCATTTGATATTTATAGCTAGACTGATCCGTTTATTATTCCTTATTAAATAATACTCGGGTCAAACCGAGATGTTACAGGTGCTTCTGCTTGACTTCTCTTCTGGGGTTATCATCCTGACTTTTGGTTAACTACTTAGATTAGTAGTTTTTGTTGTATACATTTGAGATATAGACTCATAGTTGTGTACTTATTCTTTTGTATAGCACATGTTGCTATTCTTTTGTGTCATTGTGGATCTTTTAGACCACTACTCTGATGAACACTTTTATGTGTTATATATATTCATATCTATTTCCGCCTTTGTGATATGAATTATCTGTGACTGATTTGTGTTATGTTTATTTTTATATTTGTTTCCGAAGACATAATAGCCACTGTGTAGTAGCTTTGAGTTTGTGTCGGTATGTCGGATGTCCTCTTGAAAAGAAATGCAAGTTACATCTTATTTGGCATATCGGTACTCGCACAAACCAATTATACAGATGGTCGCTCCTCAACAGCCTTATTCTCTGTGCTAGTTGACGGCACTACACCGTAGTGTCCTTGGCTAGCGTGGGTATAGAGGTGGGGCGTCACATTTCAATTTACATTTGTTTCTTACGAACTTTTATTTCCATTCACTCATTTAGTGTTTATTTCATTTTTTTCATTTATTACTTACAATTATTCAATTTCTTTGCATTTCAATTTATTTACTTAAATTTATAATCATTTATTTATAATACTTATCTTCCTATTATATTTAATTATAGTAACATTTCAATCATACTTAAGTTTCTAACAACTAGAACATCAAATTTTATTTAAAGAATTTCACTATATACTTCCATTACTTCAAGTTTTTGCTCGTATAATATCGTATTGCATTTTCATATTAAACATTGTAACTTTTATTATTTAGTAAGTTATATATATGCTTATAAGAATACAATAGGAAATTATGCAAATTTTTCTCATAAATTAAACGTTCAATAATCATATCATTTGTTTTATAGATTACAATTTCAACTTTCTTGAAATTTCATTTATAACTCAGCATTAAATCTATTATTTCATTTATAGGTTTCAATTATTAGTAAAATTCCATTTCACTAAAGCAATGAAACCATCAATTAATGGAAACTTAAGAATTTAAATACCGGGATTAATTTCAAATCATTTTAAAATAATAGATAAATATATACTTACAACTTATATATCCAATTATATTTTAAAACAATTTAAAATTTATATTTGTTTTTCAAAATAAATCTGTAGTAAAACTACAGTGGCCTTCCCACTTTGAAACTCGAAAATGAATGTCGATGATGCATGCACTCATCACCGAAATTATTTCCCAGCGACAGAGAGGGGTGTACATAACTTATTTCTTCCAAAATTTCTTTAAAGCAATTCTTTCAAATCATATTGAAATATTTATATCAAAAAATACTTCTGATAATATTATTACTATATTCCAAAATCATTCAAAAGAAATTTTCAGAAATCCCAGAACTTAAGTTCTAAATTTCCAATTTTCATTTTAGTTTATTTTCTTCAACTCTAGTTTCCAATTCTAACACCCAATACATTACAACCAAATATAACTTTTATAAAATTTATTACTTTATATACAGAAAATATAACAGGCAAAATTATTTCATTCACCTATATTCAAAAAAAATATTGTGTCAGTCTGTCCTATTAATGTTTTGAAAGCCCTATTGATGTCATAGCTTCCTATGCACCAACTAGAATTTGTAAATACAAACGAAACAAATTAACATAATATTAAAACCTTTTTATAACACTAACAAAAACGCTCTCTCATATATACACTCAATGAGTCATCATAGGGTATTACTACCTATTAATAAAGAGTCAGACCCCACAAAGCTAAGGTTTATCGCCAAACCAAAGCTCTGATACCAGATGCAACATCCTGCCTTTTCGTACGATTTAAATCGACGATAAACCACACACGTCAGACTTAAACCATAAAGAATGGTGGATTGTTATGGGGTAAATAATAAAAAGCAGAGAAAGAAAAAGAACAAAACCTAATCTCGTAGCGGAATGATAAAATATAATAATCAAATAAACAGTTCGTGAAGCTTTTTTACAAAAACTTTTGATTATACTTATACAATACATATTAGTGTTACACATACCAGAGAATAATCAATAACAATGCAGCGGAACAATATGATGCAGTGGAATAAAATAGTAAATAATAGTAATAAAATCTTCGTCTTTGTCCTCCAAAAGTAAGGCCTTCCAAATCCTGAAACGCTCAGGCTGACCCGAGCGAGTTGAAAAGACAAAACACTCGAGTTAGAACTAAAAGATCTTATGTAAGTTAAATCAATGGTAAATAATATGAGTGGAACGGTGTTAGAGATGTTTATGGGGTTTGACTTCTCCTATCCAGTGTCTAACGTCAGTGTAGTAACTTAAGAGATGTTCGGGATTCACATCTCCTAAGGACCCGTTAAACTATTAACTATGTAGTAATATTTTGCTATTATAATAATGTGTATAGTAAAATAAACATACTTTTAAATAGCATTAAGGGGTTACCCATATAGCCCTTACCATGTAATAGTCCTAGTAGTCCATCCAATATCATGGCCCTTCCTGATCGGGAAGCCACGAGAGGATACCACACGGGCTACGGGAGAAAATCAAACTCGTACAAGGCGCGATAGGGTAGGTGACACGGCACAACTAGGCAATGCCAGGGTAGATATACCAATTGCTATGTGGACTGGTGATGACGCAGAGCGCGCAGCTACCGCCCACCTCGAGCCACACCCCCAAAAGTCAAAAATAAAAAGTGGCCACCAAATAAATCTCAAAGTCAGAATATAATATCGAAGGAGTGTGTCCGATAAGAGGGGCTACCTCACTGGCCAGGAATCGCTCCTGTTTTAACCACCTTATGCCAACTCACAAGAGTCGGTCCACATATATACCTCAAAGTAACGCCACCACCAACCTACTTCATTCTGGAATCTCCACCGCGCACACGGTTGTTAAAGTGGTTTTCGGTGTTGGCAGAGAGTTTGACAACTTCTGATCCCGGCCTCTTAAACAACCAAACGTTACTATAACGCCACGGTCATTTTAAAATAATCATACTTCAAAAACAGAATATAATATCCATTTCAAACCATGTAAATACGATATCATTTCCGTTTTAAAAACCCAAATCAATATGATATTATTTTTATAAAACCCAAATCAATATAATATCATTTTTATTGCAATTTTTTTTTTCCAAAATCATAGCACTTTCAAATTTATATACTTCGAAACCAAAACCACTTGAAATATAACACTTCCAAATTGTAATACTTTGAAACCCAAACTTTGAAACATAACTACACACTCAAATGGCATAAAAATTAAATTACTTTATATAATAAAATATTTCTTCAATTTCATGAATCAAATTCCAAATACAGATTCAAACCCCCAAATAACCATTTTTTTTCCATATATTTCAAAGCTTTAAATATTCCACCATTTCAAAACTAATTCTTTGATAATTCCATTTCTATCAAATTCAATTACTATTATTAAGATTTGAAATGTTTACTTAATAAATCAAATATCATTTAAGTAAAACCTTTAAACTTCAAGCAACTGGATATTCTTCAAATTTGATTAACTTGATATATTCATTTAAATCAACTCAATATTTATTTAAATCACTCTAAACCAAAATCAAGTTATAAAAATCATACCCTTTAAATTTTCAATTTTTATTTAAATTCCACTTCAATTTTATTCGAGTACAATTCTTAAATACTTTAATTCAAATTAATTTCATATTTATCCTCCAACTTAAATTTTTTATTTAAGTCATTATAGACTCTGTATACAATAAAATTTGAACAGGTACTTAACCATATTATATAAAAGCAATCAAACTTTATTATTAAACTTGTTTTTATTAAACAAATTAATACATAGCTTAAATTCAAGAATTTAACTACATATAAAATAATATTTATGTAATATCAAAAATCAATACTTATTAAACCGTATATTTCTATCCAAAACCATAGAAATCAATTTAAAATATTCATATATGTCCGACGGTGTCTGTATATAATTTTCTATCCTATGGTCAAGTGATACCAATATTTATCATTTCAATCCATAATTTAAAATAAAATTACGGTTATATATCATTTCAAACCGGAATCCCGAATGAAATGAAATGCATAACAACTTGCAGTTTATAATAACATATAATACAAGATCCATTCATCCAAATATCAACCATCAACCATTTGTCACAATCATCATCGAATTCAAACAATAACATCAATATAAACAGATAATAAACAACTGGTATTTATTGGCAGTTTGTATTCAATAAGAAATTAATTAATAATTTAACTGGCAGTTCATAAGCAATAATAAATTAAATAATAATTTAACTGGCAGTTATATGCAATAATAAATTAAATAATAATTTAACTGGAAGTTATATGCAATAATAAATTAAATATCAATTTAATCCAATAAAACCTAATTTAACTGAGATGATGATTAAAAATATGCCAAACAGTCATAAAAAAATTTCTAATCACACCAAAAATTTATTTAACAAACATAAGAAATTTTAGAAGTTGTGAGTGGATTAAAACACTCACCTTTTGAATTTAAATCTAATTTAAACCCAAAATTTGAATAGTCTCAAAATTCGTCCAAACCAGGGTCAAACTGTCTGAAATTTCAATACGATCCTGAAAAAAGAAACCGCGTGCAAATCGGACACCGTATGCGAAAGTAGTTCACGTTAGAACGTTATGATTTTTTTAAATGTGAAAATAAATAAAGTAAACAAGCAACTAACATACCTTACCACATCATAGGCCATGTCACCCTCCCATCATCTTCTCCTAGCAACATACGAGACAACAGAATGCACGCAAAACACAGCCGCAAGCCCTCCTTTTGACCGACCGTTTGACCACAGTTCTCCCCCACCTTGTGTCGTCGTAGACCACGACACCTCCGCCCCTGAGTTGGGCCTGCCTCCCTCTACACGTCGACCCCACCGACGTCCCCCACTGTAACCATGCCGCCCCCCCAATACTAAACCCTAAGTGAATTTAGCGAGCATTCCCACCGTCGATTCGCCATACGAACCACCTAGATGCAAACCCCTCGGTCCCCTCTTTAAAACGCTACCCTTCAATCAACGATCCACAAACGCCAATGAACGGCCGAAAATTAATTTGCGTTTTCGGGACAAACGATGATCCGAAACCAAAAAAAAATTGTAGATCTGAGATGCTGTAACGACCTGTAAATTTTCGATAATTAAAATAACTAATTTAATAAGATTTCGTGATTTAATGTTAGAAAAAAATTGTAATTCATTTGGAATAATAATAACTGGAATGAATTGCAACAATTATCCAAGTAATGAAAAATAAATGCTACTTAGTAAATTCCTTTGCAATCGATAGTTGAATAGGGTGATAAATGTTGAATTCATTTGGTATAAGGAAGTAGTTGATTGATAAGTAAAATCTATTTGAAATCAAATATTGAATATTGAACACGTAAATTGTTTAAATTAAATATTTAAAACTTATTGAATAATTGAATAACTGTAAAATGAAAATAGGGTTCTAAATTTTGAAATGGTTTTAAAAGTTGAATCTTATAAGTTCAATTTCAATATTTCAAAAGATAATGAATTATTGGATAAGCGAAATTGTCTAAATTAAATATTTGGAATTTATTGGATAAATTAAATAACGGGTTTAATATGATTAAAAATGATTTGTAAAATTTTATTTTATCATATTGATTTTATAGTGATGTTATAGAACTTTTAAAACTGAATTTAAAATTTATTTGTGAAAATTGAATATTTTAATATTTAATTTTCGACTGGAAAATAGCCAATTTTTGAACAGTCTCAGAATTGGACAAAACTAGTTTCATTGGATCCGTAATAGTTAGTTATTATCGGATTTCAATTTTCGTAGCAATCAGAGTTGTCGTTTGACCGTGGCAGCTCGAAACGCGTTGAAATTGTTTTAATATTAATTTGGCGAGTTAAAATAGTCATTTTTCAAACGGTCTCGGATTTCGACGAAACTAGTTTCATTGGATCCGTAATGTGATATTATTGTAAGGTTTCAAATTTTAAGTCAAACGGATTTACCGTTTGTCCGGGGCAAGCCAAAACGCATAGAAATTCGGTTAATCGATTTAATGTAAAATTGATCGTTTATTTCCGTAACTCTCACATACGATCGAATTAGCCTCCGAAACCTATTCCATTGTGTCCGGAACGCGGGGTGAACCCTAGAAACGCCAGTCGGCACGCTTCGTTTGGAGTTCGAAAATTTTTCGGTGAATAGTGTTTTTGCAATTTTCTATAAAAGGACCTTCACCCTTTCACTTTGCAAACCCTAATTGACTTCAGCCCTAGCCGCCATTGCCTGAATCAATGGCCACGAAATTCGAAACTTCTTCCTCATTTTCCTCTCAATCCATCAAAAATTAGCAAAAACTCTCAACTACAAAGTTGTAGAGGACGATGAAAGCTTCAAATCCATACGGAGATGATCGAAAACGGAGCTTCGAATCAACGGGAAATCGAGCAAGAAGGGGCTGCGTTTTTCACGCAAATCGAGGTGATAGGGGAGGCCGAGTTCAGCATGGTGGCAGCCGATGGTGGCTCTCGAGCGGGGCTTCGCAACGATGGTCTCTGATCAACTTCCCGACGTTCGTGGTGGCCGCGATTTGGAACCCTAGGCCGCGTTTGATGGGTTCTATGTTGCGTCTCTAACCTGTAGAAGTAACGTGAGTTGAGGGAGAAGCAAAGGGACGGGCTGGATTGCAGGGTGATGGATCTCACGGCTTGGTTTGATTTAGGTTGAGAAAAATTAAATTATGTTGTAAAATTATGAATATAAAATCGTGTAACTTCTAAAATTCATAACTTTTTCATACGAGGTCGAAAACGCGCGAAACCAATTGCGTTGGAATCGTATGGACGAGCACTACGCAATGGAGCTGGATTGGAATCATTTGGTGCTAGAGAAAATTTTGAGTTAAATCGAACGTCGTTCGATTTGATTTAAAATCGTAAAAATCAAGGTGAGTGTTTTATAACGCTCACACCGTACTAAATATCTTTATGCTAGTTAAATTAGACATTATGAAGTGTTATGATCTTATTTGTCGTTGTTTGATAAAAATTTAATTGTCATATAGCTTGTCTTTTGCACTAACCGTTGAAAAATTAAATTGACAGTTAAATTGAAATTAAAATTGAATTGCGATTAAATTACCTGACATTGATAACTATGAAACTGCCATGAATTGTATTGTTTATTGGATGATGTATTTTGATGGATGCTATTGGTTGATAATTGAATGTTTGGATGTTTATTTGCTTATATAGATCCTGTTATGCATACATATGATACTGTGATTTAATTTAAGTAATATATACTCATCCCTGACATTTAATTGAAATAAATAATTACTTGGCCATAGGATAGAAAATTATATACGGACACCGAATTGGCTAAATTAATAATTTTTGAAATCATCGATTTGAAATTTATTTAAATGTTTCGATTTAAAAGTTATAAATAGAAATCAATTTATAGAAATCGAATTTATCGAAAATTGAGTTTGGAATGTTGAAATAAAATTTGGTTAAAAGAAATTGTTGAATAAAATTTAAGTGGAGACTTTGAGATTTAAAATTTGGATATGATTGAATTTCTGAAATTTATTGTTTTAAAGATTGAACATTAAATTTGAGCTTTGGATATTACCAAGTAAAAGTGACATAAAAATGATATTTTGAAATGAGCTTGGAATTGAATCATATTTGAAATTTGGATTTAAATTTGAATATTGAAGGATAATTTTGTTAAGTGTTATAAATTGATATTTTGAAAATCCAGCTCTAAACCGATATAAACTGAAATTGAATTAATTGAAAGTGAATATAAATTTGAATAAATTTGAATTCAAAGTTGACATTGATTTGAATTGGAATCGAAATTTAATCGGTAAATAGGAAATTGAAATTTATTTGAATTGGGAAGTTATAATTGAAATGGATTGGTTTTGAAGCTGTTTTAATTTGTTTTCCCAAATTACTCTGTTATATAAACCATTTTGAATACTTAAACTATTTTAATCTATTTTTAATCTACTTAACCCAATTTAAATTATTTTAAACTAATTTATCTATTTTAAATCCATTTTAAAGATTTTAAGTATTTTTAACTATTTTAATTATTTAAACTACTTCTAACTACTTAAAACTATTTTCTAAAAATTTCTAGCTGGTTAATAAGGTGAAATGTTTATGTTTAAATCTTGAATTTAAATACGAATTGGGTTAAATGAAGTTGCAACATAAAATTGAAATTCGGAATGATTTTGAAACCGAAATGAGATATTGAGACGCAAAAATGATTTTTGAAAAGGAACCTTATATTTTGAATGGCTATGTCGATATTTGAAATGGATTTGATTTTGAAGTGAATATGACATTTGATATCAATTATGAATCGATTTGAAATGTAAAAGAGCCAACGGTGTAATAATACGTAGTTATTAAAGAGACCGGGATCAGATATGGACATACTCTCTGTCGATACCGAAAACCACTTTAATAACTATTATACGCGAAGTGTTGATCCAGAATGAAGTGGATGGTTTGGTGAACGCGTTGACTGAAGAAAGAGAACGATTATTGGATGACCCCTGACATGACTAAAACAGGAGCCGCGCCGGGCCATTGAGGTTCGCCACCTCTAGCGGACACACTTCTTCGATACCATTTCTATTACATTTGTGATGCGATTTGGGTGCACCCCTTGATTTGGGAGTGTTGTTTCGCGGTGTTGGGGTAGCTGCTGGCTATGCCCAACATCAGTCCGGATCACGCAACTACTAGTATCCTAGTTGGTATCGCCTCATGTACCTTGTCATACTGATTATCCTATTCGCGACCACTACGTTTTGATTTGTACCTCGAGTATATGGATTGCCCTCTGGTGACTTCCGGTTTTGGGGAAACTATGGTCTTGTATATGCTTTTGGGAATATAAAATGTGTTAAGGGGGATTATGGTAACGCCTTAACGCTATTTTGATACTTTATATTACTGATAGACATTATCTACTTAGCGTATATTACTACATAGTAGATAGTTTCACGGATCCTTGAGAGATGGAAAATCCCATAACATCTCTTGAGTTATTGTACGCACGTTGACACTGGATATGAGATGTCAAAACCCGTAAACATCTCTGACGCCGTTACACTCATGTTTATTTACGATTGATTTAACTTTCATAAGGATATTTTAGTCCTGACTCGAGTGTTTTGTCTTTTCATTACGCTCGGGTCAGTCCTGAGTTTTCAGTTTAGGTTGAAGATCATTTCCTTGGAGGACGGAGACGAAGATTTGGTATATTATCTACTGCTATTATATTCATTCCATTCCGCTGCATTGTTGTATGATATTTGTTGTGTATGTAACTCTGATAAATGTTGTATAATAATAATCAAATGTATTCATTTCAAATGTATTCATTTAATTAACAGCTTCATGAACTGTTATTTTATTATTATACTTTAGCCTTCCGCTGTGAGATTCTGTGTTGCTTCATTTCCTTTATTTCCCTTCCTTTTCTTTTCTTAATTACCCCAATAACTATCTTCCCTTTTAATGGTTTGGAATCGACATGTGTATTTGATCGGTTTAAATTGTCCAAAAAGGCGGGTCGTTACAGTTGGTATCAGAGCTTTGATTTAGCGATAAACCTTGGCTCTAGTGGGGAATAACTCATTGAAATAGAGGTAAACTATATGAATGAGTTGAGTGTATATGAGAGAGCGTACTTGTTATTTGATATAAAATGGTTTTATATTGTGTTAATTTGTTCCGTTGAGTATTTATGAATTCTGGTTGATACTTGGGACGACAAGGCGTCGATAGGAATTTCTAAACACTCGAATAGGACAAACCAACACAATATCATTTTGGAATATATTTTTATATAAAGAATTATTTGAATATTTATTCATTTTGATTGAATTGATTGTTAGGAGATGATAATATTAGATTATTATCGATATTGTTGATCATTCAACATTTACAACAATTGATTAAATAACAATGGATTCATGAAAATGAAATCTTACAAACACAATTGATAATGAATATAAATGAATTTTAACTTGGATTTGGGAATTTAAATTCCGGTGTTTGAAATTGACTTACAAGAATTTGAAAAATATAATATGAGCATTATATGATAGTATAATTGAGTTGAAATTGTTTTCGAAGGATTTTTTTTTATGATAAGTGTTATATTCCCTACTCTTGACGCTAGAAAATGATTTCGGTGATGAGTGCACGCATCATCGGCGTTTATTTTCGAGAGTCCGAGTGGGGGAGACCACTTAATAGCTTGTCTAAACCTTGTTTTAATTCAACTTTTATTTTATTTTGTATTCTCTATAGTATGATTTGATATATAAATTATATAAGTATATATTATTTCAAAACTTGATTTGAAATGAAACCGGGATTGGAATTCTTAAGTCGTTTAATAATTAATGATTTTTTTTAAATGATTGAAATGAATTTAGACTTGAATCATTGAGGAACTTCTGAATTGTGAAATGAGAAATGAACCTAAGAGCTAAGTGAAAATATCAATTGAAGTAGAAATCCTTAGAATTAGGAAATTATGAACTTAAAATAAAATTGAAACTGTAAAACTCGCGTAGTATTAAATTTCATTCTATAGCATAGATATAACTTACCAAAATATTCAAGAAGTTCAAAAATGTTATATGAATTGTTAATTGGATAATATACAAGTATAGGTTTGAATAATGAAATATGCATTTAATTAATGGTTGCAAATATAAATAAAATTGTTAGTAAATAATTGGAATTTAAATTAACATTTAAAGGTGATTCACAATTATGTTAATATAAAATGGAAATACTATATGTGAATGTAAATGTGAAATTAAATTATAGTGAAATTTAAGTAATGACTTAAGAATTAATTAATTGAAAATTCAACTTTAAATGAAAAGAAGTTGTATGTTGTTTAACTACATTCTATTTGCATAACTATAACTTACCAAATACTTAAAAGGTTTAAAATGCTAAATAAGGATAAGTAGAGAAATAATATACCAGTGTGAGAGTGAATAATAAAATGTGAAGATCTATTGATAGTTATAAATATAAAAGAAATTTAAGCTGTAAAATGAATAATATATATAAATGAATGAATAAAATTTAAAATTAATGAAATATAAAATTGGTAAATGGAAACTAATTAAATTTGAATATGACTAAATGTCAATAAACTTGGAAGTGTATGAAATTAAAAAAATTGACTTGGAAATGTATAATTGATTTCGTGTAGATTCTGGATGGTTGTTAATGTTTGATATGCATTGGTTGTTAGATGGATGAAAATTGATTAAGTAGAATTCATTAGTGTTAATGGAATTGAATAAACGGAATAAAAAAAAAAATTAAATTCAAGTTTGAAGCAAAGTGAAATTAAATATAATTGAATTCAATTTAAATTGAAGCAATTTGACTTGAATTTAAAATGTGAATGAAACAAACTTGAATAAATCGGAAACAAATTGAATGTAAACCTATTGCATGGATGAATAAGAAAATAAATGACTTTGTGTTTATGATTGTTTTTTTTTTTTTGAAAATTTGAAGTTTTGATGGTTTGCACTTTGAAATAATAAAAGCAAATTTTTGGGAAAAATCCAAATTTGTCCAATATATGCTAAAACGAAAACAACCATAACTTTTAAATGGCTGAACGGAATTCGACGATCTTGGACTTTTCATAAAGCTCAGAAACTATAGCACAACTTTTGTTTAGATAACTTGAGAAAATTACTTCGTTTAATAGGTTTAAAACTTGAATGTTACTCGCTGTCCTGTGTAAAAATAAGTAAAATCAGTAGTATACACCCTTAGTATTTTCGCCATATCTTTTGACTGGTTTATCGGATTTTGATGATCTTGCCCTTTATGGAACACTAAGAACTTAAGCTAAAACTTTTGTTTTAAGTGTTTTTTGTTTTGATGTTGTTTAGAAGGTCGGAAATGTGGGTGAACGTCGCGGACCTGCGCAAACACTGCCCAGGCTGAAGCGTATCCCCTAAGTAAAACGACCATAACTTTTGAACGGATGATCCGAATTCGATGATTTTGGACATTCCGGAAAGCTTGAAATGAATTCAGCAACTTTTGTTTAGATTCTATTGTCAAATTTTACCGTTTAGGTGACCTAAAGCTAAAATTTGTTTGCTGTCCAGAAATTGAAATCTCAGTTTTGAAGCTAAATATGTTATATATATGTTGTGTATGCCAAGTATAGCTATCTATCTTTATATGCATGGTTTTAACTTAGTTATTGAGCATTTTAGTAGGTAGCAAAGGGGTTGCGCTTCGTTGTGGAGCTCGCTTCTATGCTAAACGCATAATGTAAGTAAAATGCTAATAAATGCTAAATAAAAGGTACGCTTACGGTTTTAAATGATATTGGTGATATTTATATGTTGTTTCCCCATATATGGGATGCCTCATCATTGAGATGAGATGTATATTTGTGATATATATGCTATTATATTTTTTCCGATCGAGCCGCGCAAAGGAGACTCTGCCGAATTTTTCCGTAAATCCGGGTGTTAGAAAATTTTTCAAGTTTTTAAATTTTATAACTTGTTTTGATAACTAACTTTTAAATTTAGAAAGTCGTTCGGAGTAACATTGTGGAAGCGTAGTTATGACTTTATAAATGGAATTTTATTGTTTTATAAGTTGGTAACTTTGAATAAAATATATCTAATGTTGAATTCTATACTTAGTTTCTCTTCCCTTCTTTCCTTTTCGGGGACGAAAAGTTTTGAGTGGGGGAGAGTGTAACGACCTGTAAATTTTCGATAATTAAAATAGCTAATTTAATAAGATTTCGTGATTTAATGTTAGAAAAAAGTTGTAATTCATTTGGAATAATAATAACTGGAATGAATTGCAACAATTATCCAAGTAATGAAAAATAAATGCTACTTAGTAAATTCCTTTGCAATCGATAGTTGAATAGGGTGATAAATGTTGAATTCATTTGGTATAAGGAAGTAGTTGATTGATAAGTAAAATCTATTTGAAATCAAATATTGAATATTGAACACGTAAATTGTTTAAATTAAATATTTAAAACTTATTGAATAATTGAATAACTGTAAAATGAAAATAGGGTTCTAAATTTTGAAATGGTTTTAAAAGTTGAATCTTATAAGTTCAATTTCAATATTTCAAAAGATAATGAATTATTGGATAAGCGAAATTGTCTAAATTAAATATTTGGAATTTATTGGATAAATTAAATAACGGGTTTAATATGATTAAAAATGATTTGTAAAATTTTATTTTATCATATTGATTTTATAGTGATGTTATAGAACTTTTAAAACTGAATTTAAAATTTATTTGTGAAAATTGAATATTTTAATATTTAATTTTCGACTGGAAAATAGCCAATTTTTGAATATTCTCAGAATTGGACAAAACTAGTTTCATTGGATCCGTAATAGTTAGTTATTATCGGATTTCAATTTTCGTAGCAATCGGAGTTGTCGTTTGACCGTGGCAGCTCGAAACGCGTTGAAATTGTTTTAATATTAATTTGGCGAGTTAAAATAGTCATTTTTCAAACGGTCTCGGATTTCGACGAAACTAGTTTCATTGGATCCGTAATGTGATATTATTGTAAGTTTCAAATTTTAAGTCAAACAGATTTACCGTTTGTCCGGGGCAAGCCAAAACGCATAGAAATTCGGTTAATCGGTTTAATGTAAAATTGATCGTTTATTTCCGTAACTCTCACATACGATCGAATTAGCCTCCGAAACCTATTCCATTGTGTCCGGAACGCGGGGTAAACCCTAGAAACGCCAGTCAGCACGCTTCGTTTGGAGTTCGAAAATTTTTCGGTGAATAGTGTTTTTGCAATTTTCTATAAAAGGACCTTCACCCTTTCACTTTGCAAACCCTAATTGACTTCAGCCCTAGCCGCCATTTGCTGAATCAATGGCCACGAAATTCGAAACTTCTTCCTCATTTTCCTCTCAATCCATCAAAAATTAGCAAAAACTCTCAACTACAAAGTTGTAGAGGACGATGAAAGCTTCAAATCCATAAAGAGATGATCGAAAACGGAGCTTCGAATCAACGGGAAATCGAGCAAGAAGGGGCTGCGTTTTTCACGCAAATCGAGGTGATAGGGGAGGCCGAGTTCAGCATGGTGGCAGCCGATGGTGGCTCTCGAGCGGGGCTTCGCAACGATGGTCTCTGATCAACTTCCAGACGTTCGTGGTGGCCGCGATTTGGAACCCTAGGCCGCGTTTGATGGGTTCTATGTTGCGTCTCTAACCTGTAGAAGTAACGTGAGTTGAGGGAGAAGCAAAGGGACGGGCTGGATTGCAGGGTGATGGATCTCACGGCTTGGTTTGATTTAGGTTGAGAAAAATTAAATTATGTTGTAAAATTATGAATATAAAATCGTGTAACTTCTAAAATTCATAACTTTTTCATACGAGGTCGAAAACGCGCGAAACCAATTGCATTGGAATCATATGGACGAGCACTACGCAATGGAGCTGGATTGGAATCATTTGGTGCTAGAGAAAATTTTGAGTTAAATCGAACGTCGTTCGATTTGATTTAAAATCGTAAAAATCAAGGTGAGTGTTTTATAACGCTCACACCGTACTAAATATCTTTATGCTAGTTAAATTAGACATTATGAAGTGTTATGATCTTATTTGTCGTTGTTTGATAAAAATTTAATTGTCATATAGCTTGTCTTTTGCATTAACCGTTGAAAAATTAAATTGACAGTTAAATTGAAATTAAAATTGAATTGCGATTAAATTACCTGACATTGATAACTATGAAACTGCCATGAATTGTATTGTTTATTGGATGATGTATTTTGATGGATGCTATTGGTTGATAATTGAATGTTTGGATGTTTATTTGCTTATATAGATCCTATTATGCATACATATGATACTGTGATTTAATTTAAGTAATATATACTCATCCCTGACATTTAATTGAAATAAATAATTACTTGGCCATAGGATAGAAAATTATATACGGACACCGAATTGGCTAAATTAATAATTTTTGAAATCGTCGATTTGAAATTTATTTAAATGTTTCGATTTAAAAGTTATAAATAGAAATCAATTTATAGAAATCGAATTTATCGAAAATTGAGTTTGGAATGTTGAAATAAAATTTGGTTAAAAGAAATTGTTGAATAAAATTTAAGTGGAGACTTTGAGATTTAAAATTTGGATATGATTGAATTTCGGAAATTTATTGTTTCAAAGATTGAACATTAAATTTGAGCTTTGGATATTACCAAGTAAAAGTGACATAAAAATGATATTTTGAAATGAGCTTGGAATTGAATCATATTTGAAATTTGGATTTAAATTTGAATATTGAAGGATAATTTTGTTAAGTGTTATAAATTGATATTTTGAAAATCCAGCTCTAAACCGATATAAACTGAAATTGAATTAATTGAAAGTGAATATAAATTTGAATAAATTTGAATTCAAAGTTGACATTGATTTGAATTGGAATCGAAATTTAATCGGTAAATAGGAAATTGAAATTTATTTGAATTGGGAAGTTATAATTGAAATGGATTGGTTTTGAAGCTGTTTTAATTTGTTTTCCCAAATTACTCTGTTATATAAACCATTTTGATTACTTAAACTATTTTAATCTATTTCTAATCTACTTAACCCAATTTAAATTATTTTAAACTAATTTATCTATTTTAAATCCATTTTAAAGATTTTAAGTATTTTTAACTATTTTAATTATTTAAACTACTTTTAAACTACTTAAAACTATTTTCTAAAAATTTCAAGCTGGTTAATAAGGTGAAATGTTGATGTTTAAATCTTGAATTTAAATACGAATTGGGTTAAATGAAGTTGCAACATAAAATTGAAATTCGGAATGATTTTGAAACCGAAATGAGATATTGAGACGCAAAAATGATTTTTGAAAAGGAACCTTATATTTTGAATGGCTATGTCGATATTTGAAATGGATTTGATTTTGAAGTGAATATGACATTTGATATCAATTATGAATCGATTTGAAATGTAAAAGAGCCAACGGTGTAATAATACGTAGTTATTAAAGAGATCGGGATCGGATATGGACATACTCTCTGTCGATACCGAAAACCACTTTAATAACTATTATACGCGAAGTGTTGATCCAGAATGAAGTGGATGGTTTGGTGAACGCGTTGACTGAAGAAAGAGAACGATTATTGGATGACCCCTGACATGACTAAAACAGGAGCCGCACCGGGCCATTGAGGTTCGCCACCTCTAGCGGACACACTTCTTCGATACCATTTCTATTACATTTGTGATGCGATTTGGGTGCACCCCTTGATTTGGGAGTGTTGTTTCGCGGTGTTGGGGTAGCTGCTGGCTATGCCCAACATCAGTCCGGATCACGCAACTACTAGTATCCTAGTTGGTATCGCCTCATGTACCTTGTCATACTGATTATCCTATTCGCGACCACTACGTTTTGATTTGTACCTTGAGTATATGGATTGCCCTCTGGTGACTTCCGGTTTTGGGGAAACTACGGTCTTGTATATGCTTTTGGGAATATAAAATGTGTTAAGGGGGATTATGGTAACGCCTTAACGCTATTTTGATACTTTATATTACTGATAGACATTATCTACTTAGCGTATATTACTACATAGTAGATAGTTTCACGGATCCTTGAGAGATGGAAAATCCCGTAACATCTCTTGAGTTATTGTACGCACGTTGACACTGGATATGAGATGTCAAAACCCGTAAACATCTCTGACGCCGTTACACTCATGTTTATTTACGATTGATTTAACTTTCATAAGGATATTTTAGTCCTGACTCGAGTGTTTTGTCTTTTCATTACGCTCGGGTCAGTCCTGAGTTTTCAGTTTAGGTTGAAGATCATTTCCTTGGAGGACGGAGACGAAGATTTGGTATATTATCTACTGCTATTATATTCATTCCATTCCGCTGCATTGTTGTATGATATTGGTTGTGTATGTAACTCTGATAAATGTTGTATAATAATAATCAAAAGTATTCATTTCAAATGTATTCATTTAATTAACAGCTTCATGAACTGTTATTTTATTATTATACTTTAGCCTTCCGCTGTGAGATTCTGTGTTGCTTCATTTCCTTTATTTCCCTTCCTTTTCTTTTCTTAATTACCCCAATAACTATCTGCCCTTTTAATGGTTTGGAATCGACATGTGTATTTGATCGTCGGTTTAAATTGTCCAAAAAGGCGGGTCGTTACAGATGCGCTCGTCGAGTGCTTCAAATCCATATAAAATTTGATGTGTATTGAGGAGTTTGAATTTTTAATTTGATTTTTGAATTGCAATTGGATGTGGAATTAAGAATTTGTTTGTCTGCCATCGAGGAGTGGATATAGTTGAATTGTACATACAGACAAATGAGAAATAGAGTTATGCTAGGGTTTATAATTGGATATTTATAGACAAAGCTGAAATAGAATGGATCGGATCGATTGGATATACGCGTTGAACGATAAAGTGAGCTGAAAAGCCCGTTTCGACTCTGGAACGAAATTGGATCAACCCATATATAAAAATGGATGTTTTAAAATATTTTAAACGCGATGGGACAGGTTTCAAGTCCAAATTCCGTCGTATGAAGAAGTTATGCTCAAATCAATTTATTTCAAATTGATTTCAACTGATTTCAATTTTATTGATTTCTGGGCGTTTCAGGTCCGTACGATCAAACGACAAGTCCGATCGCTATGAAATATGAAACCCTACAATAATTCACCATTACGGATCCGAGGAAACTGGTTTCGTCTAAATTCGAGTTAGTGGCCAAAATGGCTATTTTTACACTAACTAATTAAATTAATAAATTAGCTAATTAAATCAAATTTCCAATTTCATTCTTTAATTGACAAATTTCATCCTTTTTGATATCTCAATAATTTATAATGATTTAAAAAAAATTAAATGTCAATTTAGAGTTGATTAATTTATCCATTTCAGTATTAGCCTCAATTTCATTAAATTCAAAAATTATAAATATAATTCCCAATAATCTCATTTAATGAAATAAATTAATGATTATTCCATTCATTATTGTCAATCATATGGATTTAACATTTGATTTAAAACTATTACATCAATATTCTCACATTCCGTCTTAATTTCAAATAACGTAATATTTGGATATTTTAATTTCATGTAAAAGCAATTAATCCAATTATTATAGTTCAAATCCAATAAATTAATAAAACTTTATTTCCGTTCCTTTTATTCAACCAATTGTCATATTATAAATAGAATTGACATTAGTTCCTATTAGTTCCTTAATTTATACTAACATAACTTTTAATTAAGTTTTATTGCACTTGTTTACCAGTTTAAATTTAATATACTAAATAAATGGTTAACTTATACTAATCGTTACCATTAACGTTTAATTTCACTTATAAGTTATTATTAACAAACAAATGTTGCAATTGATTTATATCTAATTCAATACATTAAATGAATGGGTAAACGATTAAAAATTTGCACTATTGCCAAATTTACCCACATTCATACTTAATTATCGACTAACAATTATTATAATTACTTATCTAGCATTGATTCTATCAAACTGCAATTTATTACGTATTATTTCATCAATTAATATAAATTTTTAATTTATTCCCCAATTCCTTAATTTCAATCAATTATAACCTTACAACTTGTTTCAATTAATAGGTACTACACTAAATTAGTTACTTATCAACTTGCATAAACCTTATTACATTAATTTACATTCAGTTACTGTTTATCAATATATTATTCCATTGGTTGATTCAATACTCTTACTCTTATTCATACTTTTATATGTTTTCATTTCCAAACAACATTATAATTACTTACAGGACATTGATTTTATTCAATTACTATTTATTATTATTAATTTATTAATTAATTCACTATTTACCTTCGTTTTCTTATATTCAATTCTTAGCGTAGTATAATAATTTACATTACTTCGATTAATCGTAATTTCATTTCAATTTTTAATACTTAGCTTCAATTTCCTTGGTTGCATTTCATTTTTAACATTTGCTTCATTAAAAATTATAAAATTTATATATCTTTCAAAATTTAATTACAAAATTTTTATTAATTCAACTAATTTTAATCATTGAAATCTACGGGTCGTTACACTCTCCCCCACTCAAAACTTTTCGTCCCCGAAAAGGGAAAAAAGGGAAGAGAAAGAATTAAATAAACAATATATCTTATCGAAATATTAACTTTAAAAACAACTAAATTTACAAAATTAATTACTTTAAATAAAATATACCAATTTATAACCATTAAATCTTTTTATACTCAAATTAATAAAGTTTGGAAACATTTTCAAAATATTTTCTAAGTACAAAATTTACGGAAAATTTTGGCAGAGTCTCCTTTGTACGGAGTGGCTCGGGAAAAAATATAATATCAAATATAACAATATATAACATATAATTTTCGAAATAATATATCCCAACATGGGAAACCAGTATAATAGCGCTATAAAACCGTAATCCGAAAACGTAGCTATTTGTCGGGCAAACAACTCTTAAATTATGAAACCAAAAGCAGTAGTAATTGCTTTCATAACCTGTATTTCACTTATATAATCTAAAAAGGGTTAACAATTATATAAAATGAAACATTTAAAGTTGTTTCAACAACAGACAAACAAATCGATATAACACAATCACTTGTAACAAAACATACAACCATCACACAAAATAAACATAAATCAATTATCCATATCAAAACAAACCAATAGTTGTTCGGGTTCAAAACTATAAATTGTAAAGAATGAAGAATAAACTACTAAGTGCATCGTTTACTCAACAGTCTTCGATGGAACTAAATAGATTATTTATACATCCAAACAAATTTAAAGTATCCTTACCCAAACAACCATAAACTAGAACAAACAACCATTTCAAGCAATAAATCAAGTTCCTTTTTATCAAATTCATTTCATAACATTTGTTTTTTTCCTTCCATTCATATAATGACTTATCTTTTTAATTTACATTTGTTTCTTACGAACTTTTATTTCCATTCACTCATTCAGTGTTTATTTCGTTTTTTTCATTTATTACTTACAATTATTCAATTTCTTAGCATTTCAATTTATTTCTTAAATTTATAATCATTTATTTTTAATACTTAACTTCCTATTATATTTAATTATAGTAACATTTCAATCATACTTAAGTTTCTAACAACTAGAACATCAAATTTTATTTAAAGAATTTCATTAAATACTTCCATTACTTCAAGTTTTTGCATATATAATATCATATTGCATTTTCTTATTAAACATTATAGCTTTTATTATTTGGTAAGTTATATATATGCTTATAAGAATGCAATCGAAAATTATACAAATTTTTCTTATTTCCTTTAAATTAAAAGTTCAATAATCATATCATTTGTTTTATAGATTAGAATTTCAACTTTCTTGAAATTCATTTATAACTGAGCATTAAATCTATTATTTCATTTATAGGTTTCAATTGTTAGTTAAATTCCATTTCACTAAAGCAATTGAAACCATCAATTAATGGAAACTTAAGAATTCAAATACCAGGTTTAATTTCAAATCATTTTAAACTAATAGATAAATATATACTTACAACATATATATCCAATTATATTTTTAAAAAATTTAAAATTTATATTTGTTTATCAAAATAAATCTATAGTAAAACTACTACAGTAGCCTTTCCACTTCGAAACTCGAAAATGAATGTCGATGATGCGTGCACTCATCATCGAAATTATTTCCCAGCGACAGAGAGGGGAGTACATAACTTATTTCTCCTAAAATTTCTTTAAAGCAATTCTTTCAAATCATATTGAAATATTTATATCAGAAAATACTTATAATAATATTATTACCATATTGCAAAATCATTCAAAAGAAATTTTTAGAAATCCCGGAACTTAAATTCAAAATTTATAATTTTCGTTTTATTTTATTTTCTTCTACTCTAGTTTCCAATTCCAGCACCCAATACATTGCAACCAAATATTACTTTTATAAAATTTATTACTTTATATATATAAAATATAATAGGCAAAAAAAATTTCATTCACCTATATTCAAAACGAATATTGTGTCGGTCTGTCCTATTAAGTGTTTAGAAATCCCTATTGATGTCATAGCGTCCTATGCACCAACCAGAATTTATAAATACAAACGAAACAAATTAACACAATATTAAAACCTTTTTATAACATTAACAAATATGCTCTCTCATATATACACTCAATGACTCATCATGGGGTATCACTACCCTATTAATAAAGAGTTAGACCCCACAAAGCTAAGGTTTATCGCTAAACCAAAGCTCTAATGCCATATGTAACATCTCGCCGTTTTATATGCTTTAAATCGACGATAAACCACACACGTCAAACTTAAACCATATAGAAGGGCGGATTGTTATGTGGTAAATAAGAAAAAGCAGAGAAAGAAGAAGAAAAAAAACATAATCTTGCAGCGGAAAGATAAAATATAATAATCAAATAAATAGTTCGTGAAGCTGTTTTACAAAAACATTTGATTATACTTATACAATACATATCAGAGTTACACATACCAAAGAATAATCAATAACAATGCAGCGGAACAATGTGATGCAATGGAATAATATAATAAATAATAGTAATAAAATCTTCATCTTCATCCTCCAAAAGTAAGCCCTTCCAAATCCTGAAATGCTCAGGCTGACCCGAGCGAATTGAAAAGACAAAACACTCGAGTCAGAACTAAATGATCTTATGTAAGTTAAATCAATGGTAAATAATATGAGTGGAACGACGTCAGAGACGTTTATGGGGTTTGACATCTCCTATCCAGTGTCTAACGTGAGTGCAGTAACTTAGGAGATGTTCGGGATTCACATCTCCTAAGGATCCACTAAACTATTTACTATGTAGCAATATTTCGCTATTATAATAATGTCTATAGTAAAATAAACTTACTTTTAAATAGCGTTAAGGGGTTACCCATATAGCCCTTACCACGTAGTAGTCCCAGTAGTCCATCCAATATCATGGTCCCTCCTGATTCGGAAGCCACCATAACACCCTTCTCTGAGACGTACGAGCTCAGAGGTTATGTAGTTGATGGTTACTAGTGATACATTCCCAATTTGGTAATGTGGCATACGAAGTGCTGCTGATCAATTGTTGATCAAAGCATGGCTTTTGTGAAAAGCGTAGCTTTATTGACGAGACTTCGTCGAACCTCACAACCCGAAATGGTCGAAACAGGAAGAATGCAGCAAGGTTATTTGGGGGTAGTGCCCCCTGATGGTATGTTCATTTCCTTCTGGATAAAGGTGATATCATGGTATGGAGCCCAGCTATAACGACCCTGACTCGACCTTCGAAAATTGACACCGAATACAGCACTCGTATTCAGATGTCGCAGATCCAAACGTCGAATCTGGTTCGCCAGAGCTTATAACACAATTAAGTATACAACACAACGGAAGAAAAAGAAATGAATATCATTGATATACAACATCGATACAATAATGATACAATATGAATCAATATCAGAGATACAAGATAACAATGCTACAACAAAATAACAATATGATATAGCGGCGGAAAATAGATAGCCAAGAGATAACTCCAATCCAATGCTCCAAAGCTAAAACTCCAAACCGCAAGCTCGAACCACCATCATGTTGCACCAAGCTGAGCAAGGTCAGTCATCCCAATCAAATATTCATTATCCAAAGTCTTCAAGGAACACCAAAGACAAAGCTGAAGGGTATCGAATCGATAACTATATCTACTATTTGAAAACCTAACTCTAGATTTCCCGTGTGGAAAATAGTGGGCACCCAGAGTTTAGGAAAGGAATAATAAACTTCGGGTCAGTCATGAGACTGGTGTGAGCAAACAAAAATAGTTTTATCTTGAAAACAAACAAAAGAGTTTAAATTTGAAATCCGCAATGCTTTTTGTAAAATGAAACTACCATAAGGCCTCCCGGCACACAACAATGCAATCACACACATGGGGGAGATTTCTCCTTATGATAATAAAAAATGCTTACTACGCAAAATCCTCTTTTGATATTATTATTAGTGCATAGTGGAAAACACTTCGAAAGTATAATATTAATCTTTGCCAGCATACGTACCTTTATAGTATGCCTACTACAGCTACCATGTTAGATGGCAGGTTCTACAACTAAAACCGTAAAAGGCGCGTATTGGAGAATGGATTTCCAACAAATGGTCAGGCTAAGGAACTTCTTAGGCCAAATGGGTACGCCTCTGGAGGGAGGCCCTGAGAACCTAACCGGATCTCTGCCAACACAAGGCCAGGTTACCTCTGTAACTAGGTAACTACTGACACGAGTATGCCATCCCTCAGTCGTAACCAACTTTTATCCGAGTGCTCGATGCCAACAACCATAAAGTAATGTATTTGAAGTAACCACATAGGTTAAATATCTGGGCTCCATACCATGATATCACCTTTATCCAGAAGGAAATGAACATACCCTCAGGGGGCGCTACCCCCAAATAACCTTGTTACATTCTTTCTGTTTCGACCATTTCGGGTTGTGAGGTTTGACGAAGTCTCGTCCACAAAGCTACGCTTTTCACAAAAGCAATGCTTTGATCAACAAATGATCAGCAGCACTTTGTATGCCACATTACCAAATTAGGAATGTATCACTAGTAACCATTAACTACATAACCTCTGAGCTCGTACGTCTCAGAGAAGAGTGTTAAGCTAGGAGAATAAATCTTCGCCACCAAACAGAAATGTATTTGATAGAAACTGGTTTTACATCTCAAAGTGTAGCGTCAGACACACATCCATACAAGTCTGTTCCGGGTTCGAACAGAACCGAAGGCACTTCCAAAGAAGCCCTTGCAAATCCGGGTATTCACAATCTCGATCGGACTTCCCATCACTTGGGGAATCTCTATACCAGCACGACTCAGTGCAGAGACAATCGGTATGTCATCTTATCGTTCTCGCAAATACCCGGTCTTCAGATGCTATCCATAACGTCGTATCATTATTCGAAACGGGTTATATGACACAAGGTCCTCTCCCGGCTAAACCGAATAATGAGCGCAATATATAAAAACATATGGATAATGGGATTTCAGTTAAGTCACAACTTAAAATCCAAAACTTTTCTTTCAAATGGTTTAAACAAATTACCATTTCCAATCTTTTAAACAAAAAGATTTACTTCCAAAAACCTTCAATGGTTTGACAATTTCCACATTTAAATCTTTTAAACAAAAGATTCATTTTAAGGCCCCTTTCAAGGTTCACCAATCTTTGACAAAGATTCATTTATAACCTTTCAAAAAATTCCATTTCAATTTGAAATCTTTTCAACACAAATTGGAAATTCTTTCTTTATATGAAAGCTATTATTCTTTGGAAACGAATAGTTTTCGTTTCGGGAAAATCCGATTTCATTTGCACGAGTTATATCTCTTTAAGTATAAAATTTGGTTAAATTCAAATTTCCCAAAACGATACTTTTTAAAATGATAAAAAAACCAATATAAACACCTTTATAACTTGAATAATCTTTTTAAGCCAAAATTTCCAAATCATTGAATTCAATTTCAAATATTGAATTCAAACCCAAATTAAAATATTTCAAATTTCAAACTAGATCAAATTATTTAAAATAACCTTTATCTTCAAAAACTCCTTTTCAAATACTTTTCAAATTTAACCCAATTTCACTTCCAAAATCATTTGGATTCAAAATTCAAACTTTTAAACAATTTCAAAATATTAAATTCAAATATCTGTGACTTAACTGATTTCCTCGTGAGATCCATATTTGTGTGTGTGTGGTGTGGTCCAGGGGTTTTACCCAATAGTGCACAGCATCAATCATCATAGATATAACAATATCAATAAGCGGTATAACTCATAACGCTTATCATCATTCACAGATCACAGATAAAATAAATTTATCAATCACAAAGATTCATCATTACAATTCGATGTGGCTTTCGGATAACCAACTGGAATCCGACTCCATGTCGCATCGAAATTCAAATGTCGTTTTACGGGCCAAGAGGTATATACATAGAAACATATCACAAGTATCACAGATCAATACACAGCAAATCACATCATAAAGCCTCACATATGAGGAATATCAACCCTCCAGACATACAATAGAATCCAAACATTCATAAGTAAAAGTAAATTAAATTATCTGATTTAATTAAATCAGGACAGTTACTTGTGAATAATTTTTTTAATCTTGGTTAACTAATATTAATTAATTACAAATCAATTTGATATATTACTCCTTAATCATTTATTAATTAAATTTCAATTTATAATTGATCCTCTGATTAATTTTCTTAATTATTTAAAATAATCAATTCTTAATTAATAATCCCTTCTTAATCACTTTCATAAATTAATTAACCTTTGATTAATTCTCTTAATCAATAAATTAATTATCACTATTTACTATTGATTAAGTCATGATCACCATCATTAATTAAATCATTTCTCGATTAATTATCTTAATTAATTTATCCTTAATTGCATTAATTAATTAACCCTTAGTCAATTATCATTAAATTAATTAAAATTGAACTAAGTGATTATCCTTAATCACTTATTTATTAACTAGTGCATGGCCCATGCTACGCACACGAGCATTGTTCGTTATTAGATCGGCGTTAAAAGTTATTTAGAATATAAGTTGTGTAAAATAAATGAATTTTATATAGAGAGAATTGTAGATTTGTATAATATTTTGATGTGTGTATGCAAATGTAATGTGTGTGTATTCATACACTCAAACATATTATATATATGTCTTAGTTTATTAATTTAAAGAATTTTAGCATAAGTTGACATCTTCATTCTATCTAAAAAATCATTGTTTAAGTGTAGTAAAATAACATAAACTACCATAAATGAAAATGCAGAAATCGATGAGTTTTTATCAACATTTTTCATGTTAAAAAATGTCAAATTTTCACATATTTTGTCTTTCGTAAAAAACAAAATTTTGTAGAAGTAAGCATATATCTAGTTCTATTAGGTTGTGCTGTATGTAGAATTAAAATGAATTATATGAATGAATGATACACACACATCCGTTACAACTCACAAATTGCATATAGTTAAAATAATGAAGATGAATAAATGACTCCCATAGAAATTGCATGCAAACAAAGAAGGATGGCACTCTACGTAGCATGGCTTATGAGATTTATTTAATATATTGATGGAGATGCATCTAATGTTGAGTAACTCGGACAATATAAGCATTAAACTCCGTCAATATATTAAATAAATCTCATAAGCCATGCTACGTAGAGGGGGAACTAATTTAAAGGACAAAAGTTCGTATATTTTTAGCCTTAAGGATACAACCTCAATATTTTAACCACAATGACAAACATTCTTCTAAAAATTATTCAAAAGGACTAGCATTCTTCCAAAATTATTCATACGGACAAACATTCTTCCAAAACTGCTACCCAACTAAAAACTGATACCTAAAAACTGCTATCGATAACTACAAACTGATACCTAAAAACTGCTATCAATAATTAAAAACTGATACCTAAAGAAAGTTGTCCTTCAGGCTAAAATACTGAAAGTCTGTCCTTGATGATAAAATGCTGAAATTTTTTGTCTTTGACAATAATTTCTTGATAGGGAAAAATTACTACATTGGACAATAAATTAACAGATGTGAAGGTTTTCTTGATTCTCCATCAATGGCAGTGAGTGCCTCAATGTAATCATTTTTAATGTCATAGAAAACTAATTGGCCCAAATAAGCACCTTCTATCTGGCTTGCCTCGTTGCTGTGGCAGTATAACAAAGCACCTGATTTGATATGAACAAACCCGTGGATTATCTGAATATTCAGTTATATATGTTATATAGACCTGAAGGAGTCAATGTGAACACTATTCTTTTTTTCTTTTTTGTTATAGTTAATGGTACATGAAAACCATGGTGTAGTTGTTGTAATGTCGTGTATGTGGAACTATCGTAGATTTAAGTTAAACTCTAGAGTATCTACTTAATTCAATTATTAGACCATTGCCATGTGTGGATACTCGATCTCGTTGGTTCAATTTGTAGACAAACAATTATATTTAATGTTTTGAAACATCTAATCTTTGTTAAACCTATATAACATTGAAGTAAATAAACAAAAGTAAATTAATAGAGATCTTTCCAAGACACTGAAATAGAGGAATAAATTCTACCATTCAAAATTTTGAACAAAAATAAAAGACGTAACAGGTTATTAAAGAGAAATATTCATTTAACGTGGAGCGTGCATAGAAAAGCATAATAAATGAAAAAAGCTACCAAGATTAACAAACCTATAAGTAATTTATTATTTATTTAAATATGCGTGAGAGCAGAATGCTGTGTGAATATTGGACCAAGCACGTTTGATGGCTTTTGAATAGTAACATGGTGTATGAAAATTAATAATGTTTGTTTATGTTTGTTTAAGACAAACATATTAAAACAAAATCTGCAAAGATATAATGTGGTTATTTAGTAAACCAATAATTTAAGTTTCGTCAAATAGCTGGATAAACAGGTCATATGTAAGTAGTGCTAAACTAATTAAGAATACCACTTTTATAAAATATAACCCCAAAAAAACGTGTGAAAAAAAGTCATGCAAGAATTTGGGTAATTTTTTCTACAAATAACACCAGTTACTTTGTCATAATTTACAAAGAAAATTAACCTTATATGACTTCAATAGTCAGAACACGAAGATCAATTAAATATCATTTATTCCCAACATACAAATTCCTTACCAATGTTTCAGAAATTTGATCCCAAAGGAACACAACAATTTTATTAATCTGTTACTTCAGCGTTATATGAAGCGATTGAAAACCGTAAACAAAAACAACCACATACCAAACACAAAATATGAAAATTGGCCAAACATACTACTTTTGTAGAAAAGAACAGCGGCCACTTTCCAATATGTCAATTTCAGATTACACGCAATTTACTTAGCTAGTACATCTCAAAATACAAATAGATAGATATAAAAGTTCATTATATCTTATAAGTTTCACGTAATATAATAGAAGAACACAATAAATAAGTAACTAACAACACTAATGGCAGGCAGTTGCCATGAAAACAGTGAAAACAACCACAATCTAAGTAAATTGCATAGTCAATTGGCACGACCTTGAATAACATCTACACCCATCTCACTTGGATCAGTTTCCTGTAGCTCCACTTGAATGTAATCCAATTCTCTCTTACATCATTCTTTAGAGCTCATGTAAAGCGGCTTGTTCTTTACTCTTTCACCTTGTTCTTTACTCTTGCGGTATCGGGAGCCCATGTAATGAAAAAATACTGCTGAAAATTTTCTGCAGTGGAAAAACCAAAGTCAAAAGTAGCGCATCTGCATTCATTCTTAGGAAGTCAAGCAGTGAAATCTTCATATTTCATAGCAGTTTTGCGATGCTTCGAAAGAAAAACTTAACTGTTCCATCGATGTATAAACTATTAAACTGCAAGTTCCCTTTTCTTTTAGCTTAGAATCATCATCCACAGCCATACCTGTTGCCACGTTGGCCATTTTAGAAAAGAAGTCAAAATGGTCGGAGAGAGGAATGAGATAGTTTGATAAAGTGAAAAAAGGCAAAGATAATGGAAAAACATAATACATTTGGCATAAGAAGAAGAAATAAAACCATTCAAAAAACAGACAATAATAATCACTTCGTAAGGCTTACATCCATTTCTTATTCCTGCTCAAATTTCGGTTCATGCTCAATTAGCACTTGCTGCATAATCAATTTAAATGCATATATCCACACGATTTCCAAATCTATTTTATACCCATCAATTTTCATGATCTTTGCACTATCATATCAGTCATATTTTACATAACTATTTAAGTTATAGGCCACCAGACTATTATTTTTCAATTTTAGTAAAATTAAAGATGTGATTCTACTTATAATAGATATGTCCACATTTCTAAGTGTAAAATTTAATTTTCTCAAATACACCTAAAAATAATAATAAACCATATACACTCTAAAATATAAGTGTAATAAAATGTCACATTTATCACCAAGCCAGAAGTGGATGTAGTAACAGTCCTATCATGCTTACTTTAAACGTATGTTATATAGGTTTTTGATAGTATTTGAATGCAGCAAATCAACATACAACAACTTCTCAAACATTACTATATCTCATTCACTAAATAAGTATATGTGTTGAGAATTACGGGTGATGAATCCACACGCTAGAATTTTTTAGCACTTTAACCAACATTATTAAACTAATATAATTCGTGCAAGTAACTTTAAACTTGCTCTCATTGTTAGTAAATACAAAAGTTCCTAAAGAAAGTGGATTTACATGGATCACACATCAAAACAAATTCAACTTATAAGCTTGAAACCATGTGCGTATGCCCGTCAATGGATACTTACGGATGCAGATAGTGCCATAACCGTATTCGCATCCAAAATTATTTTCGAATATAGGATATCCACATCTGCGGATATGGATGGATATTGGATAATTATCATATTCGCTAGTGATCGATAAATCAAGAAATATAAATGAAAAATTTTAGTTTTAAATTTTTTCAATTCCATTAATTATTCGAGTGTTAAAAATAAACAAATACGATGATAATAAATAGTATTGAACAGTTAATATGCATTTAGTGCGTATAATATGAACTTCTAACTTAACAAACCAATAAATAAGTATCTTTTATTGTACTAATAAACATAATTTGAATTTTAAAAAACCGAACGGTTAATTTTCGAATGTGGATGTCTTCATATTCGCATCCCCATCCTTTTTTTAGATATTGAATATTTATAAATTTTTCGGATACGGACACGAATGGATTTCGAATTTTTCGGGTATCCACCGACAGTCCTATATGTGCATGTTCTACGTCGACCAATCGCTTGAAAGGACTTTTAGAGAGCAGGCTGAAATATATCCTTACTTCAAAAATTCAGTCATTTAAATTACTATTTGATAGTTCCAACTATATATGATATAGGTCTGTTATAATATATAAAATTTTCATATGAGTTTAAAGGGCATAAAATATATCCTTATCAAGCTAATCAAGCTAATTTTATGTTACTTCAGTTATAATTTTATAGTTCCAATTATATACAATGAATGTTTCTAATAATATGTAAAATTTTTAATTAATTTATAGAAGTTAAAATCAAATCAATAATATTAATGTCTAGGTTAGAGTGGAACACCAACTACATAAGTGTGTGATCTTTTCTGAAAAAACTACCATGCAATACAAATGTAAGATGAGTAATTCAATAGTTGTAGAATAATTAACAACATATTACTTGCATGCTCTCTGCTTTCTCGAACTTTCGTAGCGCCTTACTTTATATATGAGTCTAGACCATTTGTCTTTCTTCATTGCCTAACACAATATTGAAATTCAATTGGGCAAAAACAAATTTCTTAAACTCTATCTACAATGCAAGATAATTGTAATAATAAAAATGATATTAAAATATGCAATACCAAGTTTAGAAAATGTGACTTGATATTAGTTTCATTTTGAAATTCCATTATGTATTGACATGTGATCTTCACTACCTTCAGCTTGTGCAATTTTAGAGTGACCACCTTCACCAAGTATATGATCTACTATGTCCTAAGATGGATTAAATGAGATTAATATATAACAACATACAACTAAGAAAGGCTGTTAATATTTTGTCCATAAAAACCATGACTTACTCCTAGTAAGATATTTACTTATATATTATATAACGACTATTGAAACTCGATCCATCTTCTCTACAATAATTTGAAAAACAATTCCTGTCGTAGAACTAATTTTCATCAGTAAGGGTGTAAATATCATATATTTCATGTGTTCAAATTTAACACATTAATATGCAGTGATGTGTCATGGAGTAAAAATTTATAGCCGACTTGTTCAAAAAAATAAGAAAAATTGAGATATTTATATATATATATATAGTAATACATCTAAATCTACTTTACACTCAAAAAAAATCATATGCATTATAAGTTATTCCAACGTTTCACAAATTATAGTTTCACTTCATGGTGAAGGTTGAATGATGTAAATTTATGGATTATCAAGGAACAATATGTTTTTGGAGAGAGAAACCTAACTTTGAGTCACTTTCGTATAATATATTGCTAAAACTTTGCACTAATAAATGAGTTGAGTGGATTTAACCAATGAAACTAACTTAAGATTCCTTAATGTAAATGTGTGGAGAGGATTTTGAAAACAATCATAACTTTTAAAACATACCAAGGAAAGTATCAACACCGATGATATTTTTAAGTGTTGCCACATGATACATTCTATACCTTTATTTCAAGTTAATGTATACTCAGATGCATTATAGTCTACGATACTTATGATACCTCTATAAATGATCATTTTGATTATTTTTTAAGACAGCTAAATGGATAAATATGAACTAAAATAACATAAATACTAATAAAACAATTTACTTACATTGACATAAGTAATTATTAATTAAGTAGTATAATGCTGATGGGAAATTAAGGCAAACATCAATGTATTGAGTACAAATTGGTATGGTTATGTATTGTAAAATATAAATAAATTTGTAATATACAATATTAAAGTAGTCACCAAGTCGTGGCGTATGAATATTTGAATTATCAAGGTCGAGTGTAGCTGTATATACATCAACAAACAATCATTAATGGAGCCACAAATAGTACACATACTTAACGTCAACGGAAAATAAATTGGAATTTTATATTATAAGTAGGTTTCGAAATTTAAAAAAGACGCTGTATTAGCAGCATGTAATAGAATTGAATATTATATACATATCACTGAACTTAGTTGCATTAATTTACATTCACAATCCCAAAACTTTAATTGAAATATACACTGGGTAACCTTGACCTATGAAACATAGGCCAAAAATTCAATTTTTTTTTATTAGTTCATAAAATAATTGCACACTGCAATGGTTGAATAACAAAAAAATAAAGGATTAGAGATGAAATTGTAAATGGAAGAAAAAAATACATAAAAGCCAACCCAGGGGCAAAAACATGACCATAGAATAACCTACCAACAACATATATTTTGAATCAATAGGAATAACACTAACTGCCCACAAAAAGCAGAGTATTTGGACGTACTTGAGATAACATATGCATAAATTTAAAATAAGTTAAAAGCTATGCGAAGATGATAATAGCAATTGAGCAAAAAATGTTTGCGTAAACGTATAGTTTGATATGATGTAGATTTGGTTGTTGGAGAGAGAATGAATACGCTAAAATGTCGGAGTGATTAAAGAAATGAAGAACTACTCCATAATGGCAGCGACAGAGTTAGGGTTTTTGAAGTCTACATCTAATTTGAATATACACTGGGTAACCTCGATGAATCAAAATACCACGCTTTTCCCCAATCAGTTTTTTTATTAGAACCCCATAATACAACAAAATCATCTCTTTCAAAATATCAAACCTTTTGTGGTAAGAAAAATAAATTAAGAAACCCCATTAATCCGAAAATCAAAAATTCACTTGTTTCATAAAATAATGGCACATTACAATGCATGGATAACAATAAAAAATTGGGATTAATACTAAAACTGAAAATTGAACAAATACATAAAGCAAACCCAACGTCAATAACACAGCTATAACCACAGCCTACAAACAAATGTTTTGAATAAACAGGAATAAAACAGATGGGTACAAAAAACAAAGTATTTGAATGGACTTGAGATTACAAATGCAGAAATTTAAAATGAGCCAGAAGCCATGCTAAGAAGAAAACGCAATGTACTAAATAGTGTAATCGAACTATTTAGATAGGTGCGGTTTTGGTTGTTAGAGAGAGAAAGAGCATGTTGGAATTTCAGGGGGATCAGTGGAACAATGGTCGACTTCATACTGTCTAGCGAAGTAGCTTTTGCAATGTAGATTTTTTTTCCCAATACAACACAGTACAATAGAAATAGAATAGAACTGGAATAATATGAGGTCAGGGTCGAACCCAACTGACATATCCAGTTGTCATTAATTAAAGATTTTAAATATAGAAAAGCATGTGAATAGTCAAACAAACAATGGGTCTGAATGCAAAAATGGAACAGACAATAAGGAGAAACTTGTATTTGTTTTGAGATGCAATAAGGTGAAAGAATACCAACGGTCAGTTCTTCTGTTTTATGTATAACAGAATAGATACCAAAGTAGATACATACTGATCAGTTGATCATCCTAATCAAGAGTAAGAAAAAGTAGAAGAATAAAAAGTGAGATGAAGGCATAAAGCATTGAATGCCTGGAAATATTTTTCTTTGATGTATAATGCAGAGTGCCAAGTACTGCGTACATTCAAGCTTGGAGAAATATTCCATTTTATAGTAATAGCATAAATGATTCAAATAAATTTTCAAAATACCTATTATAAAAATGAATCATTTTGAATGAACAAAAATGTTACCGCATAATCTGGTTGTATATGAACATAACGTTAACTTTAACAAAAGCAAAATTTGAGTGGGATGCATAGTGTTATTAAACCTTGATTAAAAAGACATATGGTTGTAAAAGAGTAAACATGCCTATAATTTTCAACTGGTAAAGAACCTTTTAAATAATCGTAAAGTAATAGTTGCAAACAGAATGGAAATTATGAAGAGGAAAAGCATGGAAATTCTGTAATCGGATTCTGATTAAAAAATAAATAGGCTGAGCTTATGTCTAATTATCTACATAAAATTTCAACCTTTATAGACTGAGTAATACAAGCATTCTCCATATAGGTGAAAATTAAAAAAAATTCAAACTGCATGTTACTTATGAAAAATTAAATCATGAAAATAACAATAATTAAACTTACCATGTTTTCTTCCATTCCATGTATCCACTGCTTGCATTTGCTATTTGCGTGAAAAACCCTATATTTTGGAGTGGGTTCTTACAATTCCAGAATCTGTAATCAATACCCATCGTACCCCTCTTCGCCCAATGGCTGACATGTCAATTTTTCTAGATATCATGGATTGGCGTAAGATATACCTTGCCTATCTATATATAATAATGGTCTCACATCACCGTTTTCATTAAAATTGAAATGAAATAGTTAAACAATATGCTCAAAGATTGGCGTCTATTACGAAAATAATATAATAGCAAGGATTTATCCCCATTAGCACTAAATTATATAGAAACTAAAATTGTTGAAGTACATAATTCAAGGTTGACCTCGTATAGTTAATGCATATCAAAACCAATTTGCCTGATTAGAGGTAATAAGCCTTTCATATTTGCTGCTATCAAACAACCTTCACCAAAAATACTACTCAGCAATCCAAGTTTGTGCTTGCGAAAGTAACATGTGGGATGACTAATTGCACATCATGTGGATAGAATTGAGGTAATTTACAATTTACATGTTTGCGCTCTAAAATATTGATGGGAAATGCAGGATCAGGAAACTTATACAATTGTAGGAAATGAAAATTCAGTTGAATCCATAAAAAAATTCTCAAACTTAAATACCAAATTCATATAAAATACCAACAATAAAAACTTAGGCCGTATTAAACAAAAAAAATTTACAACATAAATTGAACGTTGATAAAACTGGAAGTCACCTATTATTATATTAAGTACTAAATCAAAAATTGAAAAGTATGGCTGCCATTTGATCTATTGAAGTTTCAGTTTTGAAACTACCAACCAGTAAAAAAATAGAAATAGTTGATATGGGAATCATAAGTCAAAAGGAATTTAAACATTTAACTAATCACCTAACGTCACAAGCTGACTGAAATCCAACGACAGTGGTATTGATATTATTTTAGTAGCCAATTTAGATGCAAAATATGTGGGTTGACCAGAATATAGCAAATTATATTCTAGTTTTTATTTTCATATTCATAAAGTTATTTTTCTTAAACATGATAAGTGCCCATCTCCGTGATCAAATTAGCAAACTACCATGCTTCAAACTCCAACTACAATTTACTTATCATTATTTATACCTTTCGACTCCTCTGAATACAACTTCATCCTACAGGTACTTTTTATTTGATCCAGAAATGAGAAACTATTTACAAACAAAGAAAACATAATTATTAATTAAAAATGGTTATTGAAAATCTTACCTGGTCTATGCTATAACAGTAACTATTGATGTAAAAATAAGTAAGAACAATTGTTCATCCGATCAGATAACCAGTCTTCACAAAGGAGAAAACAATACAACTTAAAGTTTAGCAAAAAGAAAAAATTAAAACAATCTTAATCTAGGCAAGTAGTGTTTTTCAGTAAAAAGAGATTAATGTACGGTAGATTATGGAGTTGATAGTACACAGTCTGAAAGGTACACTTCTGTTTTATGCTTTTTTTCCCCGGCTAAAACCTCTCTGTCAGGTGTAAAAGCAAAGACTAAATCCTAAACCTGCCAACTATTTCTAGCATTGGTTTGATGTCTGTTAGCATTATCGGTTGGAATTTGAAAATTTTGTCTGTTCCTTAGATGGAGCAACATAACATCATTTAGCATTATCATACAATTGGTCGAATTAATGAAAGCACAGATGAATATGTAAATCCACGTTCGTATTTTGAATAATAGATTTTACGAAAATAAAAGGGGAACATTAAACTTATTGGGAAAGTTGAAAAAACCTAACAAAATTATTCTATGACTGTCCATAGAATGTTGAGTTGAATATGATGATAAATAAACGCATAATAGTAAAAATTAAAATAAAAAATGCGATGAAGTTAAACCTTACCGAAATCGGAGACAGCAATTAGCATGCTAGTGTTGGTAACGATTAGCAAGGATCCAGGTTTCTCTGTCTGCAAATGGAGAGGAATGATAGTTATTATAAAGTAATGTAATATGCAATGTTAGACCCTAATTATGAAGTACACATTGATTCAAATTTTCACAGTATGATGAGACAAGCATAACTGCTATATCGCAAAATGGTAGGTATACTTGAACATCCTTCTGTCCAGTTACATACTACACTTTGGATCAGGAATGCCTCTTCCACAGGCAGACATACAACTGTTGTTTTGAACCACCACGATAAGGAGCGGACTTGAAACCTGTTGCTGTAGAGGACAAAAGTCACGGGGTATGAATAAACATAATCATAAATATAAGAATATTAATAGAAGCTGACAGACAGGAAGACACAGTGAAACAAATGTATGTCATTTTACAAAAACTGAAATAGGTGAGAAAATGAAAAATCATCAAGCCAGAAACAGAGGGCAGGGGTAAACAATGAAAAGCAATAGGTAACATTGAGTCGGTACAGATAGGTCTCCCTGATCATACTAAACTATGTTGCAACTCACCCCTTATGTACTGCTACATAAGCTACGGGTTATATTTGCATATTACGTAACGTCGGTCATGCACAATACCGGATTACGAACTTATGTTTATGGGCTTTGTATGTTCAGAACAGCCGTACATACCACCTCCCTGTGTTCTACAGAACTATCAACTTCATATTATGTATGCCGGCTGCTTGCAGCCGGGGTTAAAAATTAAAAACAACAATTCAACATTGGTCTTCTCTACGCTGTAGTTGAGGCGGTGGAGGCAGATTCGGTTCGAAGAGCATAAAACCATATTTAAGTTTGGGAAAAAGAGGGCAGTTACACAGTAGCAGTAGCAGCCATCACAACTCGTCCTCAACTTTTCGCACCAACTGACCCTTAACTTACATGAACACATACAATTGTATATAGTGGAGTTGCACTAACATATGGTAAATGGTCCTAAGTAGGAGTGGGCACCATGTCCTCGGTCGGAGGAAAGGAACGCAGTTGCTGTGAGACGTAAAAGAGTGGACTATGGCTATAATCAATATCTTATCAAACGTTAGTGGATCTATAGCATGCCCCAAAACTCGGAAATGAATTAAAAAAAAGTATTGACCTATTTTGGAGTAAATGGTTAGGCCATGGTCAAATACTACTCAGCAGGCAATCGTATCCTGATTGAAGAGGACGGTAGGTAAACAGGCAGATGGGGAGTACAGGGGGAAGAGAATGAGAAACGACCGAGGGTTGTGGGAAAAACAGGCCGCTAAATTCCGAAATTGAAGACCAAACCTACTCATGATTTATGAACAACCGATGTGAAGAGGAGTGGTGAGAAAGAGGGGGGCGGAGACTGAAAGCAGAAGAAAAGGAGAAGCGATTGGGGTGGGTGAAAATATACGATCGGGAGTTGAAGACGAGTTGATGAACAGTTAACACTGAGCAGTTGAAAGTAAAAGGCAGTTGTAAAAGAAGGACAGGTGGCATCATATGACGGTTCTCGTTTCCCCTTTCCTATTTAAGTAATAGATTCCTAATCAATTAATTAATTAAATTAACTAATTATTCCTTAATTACCTTATTAATTTAATTAATTTCAAATCATTAATCTTAATCTAATTTTAAGATAAAAACATTCTTAATTATGATTAAATTGTCATTGACAAAACATTGGATATCAATTTACTTTTGAACTTACTTTAAAATTTCAATTTAAATATGAAATTTAAAATGAATATAATTTAACTTAAACAGAATTTTAAAAATAAAAAAAAAATCTTTTTAAATTACATAGTAAAGAAATGCTTGTCTTATACAAGAAATTTTTAAGAGTTTAATTCAAATTCATTTTAAAATTCAATAATTTAAATTTACACTTTGTTTAAATCTTTCAAATTTAAAAACTTCTTAATTTCAAACTGAAATACCAATTTAAATCATTGATTTCCAGTTTTAAATTTAACTTTAAAACTTGCCCATATAAACTTCATTTTTAAAAAAAAATCAAACCACTTACCATTATAAAGTAGTTTAACAAGTTCAAGTTTAAAAAATTATTTTTATTTTTACTTTTATTTAAAAACTGAGATTTTAAATTTAAACTTGAATTCTAAAATTTCAACTTGAATCTAAAACTAGGTTTTAATCACTAGCTTTCATTTAAAAAAAACTACAGTTTTTTTTAAAAAAATAAACAAACATTACAGGTTTCAATAAAACCTGTAACATTTGATAAACCCGAGACATAAACCTTTTACTTCGAGTTCCAAACCAAACTCCCCCGAGCAATCTACCTAATAACTTCGAGCAACTCAGAGATTTACCTGAGAACAAAAACTCAGGCCAACCAACATCACCAGATAAATTACTTCACCGTGCATATGCACGATGGCTCCGGCCATCACTGATCATCAGCGATGATCGCTACACACTAGAAAATGGCTTAGCAACCCATCACGATCATCCGATCTTGACCATCACCCAGAAAACAAAATCGAGCGCAAATTCTAAAACTTGGAACAACAGAAACATCACCAACCCCAAAACCTGTCAATAGCTCGTTCTCGCCACTCCGACCATCTGAAGGTCAGCAAATTCGGCCATGACTTCAACTACGACCCAACTACCTCTACCCAAAATATCATAACACTCGATCAACAATACTAGCTGTGGTGATCGATTCTTGAATCACAGTAAAAACTAGGGTTTAAAAAGATATCTCACTGTTGCAACCTCCATGTTGAAATCCATCACCATTACTCAATTTTCCATCGATCACCTTCCTTCCCGCCACCCCTGACAACCACCCTGAAGCCTCTTCACCCATAGATCGCCGGAAATTGGCCCAAACCCAATTTCCAGTCACCACCAAAATGCATGCTCAATGCATTGTTAAAAATTATGATTTTCTTTTAAAAATTCATATCTTTTACTTACCATTCAGTTTATAAAATTGATTTATCCAATTTCGATATTAAATTTTAACATGATGCTATGATGGTTACAGTATTTCTTGATTTTCAGAGAAATTTCAAACATAAGATACTTGAATCTATTTTTAGTACTTAGATTTTGATCAAACTAAACTATTTTGTTTTGAATTCAAAACCTAACAGTTATTTAAATAAAAGATCTTGAATTTTTTTTATTATACTATAAACTCTATAACAAGGAAACAGAGAAGATGAATGCAACCAGTCATGCACACATAAACACACTTATATACACAGATTTTATACTTTTATGGACACACATGCATGACATCATCATCACTGCAATTTCACAAGAAATAAACATTTACTTACTTAATACTTTTTAATAAAAATGTTTACTCACCAGGTTGATGAAGGAAAAGGACAGAAATTTGCAACAGAGCTTGAATTTTTTTTCTTTTATGTTTGAACTGAGTTTGTTTCTTTTTTTTTCTTTTTTTCCCCGCCTTAAATCTGAAGATGATCGTGACGTTGAACTTGTTTTGATCTTCTAGTTTCCTAGATTTTGATTTTTCCACTTGATTTCCATATTATCATTTCCAGGCTTGTACTAATTTGAATTCTAAGTAACTGCACTTGCTTTGGATTTGAAACTGTTTTGAATTTTTTTTTGTTTTCAGATCTGGTTTTACTTTCTTTGAGACTGGGTTTTGAATTCTTTCAGATTTGGTAAAGGAAGAAAGAAAAAATTTAGTTGAGAAATGAATAAGCTTGGTTTTTGTTTTACTAAAATCAAATCTAAAAGAATTTTTCCACTTCATAATCAATGTAACACTTGTTCATATTTGAGTTTATAATCTTCACATTTGTTAACATGCAACATTTTTTTAATGTTTAGTACTTTTCCATTAAATTTATTTACATATTATTTTTAAACCTTGTTTGAATTCAATTTATAATTTTTACTTTAAACTCTTTTCATTTTAATATTTTATATATGTATATTTTCAAAATATATGTTATGTAGTTTTAAATCTTATACTTTAAAAAGATATTTTCATATCAAAGCTTGAATATTTATGTACAAATAAAACTAATTATTTTATCAAATCTTGTTTATATTTTACAACCCAATTCTAATTCATATACATATTAATTTTCTTTTTGAATTACAAAATATTCCTTTTTATATTTGCACTCATACATTATATTTACATTATTTCTTAAAGTATAGAGTATTAACTCCTATTAGTATTAATTTATAGAATTTTTGAATCCAAATATTATTCAGTACATTTATTTTTAAATTTCCAAATTCTAAATTTAATACACAGTCAACTTGTACTCATGAATGAATAAATAATCAAATACCTTTTTATAATATGTTTTTATATTCTATTTATCAAATTCATATTCAACTTTAGAACTTTTATTAATTCTTGTTTCATATCATTCATACATTATACATACATTGTATTAAACTAAAGATATAACTTTCAAATAAAAATGCATACTATAAATACAAAATAAATTTCCCTATTAATTCAAAATTCTATTCTCAATAAATACACATTTTATTTTGGAAAAATTTAAAGTTTAATTTTCAAATTACTATCTATTTATATAAATAAATAAGCATATATCTTATTTAATTTGAAAAATTCAAATTAATTCACAATTTTAAATTCAGAAATTTATCTTAATTATTAATTTAAATTCGACTTAAAACCGAGATCTTTACAGATTCCCCCTTAAGAAAATTTCGTCCTTGAAATTTGGAAGTAGGGAGACCATAAAGGATGGATACAAAAAGACAGAGAGACAGTTTTCAAATCAAACTGGGTATCTGTTCTGCATTTGGCTTACCAAATCAGAATATCAATAATGGATACAAGAATGAATCAAGATACTCGGGTCACCAGAACTACGAATATACAGGGTTATTAGTTAGTTCGAAGGATAACTAACCCCTCGTAGAATATACCGAGATCCAACAGAATAAACAGATATATGGATGCAATCCAAAGTTTTAGTTTAAACATCCAAAATATACTTATCAACCATAGCAACCAAATCAAACAATTCATCCAAACAAACAATTCTGACCCATCTGGAGTTTGTGTCCCATGCAAATATATCGAAGCTTCTTCCTAGAGCTGCCAGGAACCATTAAAGAATTGAAAAGACGAATCAAAGGAGATCGATAGAGAAAGTTGTTTCCACCATTGCAGGGTATCGACCATTTGTAGTCGTACTCCCCTATCCCCTATCTCGTCCTCTTCTTGCACTCATACTCACTATCAGTGGATAGTAAGAGAATTTACCAAGGCATTCATACGGATATCTTAGGGATTACTAATTCTAGGGTACACTTCACCCTATATCTAATGAGTTACTTAATGTGTTATACACCTGAGCTAAAGTTTTAACCTTCAGCTCTGATACCAATTATAACGACCCTGACTCGACCTTCGAAAATCGGCACCGAATACAACACTCGTATTCAAATGCCGCAGATCCAAACGTCAAATCTGGTTTGCCGGAGCTTATAACACAATTAAGTATACAACACAGCGGAAGAAAAAGAAATGAATATCATTGATATACAACATTCGATACAACAATGATACAATATGAATCAATATCAGAGATATAAGATAACAATGCTACAGTGGAATAACAATATGATATAGCAGCGGAAAACAGATAGCCAAGAGATAACTCCAATCCAATGCTCCAAAGCTAAAACTCCAAACCACAAGCTCGAACCACCATCACGTTGAACCAAACTGAGCAAGGTCAGTCATCCCAATCAAATACTTCAATATCCAAAGTCTTCAAGGAACACCAAAGAGAAAGCAGAAGGGTATCGAATCGATATCTATATCTACTATCTGAAAACCCAACTCTAGACCGCCCGTGTGGAAAATAGTGGGCACCTAGAGTTTAGGAAAGGAACAATAAACTCCAAGTCAGTCAAGGGACAGGTGTTAGATAACAAAAACAGCTTTATCTTAAAAACAAACAAAAGAGTTTAAATTTGAAATCCGCAATGCTTTTTGTAAAATGAAACTACCATAAGGCCTCCCGGCACACACACAATGCAATCTCACACATAGGGGAGATTTCTCCTTATGATAGTCAAAAATGCTTACTACGCAAAATCCTCTTTTGATATTATTATTAGTGCATAGTGGAAAACATTTCGAAAGTACAATATTAATCTTAGCCAGCATACGCACCATTATAGTATGCCTACTATAGCTACCATGCTAGATGGTAGGTTCTACAACTAAAACCGTACAAGGCGCGTATTGGAGAATGGATTTCCAACAAATGGTCAGGCTAAGGAACTTCCTAGGCCACATGGGTACGTCTTTGGAGGGACACCCCAAGAACCTAACCGGATCTCTACCAACATAAGGTCGGGTTACCTCTGTAACTAGGTAACTACTGACACGGGTATGCCATCCCTCGGTCGTAACCAACTTTATCCGAGCGCTCGATACCAACAACCACAAAGTAATGTATTTGCAGTAACCACATAGGTTAAATATCTGGGATCCATACCATGATATCACCTTTATCCAGAAGGAAATGAACATACCCTCATGGGGTGCTACCCCCAAATATTCTTGCTGCATTCTTCCTGTTTCGACCATTCCGGGTTGTGAGGTTCGACGAAGTCTCATCCACAAAGCTATGCTTTTCACAAAAGCCATGCTTTGATCAACAAATGATCAGCAACACTTTGTATGCCATATTACCAAATTGGGAATGTATCACTAGTAACCATCAACTACATAACCTCTGAGCTCGTACGTCTCAGAGAAGGTGTTAAGCTAAGAGAATAAATCTCCGCCACCAAACAGAAATGTATTTGATAGAAACTGGTTTTACATCTCAAAATGTAACGTCAGACACACATCCATACAAGTCTGTTCCGGGTTCGAACAGAACTGAAGGCACTTCTAAAGAAGTCCTTGCAAATTTGGGTATTCAAAATCCTGATCGGACTTTCCATCACTTAGGGAATCTCTATACCGGCGCGAATCAGTGCAGAGACAATCGATGGGTCATCTTATCGTTCTCGCAAATACCCGGTCTTTACCACCGGTCTTCAGATGCTATCCATAACGTTGTATCATTATCCGAAATGGGTTATATGACACATGGTCCTCTCCCGGCTAAACCGAATAATGAGCGCAATATTTAAAAACATATGGATAATGGGATTTCAGTTAAGTCACAACTTAAAATCCAAAACTTTTCTTTCAAATGGTTTAAACAAATACCATTACCAATCTTTTAAAAAAAAAGATTTACTTCCAAAAACCTTCAATGGTTTCACAATTTCCACATTTAAATCTTTTAAACAAAAGATTCATTTTAAGGCCCCTTTCAAGGTTCACCAATCTTTGACAAAGATTCATTTATAACTTTTCAAACAATTCCATTTCAATTTGAAATCTTTTCAACACAAATTGTAAATTCTTTCTTTATATGAAAGCTATTATTCTTTGAAAACGAATAGTTTTTGTTTCGGGAAAATCCGATTTCATTAGCACGAGTTATATCTCTTTAAGTATAAAATTTGGTTAAATTCAAATTTCCCAAAACGATACTTTTCAAAATGATAAAAAAAAACCCATATAAACACGTTTATAACTTGAGTAATCTTTTTAAGCCAAAATTTCCAAATCATTGAATTCAATTTCAAATATTGAATTCAAGCCCAAACTAAAATATTTCAAATTTCAAACTAAATCAAATTATTTAAAATAACCTTTATCTTTAAAAAATCCTTTTCAAATACTTTTCAAATTTAACCCTATTTCCCTTCCAAAATCATTTGGATTCAAAATTCAAACTTTTAAACCATTTCAAAATATTAAATTCAAATATCTGTGACTTAACTAATTTCCTTATGAGATCCATATTTGTGTGTGTATAGTGTGGTCCAAGGGTTTTACCTAATGGTGCACAACATCAATCATCACAGATATAACAATATCAATAAGCGGTATAACCCATAACGCTTATCTTCATTCACAGATCACAGATAAAATAAATTTATCAATCATAAAGATTCATCATTACAATTCGATGTGGGTTTCGGATAACCAACTGGAATCCGACTCCCTGTCGCATCGAAATTCAAATGCAGTTTTACGGGCCAAGGGGTATTTACACAGAAACATATCACAAGTATCACAGATCAATACACAGCAACTCACATCATAAAGCATCACATATGAGGAATATCAACCCTCCAAACATCCAATAGAATCCAAACATTCATAAGTAAAAGTAAATTAAATTATCTGATTTAATTAAATCAGGTCAGTTACTTATGAATAAATTTTTTTAATCTTGGTTAATTAATATTAATTAATTACAAATCAATTTGATTTATTACTCCTTAATCATTTATTAATTAAATTTTAATTTATAATTAATCCTCTGATTAATTATTCTTAATTATTTAAAATAATCAATTCTTAATTAATAATCCCTTCTTAATCACTTTCATAAATTAATTAACCTTTAATTAATTATCTTAATCAATAAATTAATTATCACTAATTACTATTGATTAAGTCTTGACCACCATCATTAATTAAACCATTTCTCAATTAATTTCTTAATTAATTTATCCTTAATTACATTAATTAATTAACCCTTAGTCAATTATCATTAAATTAATTAAAATTGATCTAAGTGATTATCCTTAATCACTTATTTATTAATTCCTAATCAATTAATTAATTAAATTAACTAATTATTCCTTAATTACCTTATTAATTTAATTAATTTCAAATCATTAATCTTAATCTAATTTTAAGACAAAAGCATTCTTAATTATGACTAAATTGTCATTGACAAAACATTGGATATCAATTTACTTTTGAACTTACTTTAAAATTTCATTTTAAATATGAAATTTAAAATGAATATAATTTAACTTAAACAGAATTTAAAAAAAAATCTTATTAAATTACATAGTAAAGAAATGCTTGTCTTAAACAAGAAATTTATAAGAGTTTAATTCAAATTCATTTTAAATTCAATAATTTAAATTTACACTTTGTTTAAATCTTTCAAATTTAACAACTTCTTAATTTCAAACTGAAATTCCAATTTAAATCTTTGATTTCCAGTTTTAACTTTAAAACTTGCTCATATTTTTAAAACTTCATTTTAAAAAAAAATTCAAACAAATTACCATTATAAAGTAGTTTAACAAGTTCAAGTTTAAAACTTTATTTTTATTTTTACTTTTATTTAAAAACTGAGATTTTAAATTTAAACTTGAATTCTAAAATTTCAACTTGGATCTAAAACTAGGTTTTAATCACTAGCTTTCATTTAAAAAAAACTGCAGTTTTTTTAAAAAAATTAAACAAACATTACCGGTTTCAGATAAAACCTGTAACATTTGATAAACCCGAGACATCAACCTTTTACTTCGAGTTCCAAACCAAACTCCCCCGATCTATCTACCCAATAACTTCGAGCAACTCAGAGATTTACCCGAGAACAAAAACTCAGGCCAACCAACATCACTAGATAAATTACTTCACCGTGCATATGCACGATGGCTTCGGCCACCACTGATCATCAGCGATGATCGCTACACACCAGAAAATGACTCAGCAACCCATCACGATCATCTGATCTTGACCATCACCCAGAAAACAAAATCGAGCGCAAGTTCTAAAACCTGGAACAACATAAACATCACCAACCCCAAAACCTGTCAACAGCTCGTTCTCGCCACTCCGACCATCTGAAGGTCAGCAACTTCGGCCGTGACTTCAACTACGATCCAACTACCTCTAACCAAAATATCATAACACTCGATCAACAATACTAGCTGTGGTGATCGGTTCTTGAATCACAGTAAAAACTAGGGTTTAAAAAGAAATCTCACTGCTGCAACCTCCATGTTGAAATCCATCACCATTACTCATTTTTCCATCGATCACGTTCCTTCCCGCCACCCCTGACAACCACCCCGAAGCCTCTTCACCCATAGATCGCCAGAAATTGGCCCAAACCCAATTTCCAGTCACCACCAAAATGCATGCTCAATGCATTGTTAAAAATTCTGATTTTCTTTTAAAAATTCATATCTTTTAGTGACCATTCAGTTTATAAAATTGATTCATCCAATTTCGATATTAAATTTTAACACGATGCTATGATGGTCACAACATTTCTTGATTTTCAGAGAAATTTCAAAAATAAGATACTTGAATCTATTTTTAGTACTTAGATTTTGATCAAACTAAACTATTTTGTTTTGAATCCAAATCCTAGCAGTTATTTAAATAAAAGATCTTGAAATTTTTTATTATACTATAAACTCTGTAACAAGGAAACAGAGAAGGTGAATGCAACCAGTCATGCACATGTAAACACACTTATATACACAGACTTTATACTTATATAGAACTGCAATTTCACAAGAAATAAACATTTACTTACTTAATACTTTTTAATAAAAATGTTTACTCACCAGGTTAATGAAGGCAGAGGACAGAAGTTTGCAACAGAGCTTGAATTTTTTTTCTTTTATGTTTAAACTGAGTTTGTTTCTTTTTTTTCTCCTACTTTAAATCTGAAGATGATCATGATGTTGAACTTGTTTTGATCTTCTAGTTTCCCAGATTTTTATTTTGCTACTTAATTTCCAGATTATCATTTCCAGGCTTTTACCGATTTGAATTCTAAGTAATCTGCACTTGGTTTGGATTTGAAACTGTTTTGAATTTCTTTTTGTTTTTAGATCTAGTTTTACTTTCTTTGAGATTGGGTTTTGATTTCTTTCAGATTTGGTAAAGGAAGAAAGAAAAAATTTAGTTGAGAAATGAAGAAGCCTGGTTTTTGTTTTACTAAAATTAAATCTAAAAGAATTTTGCCACTTGTTAATCAATGTAACACTTGTTCATATTTGAGTTTATTCTCTTCACATTTGTTAACATGCAACATTTTTTTTATATTTAGTCCTTTTCCATTAATTTATTTACACATTGTGTTTTTAAAGCTTGTTTGAATTCAATTTATAATATTTACTTTAAACTCTTTTCATTTTAATATTTTAGATATGTTTATTTTCAAATATATGTTATGTAGTTTTAAATCTTATACTTTAAAATGATATTTTCATATCTAAGCTTGAATATTTATGTACAAATAGAATTAGTTATTTTATCAAATCTTGTTTATATTTTACAACCCAATTCTAATTCATATACATATTAATTTTCTTTTTGAATTACAAAAAATTCCTTTTTATATTTGCACTCATACATTATATTTACATTATTTCTTAAAGTATAGAGTATTAACTCCTATTAGTATTAATTTATAGAATTCTTAAATCCAAATATTGTTCAATACATTTATTTTTAAATTTCCAAATTCAAAATTTAATACACAGTCAACTTGTACTCAGGAATGAATAAATAATCAAATAGCTTTTTATAATATATTTTTATATTCTATTTATCAAATTCATATTCAACTTTAGAACTTTTATTAATTCTTGTTTCATATCATTGATACATTATACATACATTGTATTAAACCCAAGATATAACTTTCAAATAAAAATGCATACTATAAATACAAAATAAATTTCCCTATTAATTTCAAAATTCTATTCTCAATAAATACACATTTTATTTTGCAAAAATTTAAAGTTTAATTTTCAAATTACTATCTATTTATATAAATAAATAAGCACTTATCTCATTTAATTTGAAAAATTCAAATTAATTCATAATTTTAAATTCAGAAATTTATTTTAATTATTAATTTAAATTCGACTTAAAACTGGGATCGTTACACACCAGAGGATACCACATAGGCTATGGGAGAAAACCAAACTCGTACAAGGCGTGATAGGGTAGGTGACACGGCACAACTAGGCAATGCCATGGTAGATATATCATTGCTATCCAGACTGACACATAGCGCTTAGCTACCACCCACCTCGAGCCACACCCCCACAAATCAAAAATCAAAAGTAGCCACCAAATAAATCTCAAAGTCAGAATATAATATCGAAGGAATGTGTCCGATAAGAGGGGCTACCTCACTGGCCTGGAATCGCTCATGTTTTAGCCACCTTATGCCAACTCACGGGAGTCGGGTCCACGTATATACCTCAAAGGAACGCCGCCACCAACCTAATTCATTCTGGAATCTCCACCACGTACACGGTTGTTAAAGTGGTTTTCGGAGTTGGCAGAGAGTATGACAACTTCCGATCCCGGTCTCTTCAACAACCAAACGTTATTATAACACCAAGGTCATTTTAAAATAACCATACTTCAACACCAGAATATAATATCCATTTTAAACCATATAAATACGATATCATTTCCGTTTTAAAAACCCAAATCAATATGATAATTTTTTTATAAAACCCAAATCAATATAATATCATTTTTATTTCAATTTTTATTTTCCAAAATCATAGCACTTTCAAATTTATATACTTCGAAACCAAAACCACTTGAAATATAACACTTCTAAATTATAATACTTTGAAACTCAAACTTTAAAACATAACTACACCACTTAAATGGATTAAATATTAAATTACTTTATATAATAAAATAACTTCTTCAATTTCACAAATCAAATTCCAAATACATATTCGAACCCCCAAATAACCATTTTTATTTCCATATATTTCAAAGCTTTAAATATTCCACCATTTCATAACTAATTCTTTGGCAATTCCATTTCTATCGAATTCAATTACTATTATTTAGATTTGAAATGTTTGCATAATATATCAAATATCACTTAAGTAAAACTTTTAAACTTCAAGTAACTGGATATTCTTTAAATTTGATTAACTTGATATATTCATTTAAATCAACTCGATATTTATTTAAATCACTCTAAACTAAAATCAAGTTATAAAAATCATACCCTTTAAAATTTCAATTTCTATTTAAATTCCACATCAATTTTATTCGAGTATAATTCTTAAATACTTTAATTCAAATCAGTTTTATATTTATCCTCCAACTTAAGTTTTTTATTTAAGTCATTACAGACTCTGTTTATAATAAAATTTGAACAGATACTTAACCATATTATATAAAAGCAATCAAACATTATTATTAAACTTGTTTTTATCAAACAAATTAATACATAGCTTAAATTCAAGAATTTGACTATATATAAAATAATATTTATGTAATATCAAAAATCAATACTTATTAAACCGTATATTTCTATCCAAAACCATAGAAATCATTTTAAAATATTTATATATGGACCGACGGTGTCTGTATATAATTTTCTATCCTATGGTCAAGTGATACAGATATTTATCATTTCAATCCGTAATTTAAAATAAAATTACGGTTATATATCATTTCAAACCGCAATCCCGAATGAAATGAAATGCATAACAACTTGCAGTTTATAATAATATATAGTATAACATCCATTCATCCAATATCAACCATCAACCATTTATCACAATCATCATCCAACTCAAACAATAACATCAATATAAACAGATAATAAACAACTGGTATTTACTGGCAGTTTGTATTCAATAAGAAATTAATTAACAATTTAACTGGCAGTTCATATGCAATAATAAATTAAATAATAATTTAACTTGCAGTTATATGCAGTAATAAATTAAATAACAATTTAACTGGTAGTTATATGCAATAATAAATTAAATAACAATATAATCCAATAAAATCTAATTTAACTGAGATGATGATTAAAAATTTTCCAAACAGTCATAAATAAATTTCTAACCACAAAAAAAAATTAATTTAACAAACATAAGAAATTTTAGAAGTTGTGAGTGAGTTAAAACACTCACCTTTTGAATTTAAATTGAATTTAAATCCAATTTAAACCCAAAATTTGAACAGCCTTCGAATTCGTCCAAACCGGCGTCAAACTGTCCGGAATTTCAATACAATCCTGACAAAAGAAACCGCATGCAAATCGGACGCAGTATGCGAAAGTATTCACCTTAGAACGTTATGATTTTTTTAAATTCGAAAATAAATAAAATAAAAAAGCGACTAACATTCCTTACCATGTCATAGGCCATGTCACCCACCCATCATATTCTCCTAGCAACGCACGAGACAATAGAACGCATGCAAAACACAGCCGCAAGCCCTCCTTCTGACCGACTGTTTGACCACTGTTCTCCCACGCCTTGCGCCGCCGTAGACCACGACACCTCCGCCCCTAGTTCGGCCTGCCTCCCTCTACACGCCGACCACACCGACGTCCCCCACTGTAACCATGCCTCCGCCCCAATACTAATCCTAGGAGAATTTAGCGAGCAATCCCTCCATCGATTCTCCATACGAACCACCAAGATTCAAACCCCTCGGTCCCCACTTCAAAACGCTACCCTTCAATCAACGATCCATCGAAGATCATCAAACGGCCGAAAATTAATTTGCGATTTAAGGACAAACAATGATCCGAAACCAAAAACGGATTGCAAATCTGAGATGCGCTCGTCGAGAGCTTCAAATCCATATAAAATTTGATATGCATTGAGGAGCTTGAATTTTTTAATTTGATTTCTGAATTGCAATTGGATTTGGAATTGAGAATTTTTTTGTCTGCCATTGAGGAGTGGATATAGTTGAATTGTACGTACAAATAAATGAGAAATAAAGGTAAGCTAGGGTTTATAACATGGTATTTATAGATAAAGCTGAAATAGAATGCATCGGATCGATTGGATATACGCGTTGAATGATAAAGTGGCCCGAAAAGCCCATTTCGACTATAACGACCGCAAATCCGTATCCCTTGAGTCAACACTATTATATAACAATCAACTCAAGTTGCACAGAAATACGAACCATTGGGTCAAAGAAGAAGAGGTAGAAGAAGAGAAAGCAGAAAGCATCAGAATCCAACCATTGCAGCGGAATAAAATATAATAGACAATAAATGATCTTTACACAAAAAAAAATACATAACTGTTTTATACATACATCATCATCAGAGTACATCATCAGAGCTCAACAACATCAATAACATACAACTGGATACACAGCTACTCAACACAGCGGAATATATATATATAACAAGTACAAAAATACACATTGTCATCCAGCTCGTCTCCTGAGCTCCACAGCATCATATCCTGTATCCTATAATACTCGGTCTGACCCGAGCATTACGGTTAAATAATACTCGAGTCAGTCTGGAGTATAGCGTGAGAAAATCACACTCAAATTGATTATTAAAGTTTCAAAAATCTTTTGAAAAACAAAAGCATCTCGTAAGACCACACCACAAATAAACATGTCGGGTTTTTACCTTACGATAGATAAAACATTTCTTATTAAAATCCTCTGATATTATAATAGGGTCTATATACAAATACTTATTAAAATAACCGAAATTCTTACATTCATTAAATTCCAGCTACTTGCCACAGAGTTGGTAATACAAACAAAACTCATACAAGGCGCGTAGGGAAAATGGATTTCCATCTAATGACTAGGCGCTGGGTACCACCTGTCACGGTATATGGCCTAGATCACAGTACCGAGGAGTACGCCCGCTCCCTTGCAACACAAGACCGGAACCATCCCTTACTGGATAATTTCGAATAAGATCACCCCACGGTTGAGGTCGACAACCGCACCACTAAGCCGAAATAAAAAGGGACATCTAGACAGGGATGACCTTACTCTCAAGTGGGGGCTACCCATGAAGCCTTGCTGCATAACTCCTGATTTTCAGTCATTCCCGGTTGATGAGGCTCGAGGCTAAGCGTTACCTTTTTAGACCGTCTCACGTAGAATGCCCATCGTCCACCTTACGATGTTCCGAAAGCATTCATGCATACAAGTCCATCTCGGATTCGAATGGAACCGAAGGCACTATACCTACTATATCCATTTTGGAAATATCCTCAGGATTAGTAGCGACTAGCCCTTGCACTTCACTGCTCCATCTTCGAATCCAAACTCGTTTCCACGAAACGTACAAACCGGATCGAAGTGGTTTTCGAGAAATAAATCTCGATCCCGGTCTCTTCGAAACGATCAACGCATTTGTCCAATATTGATAGTCGGTGATTCAACTATCAATTAATATTCACAACAACCATCACACAATAAATAATTTCCCAAATTATTTATTTATCTCAAAATATCTTTGCAAGATATATTTCCAATTTCAACCCTTTGAAAACAGTTTCAAACTACCTTCCTTTTATAGAAATAAGTTCCCAAATATTTTATATTTCCTCTGGGATCACCGAGCACAAAACTTAGATTTTTAAAATAATTTTAAAACACCTTATTGTAAAATATGTTTAATAGTTAAATTTAGAAAAAAATTACTTTAATACTTAATTTAAAATAATACTTTAGAAATAATTAAAATAAGGTTACTTTATAAATATAAACTAGATGTTTCTTCTTTAAACAAAATACCAAATCATCTTTTATATAATTATTACGACAATAGATTTTAAAAAAAAAATACTTACTTTAGAATTTAAACATTTAGAAATAATAAATTTTATAAAACATGCTTTTTAAAACAACATTAAACTTTTTAACTTATATTTAAATATTTACTTTGAAATCGTACTTGGCTATCCAGAGAAATATACTTCTCTTCACATTCTTTTTTAAATCTCCAATCCAACACTTGAATCAATTTCCAAATTGATTTCCAATTTACTTCCTTTTTAATTCCAAAATCCATTAATTTCAGATTTTATTCCTTAATTTTGATTCAAAATACTTTTAGTTTAAAATACCAATTTTAGATTTCTCAATTTACTTCTTAATCCTTTTAATAAGTTTAAACTTTTAATTTTAAAATAATTCTTTATTCCATTAAAATAATATCACTTAATTTTACAATTCATTAATTTATATTTATTTCAAAATCTTGTTTCTTTCATACTCGAAGTTATTTATTAGTATTTTAATATTACTTCCATTTCCTTTTCAATTCATTCTTAATTTTATTCAAATTTCCTATAATTATTTCGCTTACAAATTCACTTCTTTTATTTTCTTTCAAAAATCCAATTTATATATTTTTGGTAACTCATTATACCCAAATTTATCCAATCAAGCCACAACATTCAATATTTCAATATAATTCATCATAGAATATCAAATAATCACAACAGAGAATATTAAATAATACATGTTGAGGGATCCAGTTAGATCCCTCCAACCTGCTCCCTGCATCCCCAGACGTTAACACAATATAAATCAAACATTCCAAGATGTAGTATATACTATAATATAACACATTAATCAATTCAACCATTCAAACAATTATTTAAATTTATTCATTTAAATTTAAATTCAGCTGAGTGAGATTAACTCACCTTTGCTTTTGATTTGCAGTCTATTTCCATTCATTTCCATTCCAGCTTGTTTCTCGATTTTAGACCTTGTATGACATTATATAGTTAATTAACTCTTGAATAAATCCAATAATTAACTAACATTTACTTATTTATTTTAACTTATAATTTAATTTTAAAATTTTAAACTAATAATTTAATTTTAGACAAATAATTAAATCATAAACTAATTTACCTTTAATCGAATTTTTCTTAGTAACTGAAATAATCAAATTAGTTTATAAAATAACTAATCACCCTAAACACGTATTTTAAATTAAACTACTAAGTTTAAAATGTTCATATGTATATTCTTTTTGTTTATTTATTTATTTTTCTTTCCACTTTGAAAATACATATATATATTAAAAATAAATTATAGATTTCAAAAATCTAATTTTTTTAATTTTTTTTAAACTTTACCACTTCAAAATTCCCATATTATAATTTCAAATCTTTCTATATAAAAATTTTCCTGAAAATAAACCGAAATAGTAGGTTCTATTCTATAAAGCCTTTCTTCCATAATATATTTATATACATTTATGCCATTTAAAAATCTGGGTTTTATGATTCTTTTCTCTGTATAAATGTATATACAGATATATGTTTAAAAAACAAAATTAAATAAAGAAGACAAAATCCTATACCTTACTGTAAATAAACCCGACCTCACCACCACACAGCAACCCTCATGCGCCTTCCTGATCGATGCTGAGAGCCCGCATGTCGATGAACTTACTTCCCCAATCGAAAACCCAGTCGCAATACAAACATCGCTCGACATTACTGTAACGCCCCACCTCTATACCCACGCTAGCCAAGAACACTACGGTGTAGTGCTGTCAACTAGCGCGGAGAATAAGGCTGTTGAGGAGCGACCATCCATGTAATTTCTTATCACACGGTGGCTATAAAATAATCTTCGGAAACAAATATAGAAGTATAGCTTCATGTCCCATAACCACTTGCTTAACTTAAATATTTACGAACGAACTGTAAATCTTCACTAATAAAATTGTCACAAGAGGTTCAATCGAACAAGTCCAAGAATTAACCGACGAAGTGAACGCAAGCGTTTCATACCACTTGTTTTACTAAGTCGTTTAATTAGATTTCTCATCCGAGTGAGGTAAAGGCTTTGTTATTAAAAATAGAGTCGAAATTGTTTGTTAAAAGAGTTTTGATATTTACTACTAGTATTGAAACCTTTATATTATAAAGTGACAAAACACAGAAGCAATTGTAGAAACAATCAGTCACAAAAATCGCATACGGAGATGTGAATAAAATCCAAGAAAATCAGCTCAATGTTTTTCAGATAAGATCCCCTACGGAGGGGGGGTGGCAACCCCCCAAGGTGGGGGTGCGGGGGCAACGCCACCGCTTACGGGGTTCGACCTGCCCGGTCAGGTCGCGGGGGTCCAGGGGGCAGCGCCCCCGGCGGGGTGCGGGGCAGCGCCCCGACAAAACGGTACGACCTAAGTGAAGGCAAGAGGCCTACGACCTAAAGCAAAATGAGGTCTAACGACCTAAGGGTTCACGCGACCTAACACAATAGCTGAGCGACCTAACTAAGTGCGCGACCTAGTGGGTAAGGAGGTCGAGCGACCTAAGGAGAAAGGAGGCAACGACTTAAGAGTGCAAGATAGGTCGAACGACCTAACGATGCTGAGTCATACGACCTAACTGGGGTAGAGGGGACACGCGACCTAAAGGTACGCGACCTAAGAAAGCACACGACCTATCGGCAACAAGGATCGAGCGACCTAACGGCAACATGGGTCGAGCGACCTAACTTTGCCGCGACCTATAAATGTCACGACCTAAGGCCATAACGACCTAAGAAACAAAGGGGAGCGACCCAAAAGAGGAAGGGTTTAACGACCTAAGCAGTGAAGGGGCCAAGCGACCTAGGTGGTCAGGCGACCTAAGGTCTTACGACCTAACGACCTACGGTCTAAAGGCCACGCGACCTAGAGGATCTGCGAGCTAACGAGGCCGACCTAAGATGCAAGCGACCTAAGGGACAATGGCCTAAAGTATGGTACGCGACCTAAAGGATGGCGCGACCTAAGGTGAGAGCAGGTCGAGTGACTTAAGGCGATGCGCGACCTAAGAAACACGCGACTTACGACCTAAGGAAAGCAGGCGACCTAACTCCACTCACAAGGCCTAACGCCCTAAGAGTTAAACGACCTACGACCTACGCCACCAACTCACGAGCGACCTAAGTACTAGGTCGTGAACGACCTAACTCCGAACACACGAAAAGTGGCCAGAACGATCTAGGAGCTATCTCGTACGCGACCTACGACCTAAGATCCACACGACCTAACTCCGAACGACCTAAAATGGCCAGAACGACCTAAATGCAGAAATTTCGCCAAAATGCCAAAAATCGGAGTTTTTCGCCAATCCAATCCAAACCAAAAGCAAATATGCATGCTAAAGTGATAGGGAATCATTCCCAACAACCCAAGATAGTTATAGACTAGAATTGTGAGATAAAAATCTCACCTTTGCTCCAAAACCCAATGAAAATGAAGAACAAAGCTTGAAGGCAAATGGAGAAGCAACCACAAGCTTGAATCCGATGTCCTCTTCTTGAATTTGGAGTTGAATGTTGGAGTTGCAATAAAACAAAAACTTTGGAGTTTTAATTTCTCATTCCATTCACCATTTTTGTTGAAGCTTTAGTGTTAGGAAATGAAATGAAGCAATGAAGAAGAAGGGGGGTGGAACTTGGGCCTAATGGGCTAAAAGTCCAAACCAAAGGCTCGAGTGAAAAAGTGGTGAAATTCCACTAACCCCAAACATATCAATGTTTATACTTAGAAGATTGCAAACGACATTTCAAACTCAATGGAAGTGGTCTCGAGTCCTAATTTGACCGTTTGCAAAAAAAGTAGCTTCGGACCAAAATCCGATTAACGATAAAATATTTAAATAAAATATTTAAATATAAAAATCAATAAATATGCGGGTTGTTACAATTACCCTCTTACATTGATGCCTCACGACTTCTCGCGTACGCCCACACTTTTTCCATCGCCAATACTCTTCTCTCCACACCTCGAGACGCGGGCGCCGAACCCTACAATCCATCGCCGACGTCCTCGCCATGCCGTCGCGTGCGAACGTCGTGATTTCTTTCCAGATCGACCTGAGTTCGCCACCTCCTCACGGTTGAAAACGAAAAACTTTGAACTGAACAAAGCAGGAGGTTGTGATAGTTAAAAGGGGGAGCGACTTTGTTTTGGATTAAAGAGGACGAGAAGATATCGCAATTGATTGCGGTCATAAGCATATATTTTGTTTTTTTTCTTTACGGGTTTGAACGAAATAGGTTTGAAGGAAAAGGGTTTGGGAAAATCGATTTGCTCAGCCATTATTTATTCTTGAACGAGACTTTAGAAAGAAGGCTCAGTTTAAAATAAAAAGGAAAAAGTGAATAGGGAGACACGATTTGATGGCTGCGTGAAGAAAACTAACTATAGTGATTTTGAAAAACGGCTGGAAGAAAAAGTTGTCGGGAAGGATTTGACTATTCAAACAGAACAAGTATAATTGAATTCAAATTAAATTTAAACTGTCTTCAATTCGTAACTCAAAATTTCGAACTCCTATCGAGGCGTGCCGTTAGGTGTTTATAATGTTATATGCCTATTCTGGATGCATTGGAAAAGGTTTCCAGTTCTAATTCGATCGTGTGGGGAAGATAGATTTTTGAACCCGGTTCTTATATTAAATTACGATTTAATTTTCAACGCGTTTACTTAACGTACAAGCACACAACAACTCCGATCAATACGAAATTTGAAATCCGATAATAATTCAATATTACGGATCCAATGGAACTAGTTTCGTCGAATTCCGAGGCTGTATCTCGGAAGGCTATTTTAGATTCAATTTCACCGATAAAATTTCAAAATTGAACAAATCACTGTTAAATTCAATTTTAAATCTTCTATTATTCTCAGCACTATTAATATAAATTTTATAAGCCTTCAAATTATTTTTAACAGGCTTAGAAATTTCAGATTCAACAGTTTACCCAATTTCAAATTATTTAGTCAATAGTTTAATTATCAAATAAATAGTGATTTTTGAATTCAACTTTAAAATTAACTCTTAGATATTTAAAATCAATTTAATATTCCAATTTCAAATGCTCGAAAATTTCGGGTCGTCACATTCCTCCCCCCTTAAAAGAATTTCGTCCCCAAAATTACTAGTTAGGAAGAATGGTCCAATACCCGTTTACTTTTCCCAAAACCAACAATTCAACATCCTATCAACTATCTTATTTGTAAAAGACCCGATACCATTCTTACTAACTTCTCCACTCTCCTATAGTTTTAAACAATACTATTTTCCTCATTCATTCAACTTTAAATTTAAATTTAAATTTAAATTATCAAAACTTTCTCAAAAAATTTCTAACTCTCTAAATTTTCGAAAAATTTCACCAGCGTCTCCTTTGCGCGGCTAACTCGGTACAACTACAAAAGGCCTCTATGGGCTCCCAAATCCCAAAAGAAAACAAAAGGCCAAGTGCCTATATCCAAAAGCCCAATCAAATTTCATACAGAAATTTGAACACATACCTTTTTGTCAAGCAATTCAAATTTATCTTTTGAAATCAAAACCAATTCTCCTTTCCCTTTATAATACATGTATATTCCACGGTCCAAAAAACCAAAAACAGTTCATATTTCCTATTTTTATTGTGTAGGTGTACCTTTATTTAGCATTTTAAGTAAGCGACTTATATTTTTAGCATCTAGCATGCCCAAAATCCAGCCAAACGGCTTCCTGGTACCTGTACTTACTCAATTTAAACATATAAGTACTATATATAGGAAGTTTATAGCATTTCACTTAAATTTAGATAGCTAAAACATCGATCCTGTAACAATGCATATGATATACTGGCACAAACACATAAATTTCACATATAATGCATGTTATATAATTTCCATAAGCATATATAATGTTCCGACACTTATTATAATTGTTTATAATCAATTCTCCAACCATTCCATTCAGTTGAAGTGATTTACAACTTACTTGCTTTTGTTTAATTCATTCTAAGCAAAACAAACTCATATTCATTCCAATTGATGCAAAAATCAATTTATTAAACTGCTATTGGTTCATATAATTTTGTTTACTTCCGTTTACGTCGAACGATCAATATACTAATGCAATTCAACAATATTAATGTGAATAAATAATTTCTTAAGCTTATAACCATTTAAATTGATTCCAACTCAATTTACACTTGATTCTATCCCAGTTTAATTTATTCACAAACTTCCATTGCATTTCTTTCATATCCAAAAAGATTTGATTCCAAACCGTTTTATTATACACGACATCATCCCATGCTTCTATTAATTTTAAACTTAAGTTAATTTACTTCAATTCACTACCATTTCATAACTTAAGTTCATTACCATTTTAATTTATTCATACTCGAATTGGATTTATTTTCATCTCAAATCATTTTTATTTTAATCCAATTCCATACAACTCAAGCTTTATTTCCATACTCTATTACCTATTCACAATCTTTGATTTGATTTTCCTTTGATCAAATCCCAACCATTTCACTAATTTATTCGATTAGTTTATTCTTTTATCCATTTTAAATTTTAATTTACATTAACATTTCATTGTTGAATTTATTAATAATAAGGCCATTCAATTTATGCTTGAACTGGATTTGTTTATATTTCACACCATATCCATTTTAATCCAATTCAATTTTCAATTTCAATTTTATTTAACTTACCTCAAGTTAAATTCAAATATATTTTCTTCACTTTCATTCACTTAAGTTAAATTTTGATTCCCGGATTAAAATTTCCAATTTCTTCTTATTAATATCAACTTTACTTTATAAGTTCAATAATTGACCCATTTATTCATTCACATATTCATTTCAACCAATAAATTTTATTTCCAAACATCAAATATATTTTTAGTCCATTTGAACTAATTCTGCACTTGTTTTTATACATTTAAATCAAACATCATCCAATATAAAATTCTTTTCATTTTCATATCATATTAATTAGTCAGTAACTTATAAATTTTAATCTTAATACTTGTTTATTTAACCCAACTTAACTAAATTTTTTTCAAACTTAAGTTCAACATTCAATTTTTAAAACATATATATCTAACCAAACTATTCCTTTGCATTTTCAAAATCAACCAAATTTCTCCAACAAACATTAATTCAAAACATCCTGGTGGCAATCCCTCTTTTGGAAACTCAAAAATGAACACCGATGATGCTGCAGTCATCACCGAAGTTATTTTACAACGACCGTAAGAGTTCAATGCTTTTATCTCTTTTAAAACCCTTCAAATATTTTAAATTCCAAATCTCACTGGATTTCAAATCCGATTAAAAAATATTTCTTACCTATATATTATTTTTCCCAACCTTTGGAAATCATTTTCAAATTCAAAGGAACTTAAATTTTCAAATTCCAAACTCTTTAAATTTATATTCAAACATTACTTTGGAATTTTATCTTATTTTAATTATTAATCACACTATAATTCACATTTAGTTTATATTTACAAATTTCATTTGTATACAAATTGGTTTCTTAGTTTTTAATTATGGTTTTCAATTCCTTAATCAATTGTGAATCACATTTACAAATCCCATTTATTATTAATTTCTTCCTTAATCTTTAGTTATTATTTCAATTCTTATTCAATTATCATATAATGATAATAGTTTAATATTATCACTTTCTAACAACCAAACATCCATATATAACTATAACAATTTGCGAACAATCATTTCTTTTATATACAAAATAAATTTCGGTAAAATTATTCCATTTACCCTATTTAAAACAATACCGTGTCGGTTTATCTTGTTCAAGAGTTTAGAAATCCCTATCGATAACATGGCGTCCCATACATCGACTAGAATCCATAAACACTCAACCGATAAGTCAACACAATATAAAACAATTTTATATTCACTAACAAATATGCGCTCATATCTATTAATACGCTCAAACTCATTCTAGAGTACTACGGACTCTATTTAATGAGTAATTCCCACCAGAGCCAAGGTTATCACCAATCTAAGCTTTGATACCAAGTGTAACGACCCGCAAATCCGTACCCCTTGAGTCAACACTATTCTACAACAATCAACTCAAGTTGCACAGAAATACGAACCATTGGGTTAAAGAAGAAGAGATAGAAGAAGAGAAAACAGAAAACATCAGAATCTAACCATCGCAGCGGAATAAAATATAATAGATAATAAATGATCTTTACAAAAAAACAAATATATAATTGTTACATCATCATCAGAGTACATCATCAGAGCTCAACAACGTCAATAATATACAACGGATACACAGCTACTCAACACAGCGGAATATATATATAAAACAAGTACGAAAATACACATCGTCATCCAGCTCATCTCCTGAGCTCCACAGCATCATATCCTGTATCCTATAATACTCGGTCTGACCCGAGCATTATAGTTAAATAATACTCGAGTCAGTCTGGAATACCAGCGTGAGAAAATCACACTCAAATTGATTATTAAAGTTTCAAAAATCTTTTGAAAAACAAAAGCATCTCGTAAGACCACGCCACAAATAAACATGTCGGGTTTTTACCTTACGATAGCTAAAACATTTCTTATTAAAATCCTCTGATATTATAATAGGGTCTATATACAAATACTTATTAAAACAGCCGAAATGGTTACATTCATTAAATTCCAGCTACTAGCCACAGAGTGAGTAATACAAACAAAACTCGTACATGGCGCGTAGGGAAAATGGATTTCCAACTAATGACTAGGCACTGGGGCACCACCTGTCACAGTACGTGGCCTAGATCACAGTACCGAGGAGTACGCCCGCTCCCCTCCAACACAAGACCGGAAACATCCCTTGCTGGATAATTCTGAATAAGATCACCCCACGGTTGGGATTAGCAACTGCACCACTAAGCCGAAATAAAAAGGGACATCTAGACATGGATGACCTTACTCTCAAGTGGGGGCTACCCACGAAGCCTTGCTGCATAACCCTGGATTTTCAGTCATGCTCGGTTGATGAGGCTCGAGGCTAAGCGTTACCTTTTTAGACCGTTTCAATTAGAATGCCCATCGTCCACCTGACGATGTTCCGAAAGCATTCATCCATACAAGTCCGTCCCGGGTTCGAACGGAACCGAAGGCACTATTCCTACTACATCCATTTTGGAAATATCCTCAGGATTAGTAGTGACTAGCCATTGCTCTTCAGTGCTCCATCTTCGAATCCAAACTCGTTTCCACGAAACGTACAAACCAGATCGAAGTGGTTTTCGAGAAATAAATCTCGATCCCGGTCTCTTCGAAACGATCAACGCATTTGTCCAATATTGATAGTCCGCGATTTAACTATCAATTAATATTCACAACATCCATCACACAATAAATAATTTCCCAAATTATTTATTTATCTCAAAATATCTTTGCAAGATATGTTTCCAATTTCAACTCTTTGAAAACAGTTTCAAACTACCTTCCTTTTACAGAAATAAGTTCCCAAATATTTTATATTTCCTCTGGGATCACCAAGCACAAAACTTAGATTTTTAAAATAATTTTAAGACACCTTATTGTAAAATATGTTTAATAGTTAAATTTAGAAAAAATTACTTTAATACTTAATTTAAAATAAAACTTTAGAAATAATTAAAATAAGGTTACTTTATGAATATAAACTAGATGTTTCTTCTCTAAACAAAATACCAAATCATCTTTTAAATAATTATTACGACAATAGATTTAAAAAAAAATATTTACTTTAGAATTTAAACATTTAGAAATAATAAATTTTCTAAAACATGTTTTTAAAAAAAAAAATTTATCCTATATTTAAATATTTACTTTGAAATCGTACTTGGCTATCCAGAGAAATATACTTCTCTTCACATTCTTTTTTAAATCTCCAATTCAAACACTTGAATCAATTTCCAAATTGATTTCCAATTTACTTCCTTTTTAATTCCAAAATCCATTAATTTCGGATTTTATTCCTTAATTTTGATTTAAAATACTTTTAATTTAAAATACCAATTTTAGATTTCTCAATTTACTTCTTAATCCTTTTAATAAGTTTAAACTTTTAATTTTAAAATAATTCTTTATTCCATTAAAATAATATCACTTAAGTTTACAATTCATTAATTTATATTTATTTCAAAATCTTGTTTCTTTCATACTCGAAGTTATTTATTAGTATTTTAATATTACTTCCATTTCCTTTTCAATTCATTCTTCATTTTATTCAAATTTCCTATAATTATTTCGCTTACAAATTCACTTCTTTTATTTTCTTTCAAAAATCCAATTTATATATTTTTGGTAATTCATTATAACCAAATATATCCAATCAAGCCATAGCATTCAATATTTCAATATAATTCATCATATAATATCAAATAATCACAATAGAGAATATTAAATAATAAATATTGAGGGATCCAGTTGGATCCCTCCAACCTGTTCCCTGCATCCCCAGACGTTAGCACAATATAAATCAAACATTCCAAGATGTAGCATATACTATAATATAGAACATCAATTAATTCAACCATTCAAACAATTATTTAAATTTAAATTCAGCTGAGTGAGATTAACTCACCTTTGGCTTTGATTTGCAGTCTATTTCCATTCATTTCCATTCCAGCTTGTTTGTCGATTTTAGACCTTTTATGACATTATATAGTTAATTAACACTTGAATAAATCCAATAATTAACTAACATTTACTTATTTATTTTAACTTATAATTTAGTTTAAAAAATTTAAACTAATAATTTAATTTTAGACAAATAATTAAATCGTAAACTAATTTTCCTTTAATCAAATTTTTTTTGTAACTGAAATAATCAAATTAGTTTATAAAATAACTAATCGCCCTAAATGCATATTTTAAAATAAACTACTAAGTTTAAAATGTGCATATGTATATTCTTTTTATTTATTTATTTTTCTTTCCACTTTGAAAATACATATATATATATATTAAAAATAAATTATAGATTTCAAAAATCTATTTTTTTTAATTTTTTTTTAAATTTACCACTTCAAAATTCCCATATTATAATTTCAAATCTTTATATATAAAAATTTTCCTGAAAATAAACCGAAACAGTAGGTTCTATTCTGTAAAACCTTTCTTCCCTAATATATTTATATACATTTGTGCCATTTAAAAATCTGGGTTTTAAGATTCTTTTCTCTGTATAAAATGTATATACAGATATATGTTTAAAAATCAAATTTAAATAAAGAAGACAAAATCCTATACCATACTGTAAATAAAACCCGACCTCACCACCACACAGCAACCCTCACGCGCCTTCCTGATCGATGCTGCGAGCCCCCACATTGACGAACTCACTTCCCCGATCGAAAACCCAGTCACGATACAAACATCGCTCGACTTTACCCTCTTACATTGATGCCTCACGACTTCTCACGTACGCCCACACTTTTGCCATCGCCAATACTCATCTCTCCACACCTCGAGACGCAAGCGCCGAACCCTACAATCCATCACCGATGTCCTTGCTATGTTGTCGCGTGCGAACGTCGTGATTTCTTTGCAGATCGACCTGAGTTCGCCTCCTCCTCACGGTTGAAAACGAAAAACTTCGATCTGAACAAAGCAGGAGGTTGCGATAGTTAAAAGGGGGAGCGACTTCGTTTTTGGATTGAGGAGGACGAGAAGATATCATAATTGATTGCGGCCATAAGTATATATTTTGTTTTTTTTCTTTACGGGTTTGAACGAAATAAGTTTGAAGGAAAAGGGTTTGGGAAAATCAATTTGCTCAGCCATTAATTTATTCTTGAACGAGACTTTAGAAAGAAGGCTCGGCTTAAAATAAAAAGGAAAAAGTGAAGAGGGAGACACGATTTGATGGTTGCGTGAAGAAAACTAACTACAGTGATTTTGAAAAACGGCTGGAAGAAAAGTTGTCGGGAAGGATTTGACTATTCAAATAGAACAAGTATAATTGAATTCAAATTAAATTTAAACTGTCTTCAATTCGTAACTCAAAATTTCAAACTCTTATCGAGGCGTGCCGCTAGGCGTTTATAATGTTATACGCCTATTCCGGACGCGTTGGAAAAGGTTTCGAGTCCTAATTCGATCGCATGGGGAAGATAGCTTTTTCAACCCAGTTCTTATATTAAATTTTGATTTAATTTTCAACGCGTTTACTTAACGTACGAGCGCACAACAACTCCGATCAATACGAAATTTGAAATCCGATAATAATTCAATATTACGGATCCAATAGAATTAGTTTCGTCGAATTCCGAGGCAGTGTCTTGGAAGGCTATTTTTAAATTCAATTTAACAGATAAAATTTCAAAACTGAACTAATCACTGTTAAATTCAATTTTAAAGCTTCTATTATTCTCAGCACTATTAATATAAATTTTATAAGCCTTCAAATTATTTTAAACAGGCTTAGAAATTTCAGATTCAACAATTTACCCAATTTCAAATTATTTAATGCAATAGTTTAATTATCAAATAAATAGTGATTTTTGAATCCAATTTTAAAATTAACTCTTAAATATTTAAAATCAATTAAATATTCCAATTTCAAATGCTCGAAAATTTCGGGTCGTCACATCGACTTCGGAATGATATTGGGTCAACCCATGTATGAAAATAGATGTTTTAAAATATTTTAAACGCGATGGAACAGGTTTCAAGTCCAAATTCCGTCGTATAAAGAAGTTATGCTCAAATCAAGTTATTTCAAATTGATTTAAATTGATTTCAACTTTATTGATTTCTAGGCGTTTTAGGTCCGTACGATCAAAGGACAAGTCCGATCGCTGTGAAACTTGAAAACCTATAATAATTCATCGTTACAGATCCGATGAAACTGGTTTCGTCGAAATCCGAGTTAGTGGCCAAAATGGCTATTTTTACACTAATTAATAAATTAGCTAATTAAATCAAATTTCCAATTTCAATTCTTTAATTGACAAATTTCATCCTTTTTGATTTCTCAATCATTCATAATGATTTAAACAAATTTAAATGTCAATTTAGAGTTTAATAATTTATCAAAGTATTAACCTCAATCTCATTAAATTCAAAAATTATAAATATAATTCCCAATAATCCCATTTAATTTTTAATTAATGATTATTCCATTTATTACTGCCAAACGGATGGATTTAACATTTGATTCAAAACTATTACATCAATATTCTCACATTCCATCTTAATTTCGAATACGTAATATTTGGATATTTTAATTTCATTTAATTACAATTAATCCAATTATTATAGTTTAAATCCAATAAATTAATAAAACTTTATTTCCATTCCTTTTTATTCAACCAATTGTCATATTATAAATAGAATTGACATTATTTCCAATTATTTCCTTAATTTATACTAACATAACTATTAATTAAGATTTATTGCAATTGATTACCTGTTTAAATATAATATAATAAATAAATGGTTAACTATACTAATCGTTACCATTAACGTTTAATTTCACTTATAAGCTATTATTAACATATAAATGTTGCAATTAATTTATATCTAATTCAATACATTAAATGAATGGGTAAACAATTAAAATTTTGCACTATTGCCAAATTTACCCACATTCATACTTAATTATCAACTAACAATTATTATATTTACTTATCTAGCATTGATTCTATCAAACTGCAATTTATTACGTATTATTTCATCAATTAATATAACTTTTGAATTTATTCCCCATTTCTATAATTTCAACCAATTATAACCTTACAATTTGTTTCAATTAATAGGTACTGCACTAAATTAGTTACTTATCAACTTGCATAAACCTTATTACATTAATTTACATTCAGTTACTATTAATCAATATATTATTCCATTGGTTGGTTCAATACTCTTACTCTTATTCATACTTTTATAAATTTTCATTTCCAAACAATATTATAATTACTTAAAGGACATTGATTTTATTCAATTACTATTTATTATTATTAATTCATTAATTAATTCACTATTTACCTTTGTTTTCTTATATTCAATTCTTAGCCTAGTATAACAATTTGCATTACTTCAATTAATCGTAATTTCATTTCAATTGTTAATACTTAGCTTTAATTTCCATGGTTGCATTTCACTTTTTAACATTTGCTTCATTATAAAATATAATTTTTTTTATTTATTTCTAAATTTAATTACAAAAATCTTATTAATTTAACTAATTTCGATCATTGAAATATACGGGTCGTTGCATACTTACTTTGTAGAAGTAATTAAGGATTAATTACTTGGTGTAATTAATCTAAGGATTAATATAATTAATTAAGGAGTTAATTAATTAAGGTAAGTAATTACAAGATGGTAATTACTGTTAATTAAGGTTGATTAATGGAAGTGATTGATTAAAGTATGATTAATTAATGTAATTAATTAAGGATCAATGTAATTAATTATAGTTAATTAAGGATCATTAATTAATGTAATTAATGAGAGTAATTAAAGATTAATTACTTTAAATGGTTAAGAATAATTAATTTGTGTAATTAATTAAGGGTAATTACTTAATGTAATTAAAGGATAATTAATCAAAGATGATTAATTAATTAGTTGTAATTAGTTAATGGTTAAGTAAGCAAGATTTATAGTGATGAAAATAATTAATTTAATTTATTTTAAATTAATTAGAGATGAAGTAATTAATTTAATTCATTTTAAATTAATTATAGATGTGTGATTAATAGATCTTTGCTTATGGATGGCTGAATGTTATTGAACTGTTTATCTCTGAAATGAGATATGTGTTGATTTGTGATATTGGGTGCTTTGGTTGAATTGTGATGATATGGATTATCTATTTGATTAGAGATGACTTTGGATTCAAAAAGACCAGGGTCGGGTATTAGAAAATACCTGAAACCACTTCGAATAGTAATCTAAATTAATTGGATATGTGAGATTAATCAGTCTGGAATGAAATAAGACAAGTAACTTGGACATTTGACCAGAGAACTGATGAATGTGATAAATGATTGACAATAATAAAATAAGAACTCGTAAAGGTACGAGTTACCCTGGTATACACAAATAGTTGTATGAATTAGTATTTCATATTATATGGGTTTACTCACGCTGGTTTCCATCCTGACCTGGGTGTTACTTTGATGTAATGCTCGACTCAGACAGAGTATTACAGATTTTCAGGTAAGGACTTTCAGGAGCTCAGGAGGCGAGCCAGATGCAGAAACGTATGGAGTGTTTCCGCTATGATATATTGTAGTTATCCGGAACATGATTGCATCTATCCAGTGTTTGTGTATTTGTGTAGCTCTGATGTATTAAGGTGTAATTTGATAAGTACAGTTTTCCTTTGTATAACTTTTATTATTTGTTATTATATTTTATTCGCTGCGAACGTGAGATGTTGGTGTTTCTGATTCTTCTTTTTCTTCTATCTCTTTTCTTCTTTTCCCTAACCATCTGGAATTTTCGGGATCGAAAATTCCAGGTCGTTACATAATTATAAATAGTTTATATAGTTTAAAATAGTTTAAATAGGTTCAAAATTATTTAAATAGTAAAGATAGTTTAAATAGATTTAAATTTAATTTAATTAGTTTAAAATGATTTAAATAGATTAAATGTAGATTTACATTAGATTTAAATTATATTAAATAGATTTTAAATAGATTAAATAAATTTAAAATATTATAAATAGATTTAAGTAATATTAAATAGAAAAAAAAGATTCAAAATATATAAATAAATTTAATTAGTTTAAAATAGGTGAAATTGATTAAATCGTATAAGATAAGTTATAATAGATTTAACATAAATTAAAATAGTTTAAATTGATAAAATAGTTCAAATTAGTTTAAAATAGATTTCAAAGTTATATCCAAACAATTCTAATAATTCAATTCCGACAAATTCATTAATATTCGGTGCATCATCCTTGAAATTCCAATTTAAATCCTTTGAACAATTTATTAAATCAATTCCCTTTTCAGCATTAACACTTGGACTGTCGAAAATAATTCAGTTTATATAAATCAATTCCTATTTCAAATACCAGTTAACTAAATTCAAAAATTTTAAAGACTCAAAAATCATTTAATTTAACCAATTTGGTGTCCGTATAGAATTTTCTACCCTAGGGTCAAGTGATACAGATATTTATCATTTAAGTCCGCAATTTAAAATTTTACGGTTATATATCATTTCAAACCGCAATCTCGAATTGAATACTTATCCATATAATCGCTCAAGTCTGTCATTTCAACCCATAACTATTTTTCCTTAATCAATAGATCATTCGGGTATGTATCATTTCAACCCCTATGGAACTTGCAATATTATAACAATATAAATTACAACACCCAGTCATCCAATATCAACAGTCAAACATCATCACAATCATCATCCAAATCAATCAATAAACATCAATAGATAATTGATAATCAATAACACATATTAATTGACAATTTAAATTCAATATTGAATTAAGTGACGATTAAACGCAAAAATAAAAATTCAAATTTAACCAGAATGACAATTTAAATATACCAAACAGCAATCAACAAATTTTTAATCACATCATAAATTAAATTTAACTAACATAAGATAATTTAGTAGTTGTTAGTGGGTCAAAACACTCACTTTGATTTTCAATCGATTTGAAATTTAAAATATGGACCAAATTTCAACAGTCTCAGAATTCATCCAAACTTGGGTTAAAATGTCTGGAATTTTGATACGACCCTAGCAGGACAAATCGCGCGTGAATCAGAGCACGTATGCAAAAGATATTAAGTTTTGAAGTTAGACGATTTAAATTAGAAAAAAAAAAAAAAAAAACTAAAGACTCACACGTCGGCACCTTCGTGCAACCTACCCCTCACAAAAATCATGGTCGCCTTTACACGAGACACTGCCCCAAAATCAAGCCTAACCGCACGTGCTTGAAGCCACAGCCATCCATCTGACATTGCCAATCACCACTGCTTCCTTGGCCGACCTCCCTAGTCACCCGCGACCCCACGACCATGACGCCGAGCGCCACCGACGAAAAGTAACAGCCAGCTGCCGCCATGCTTTTAAATCCCTAGTTGAATTTTTCAGCTCGATCCAACCGTTAACACAACAAACAAACTACGCTCGATGCTCTCCATATACCAGTCCCTCGATTTGGCGATACAACAAAGTTGATCATGACATAATGAACGATCAAGGTTTATTCCATGAATTTCAAACAAACAGAAACCCAAATCGAAAAAATAACTGCAAATTTGACTTGCACTCGTCGAGAGGTTCAAATCGATACATAATTTGACATAGTTTTTAGGATTTTTAATTGTCGATTGAAATTTGATTTGAAATTGTATTGAGAATTTGTTTGTCTGCCATTGAGAATGAGAGATGGACAGCTGAAATTATACATGCTATAAAATGGAATAAGAAAATAGCTAGGGTTTATAATGGGATATATATAGGCAGTTCTGAAATAGAAATGAATGAACTAGATCGATTTGAAGGTTGAACGATAAATGACACGAAAAGCCCATTTCGTTCCTGAAACGGAAATGGGTCATCTCATATATCAAAATAGATGTTTTTGATGATTTTAAACTCAATGGAACTGGTTTCAGGTCCTAATTCCATCATATGAAGAAGTTAGCTTAAAATCATCTTATTTCATATTGATTTAAATTAAATTGATTTCTAGGCGTTTCGAGTCCGTACGATCAAACGACAAGTCCGATCGCTACGAAACTTGAAACCTTACAATAATTCACTGTTATGGATCCGGTGAAACTTGTTTCGTCGAAATCCGAGTCAGTGACCAAAATGGCTATTTTCACTTTAATTAAACAAATTAATATTAAATTAATTAAATCACATTTTTAGTTCAATATTTATAAACTAACAAATCTTCATCCTTTTTGATTACTGAGACATTAATAATAAATTAGAGCAAATTTTACATGTCAAATCCAATGTTTAATATTTCACAAATTTTGGTGTTCAATTTTAATTGTAATTAAATCTAACTAATGTAATTTAATTTCAATAAATTTATTTAATTTGGTTTCGATCTTTTAATTCAATCAATTATTTCTCTACATATATAGTTAACATTGTTATATATTTTATTACATTGACCCTCTACAATTTTCATCTTGGTTTTCATTAACGTAGTATTTAATTACATTTAATTGCAATAAATCCATTTATTATAGGTGAAACCCCCGTAATTCGATCAAACTTGATTTCCATTCTTTTTATTCAATCAATTATCATATTGTGAATAAGATTTACATTGGTTACACCTTATTGAATTAATATTTTACAATTATCAATTAAATCTACATTAACTGCACAAATTAAGTGAATTAATTGCAATTGATTTCAAATTTTAATTTAACAAGCTAAATAAATAGGTAACGTACGATTAGTGTCACCATTAACTTTTAGTCACATTTGTATGTTTGTTATCTACACAAATGTTATAGTTATTCACACAACATTCATTTTTTCCAATCTACAAATTATTACAAATTATTTAATTAATACAACACTTAAATTATCAATTTCTCTTTTAATTCAATTATCAATTGACACATTTACTATTACAATAAATTTACAATTTGTAACCAATTATAACCTTTTTAATCCTTTTAATTAATTGAGTTACATTTAAAGCAGTTATCAATTACCTTAAATTAATACCATTTCATTTGATTCCAGTTATTTTCTTATTATTTAATCACAAGCTTTTATTTCTTCCAACATTTGCATCACAAAATCTTATTAAATCAACTATTTTAATTATCGAAAATTACGGGTCGTTACAAAAACCTTCCCATCAAATCTAACCCATTTAAATCAATGTTAAATTACCTTGTATATTATTTAAGGGTAAAATTCATTTATCAAAACAATCTCTTATCAAAAATACTTTTTATTTAGGAAATCAATTCCCTTTTAGGGAACTTAAAAACCGAATACCTGGTTTTTCGTTTCAAAACTCATCTATGAAAGTATACTACTTATTTTTTCTTTGTAAAATAACTTCAAACAATTTGTTTATTAAAACTCACTTTGGGTTCGTTTGGATTTGAATTCATTTTGATCGCACAATGATAAAAAGAATAATTTACTAAGTACTCCATAACATTTGCCTAAGCAACATCTGATTGTCACTTCGAAGATTATTCAGATTACCACGAAACTAACCTAAATGTTTTCCTTTGAATTATTTAAAGAAAAAGCATTCTACTTAAAATTTCTTTTCCAAAATATTCATATTTTAGAAATATTTTCAAATAATATAGCTGTTACTTTTCTTAAAATATTTTTAAATCATTTCAAAAAATTCCGGGATTTGAATTTTTCAAAAACTATTTAAAATGTTATTTGGAAAGACAGATTTATAATACTAAGTGTATTAAAACAAGGGTTAAAACAAATATCGTTTACTAAAATTCCAAAACAATTTACACTTAGCTTTATTTATAAACAATTCTATTTAAAAGTTCTCATTTAAAAATCATAATTTTTATAAAAAAAATTATATTTACCTTAAGGGATAATAAAACAATTTAAATACCTTTTATAAATTCTAAACAATTTTTAATCGTCCTAGGGGATGATTTATAGTATCCTTTTTAAAACCTTAAAATATATAATTTTTCCAAAGAAAATAAATCAAATTTAAATTCTTTTATTAAATTTAAAATAACATTATTTATCTTGAAAGATAATAAATCACATTTATATCTTTCATAAATCTAAAATAATAAAATCCCAAAAGATAATTAATTAAATTTACAATATTCTTTAATAAATAAATCAATTATTTTTAGTAAAATTTAGTTAATTACTTCCAATGCACTTTCATCAAATCAGTTAATTTATTTTAAACCCACTTATTAATTCAATTAACCAACTTAAAATATTATTTATCAAACGATTTATTTAATTCAAATAATTACTCATTAAAATGAATCATTACTTTTAAATATCATCAATTAAAATGATTATTAATTTTCTAATGTCATTAATTAAAATAACCAATTAAATTCAAATATCATTACTTAAAATGATTAATTAAATCCAAATCTTATTAATTAAAAAGATTAATTAATTTTAAACATCATTAGTTAAATTATTAATTAATTTACAATATCATTAATCAAAATGATTAATGAATTTTAAACATCTACTTTTGTGAAAATACAATCTCAAGTTCAAGCACACATACAAGGCTTTAGGGGATGAAACTCCATAAATGATGCTATAGCGGAAATTGCTATAATGACACTTAAATAGTTTAAATGGAATATCAAGATTAATTTCTATTAAACATCCATTTTCAAAATGGAAATTCAATCAAACAATCAATAATAAAAATCTAACTATCATCAAAGAAATTAACAATAGTTTATAGCATCACATATATATGATATAGTAAATTTGGGTGTGGGTTAACCCGTATTTAAATAATTCTCCTTTATTATAACTAAATTTTTTCATATCCACTAAGTTTTATTTATTTATTTATTTATTATTATTATTGTACTATCATTTAGATTGTATTAAACAACTTTTTATTACAAGTTTACTTATAGCTTAACATTATTAAAAGATGACTTTTAACATTACCCTTTCGCCAACACCTTATAATCAAAAACTTAATTCATAAGGGTCGCTCCAAGATTCTCTGATTCCTAGCTACTTGATCATATCTTACTCAGAAAAATTACTCATAAACTATTCAACAATAGTTAATGCTCAAACTGGACGAACATAACTAATCAAATTCTAAATGATAACAAAAAAATATTTTCATTTCTAAACGATCAATTCAACTATACAACTATATTAATTTTGAAAATCATTCTTATATATGTATAACATATTCTTAGGCAAAAATATTTCATTTACTATTTTAAAAATACTATATTGGTAGATCTGTTCAAGTGTTTAGGAATCCCTATCGATAACGCTAATTAGATGCGTCAACCAGAATTCATATACCACTCAATGGATCAAACAACACAATATAAAACATTTTTGTAACACTAACAAATATGCACTCAATATATACTTATAATCTCAGACTTATCCTAGGATATGACTAATCCTATCCTTATAGAGTTTACTTCCACTAGGGCTTAGGGGTTCACTAAACTTAAGCTCTGATACCGTCTGTGACGACCGACCTTTCTGACCCCTAGGAACGACGCTTAATACGTCCATAGTATTCATGTGTCGTTACTCAAACATTCGAAAGATAAGTTGTCTTAGGCTAAAATAAAGAATAGAACATGACAGAATAAATAAACCTCACATTGGAATGGTTACATATATTATAAAATGTTATAGTACAAAAGGTTACTCCTTACAAGGAGTTATCAGAGTTATAAAAGAATACTACATCTAATAGATTGATAGCTATACAATCTGACTTTTCATTTTTAAAATAAAAATACACCTACATAATCATACATCGGAAATAAATAACTATATAACATGGAGACACCTACTTCATTATCGTCTTTAAAGAGCTCCAAAGAAAACCTACTATTCTTGGACTACCAAAACATAATTGAGTACATGAGAATAAACAACTCGAGTTAAACAAAATGTCTGGTATCAGTAAAACTATGAAACAAATAGAGTGTATTTAAACAATAACATATGGGACCATGCCACTAACGCGGAACCGATTTTCTCCTACATGAAAAACAACCAAACATAACAAAAATGGAAATGAAAAATAGGGAACAAACACAAACATAGATGATGGGCATAGTTAGTATAATCCTCAGACTTGAAAGAAAGGAAATAGTCTGAATAAAAATCCAAACTGGACAGAATGGACTAAACAAGACAACAGTCCAAACTCAATAAAGTGGACTAAATAAGATAATAGGCCAAAATCGATAGAATGGACAAAATCAATAATTGAACACTACGAAGAGTGGTCGACTCTTCCCGTTGTAATTGAAGAAAACAGATTCAACGGTTCGATAAAATAAGGAAAATCTCCAATAATGACTAGGAGGGTACGCCCCCTTACCGAAAGTATACCTTTTGAAATATACTTCAGAGCTCCGATGGCTCTTGAAAACCTCCAAGCCGGACCCCACCAACTGTTACCGAGTATCCAATATTTCACATCTCAATGCGCAAAACCGAATCCAATCTAAAGTAGATGTGAGAATATCCTAATGGGTGCAACCCCACGTAGCTTGGCCCCCACTTTGGTTTTAGTCATTTTTGACAAAGGATACCAAAGCTCAGCAAAGCAACACATCGTCTTAGAATGACGATAATAAAGAAGCTGAAGTAACCAATAGCTAAGAAACCAACTGTCGAGGACAAAAAATGATCATATATGGAAATTAAGTCTTGTATACTTATCACCACTCATCGAATTCCAACTTGTACAATTACTTCATTAACAATGATACCAGACAAGTTAAGGTAGTGCTACCTTAAAGTCATGTCTCACAATTATTATTAACTTTTGAAATAGTGACAAGTCTACTTCTTTGACATTTAGTGCCTAGTATACAAATAAATCGAACCTTTTCTTTTGAAAACTGAAATTCGTGCTTGGCCTCACATTATAAGTATTAGATTTAAAAAACCTTCAAAACATCAATTTAAAAAGGATTTAATAACTTAAAGCATCATCATTTCATTAATTAACTAACTTTGAACTTCGTCACATAGTTTTATTTTTGACCTTCAAATGTCTTTAAATAATAAAAAGAGTAAAACACTTTAAACCTTATTAATTCAACTTATTAGTAAAATATAATTAATTAAATTAATAACTAATTAATTATCATTATTTAAATGAACAAAAAGTCAAAATATCCTTGTTACTTTGGTAAATTCACTTTAAAACTTCATAAATTAAGTAATTAGTTAACCCTAATAACCTTTAATTAAAAAGGGTAAATCACCTTTAAAACATCATTAATTTAATTAATTAATTAATTAATTTACATATAATTAATTAAATTAAATAACTAATTCTCATTATTTAAAAATGATTTATTAATATAAACATCAATAAATGAAAGATTAATTAGATTAAAAACAAGTTGATAAATTTTAAAAATCATTTATTAAAAAGATTTATTAATTTAAAAGCTTCATTAGAAAATTGATTAATTAAATTTAATTCATCATTATTTATCCTTAAACATCATTAAATAAAATGATTAATAAATTTAAACATCATTATACAAAATGATTAATTAATTAAAACAATCATCAAATAGGTAATTAGTCGAATTTAAAACACATCATTAACTAAGTAATTAGTTAACCTTAATCCTTATTAATTAAGTAATTGATTAATTAAATAATCATTGTTAAAATATTTTTTTTGAAAACATCACTAATCAAAAAATTGCTTAACTTGTAAAATAATTCCAAGCACGATAATGAAACCAAACGCTTATGATAAAATGTGATTTTCCAAAGGTATTGATATAATGACTGTCACTACACAGGTAATTCGAAAAACAAATTTATGACATTAGCCATGCAACCAAACATCACACAACAATGGTTTAAGCATAATACAAGGTAAATAATGATGATACAACATGTAATAAGTATTTACTAACAATTATATTAACTTTAACTACCAAAATTTCATACAGCTAACCACATGCTTACTAACTTTTAAATACGACAACTTTTCAAAGCATGAAACAACCAAACCATCACTTTGTATATACAACAAGCATTTATAGGCTATTGACATGAACATTAACATAGTATAAACTTGGTTTAAGAAGGTGTAGTTTTACTCACTGGAAGCTATCCAAACCCTCGCTAACTTAAGGTATGACCAAGAACTTCCATTCCTACGCAAAGGATGGAGACATAGACCCTTAACGCACTAAGGCTCGGCCTTAAAAGAAGATGGAAGTGAATTTTTTTTTGATAAGGTGTAATGACTTTGGATAATCATCTAATTCTCAAAAATGGACTCGAAAATAGGTCATTACCCAACTGGTTTTTGGACTACTTACTCTCCGAAAAAAAGTGGTAAAAAGGAAAGTTTTAGAAAATTATCTTCTCTACAATTTCAAAAAAAGAATCACTCAATATAATTAGTTTTGAAGAATATATGGTCAAAAGAAGAAGGACCATTTTCAACTTGAAATCCAAGATCCAAAAATACTCTAGAAACAATTGATATTTTGACATAGCTATGCCCGAAATTTGAATAAGCGATTAACATAAAAGTTGTAATTACTGGAATTTTACATGGCTTGAAAATAATAATAACTTTATTTGGATAAGATATGAGAGATATCTGATCTGTGGAAGAAGAGGAATATTTAGAGAGATTAAAGGTTACTTATAAGCAAGTGAAAATGTGAATTATCTAAAAAACCCTTGTCTTTTATCCTCCACATTATTTTGCCACCTCAACTCCTCCCACCACACATGTTATTTCAGCCTCCACCTTGTCCCCCCTCATCATGTCAAAGAAAACATATTTAAACATGTTTTGTACTCGAGTCGCCAAAGTGTCAAATCATGTTTCTTAAGGCATCTTTTAGTGCATACATGTATATACTTAAGTATATATACTTATATATATACATCAATATATACTAACTAATTTATGTCCTTAACCAATTAAATATTGTTTCAAATATAAATAATTCTCACAACATTTCAGACAACTTTTATATGATAAAATGTCGAAAATTCGAAAAACGGTTTCCGGTCACATTTTCTGTTTTCCGTCCAACTAAATATTTTTGTAAACTAAATTTGAAATCTATTTCACCATCATTATTTATTACTTAAAAGTGTTTTATTTCAATTATAAAACCTATTATTTAAAAATTTATTTTAATTAAACATTCAAAAATTAATGTGGTGAAATTCTGGGTCGTTACAGTTAGTTTATATGTTTCTCTTTATTATTGTAACCAAAAACTTTTATACATTTCCTTGAACTTTTTTCACGAACTTTTAATAGTCCTTATTCAAATTTGTACACTTATTTTCATGTTTATAGAATTTCATTCATATTAAATTTACCTTTCTTGTTGATCTTTTGACAACTTTTGTTCTAACTTTGTTCAATATACCTTTTTTATGTTTTTCTTCTATTACTCTTCAGTATAATTTTATCTTTGGCCTATAATTCATTATCTTCATATGTATGCTAATTATTTCAACATCTACTCTTAACAACTTTGGCTATTGGTTACTACCAGTATCTTTTAATGCTTTCGTTTCATTTTAAAGAAGGTTGGGGGAAAGCTATATCATTTATCGTTTATAATAATTACAAACTCAAGCCATGTAACTTACTGTGTATGTCAAGTCTTCTTCAAAACAGGATAATGAATCCGATTAAAAAAAGGTCGAAATGTATTAATGATTTCCTTTCTACTGTTTTGTAAATTTTCCATGATTTTCACATTGATACATATGGTGTCGCTAAAATGTTCCATCTTATAAATTACCTGAGTATACCACAACTATGATAGCACTCTTAACTACTTGCAGGCTATGCCCGCTTCATTTGGTTCACAAATGATATTAGCTAAAAATTCATTGTAAATCCCCCTTTTTAGAAGCGAATTTTAAAAAATAAATTCTCATTGACTGCAAGATTGTATGATAATTCTCTGGAAAAAAAAATTCACAGCGCACGTATGAAATGTGCTATGGATTTTCACAAAAATAATCCTTATGAGGAGTGCATATTATTTTATAAGGTTTAGTTTGTCTTTTTTAAGGTTGTGTTTAATTTATTTTATTTTTAATATTATACAAAGATAAACACATAAAAAGACATAATCTTTTAATAATATTGTATTGAAATAGTCATTGATAAATAGTTCTTACTGTTATATATTCATGTTTCATGTTTTCAAATGTATTAGGTGAAAACATATAACATGTAAACTAATCTATAATTAAATAAATATAGTTATTTATCTTATTTCTTTGCACTATAGATATGTACCATTCCATGTGCATAACATATTTTCGCATTAGTTATACTTAAATAGAGTTTGCCTTTTCTTTTAAAAAAAAGTTTCTTTAAAATGGAAATAAATAATACATATAAATGCTACTTTTAAAAGAAATTAACTAATGCGTACTAATATTTGGATTTAAACAATTTCCAAGTTGGTTCGACCTCTAATTTAGTAAATCATATTTATTCTATAATTGAACATGTTAATTTATCTTAAACAATATATAGTGCTACAGAAAAAAGTAAGCTTGTTAACGGATACTCAAAAATCTACAACTCGTCCGCATCTGTATCTAATATATATTGGCAATATTATAGTTTATATTATGTGCATTTTAGTATAGTAAATGATATGTATTTATTTATAAATATGTTAAATGTTTATATACATACATTTAATGCAATATTTACTGTGCAAACAATCCATCATAATCATATTTGTTTGTTTTTCATAGTTTTGCAATCAATGAGGTTGAGAAAAAAGTTATACTAAGCTAAAATTTTACGACTCATGAGACTTTAAAGAAAGTCGAGTTAATAAAAAAAGAATGATGGCATCTCAAGATCAAAAAAAGTCTTATGCTAATTAAAGTTATGTTGGGCTAGATTTGAAGTGGATGATATGGTATTTGTAGAAACGTCACCATTGAAGGGAGTTGTTGGATTTAGTAATTTGAGGAAGCTTGCACCAATATTCATTGGATCATTTCCTATTTTGGAATGGATCAAATAACTTGCATATAAGTTTGTCCCCTTTGAAAAGATGGTCGAAGTGGACAATGTGTTTTATGTTTCATGCTTGTGCAAGCATGTGCATGACTCGACTGTAGTGGTGGAGCCAAATCAATTAGAGGAGATTGATGTTGAACCAGAGGTGTATGTGCCTAAAGAACCTATCATCTTATTGAGAGTAAGGTTTCAGAATGAGGTTGTCAAATCTGTTCGGGTCCAATTGGGTGCACATTCTGGAAATAGTACATGGGAGGCAGAAGAGAAGGTGCGTACTTCCCATCCGAATCATTTTAAAAGTATGATTTCATGTACTTTATGTAAAAAAAATTCCATATATTTGGTTAATTTTGCACGCTAGTATGGGAATTACTTTGTGTTGTATTGATTGATTGGTAGTTTTGATATTATGATGCTAAGTGTTAGTGTCGCTATGTATATTAGGATATAAAAGATACATTGTTCGGCTTCTTAATGTTTTTGAGGGATAACTTATTTTAGAGAAGGTAAGGGAAGAAGGTGATTACCTGTATTTTTACTTGGCAATTAAGATAATAAATAATTTTAGTTGAATCAAATGACTTAATCGAAAGAATTACTAAAAGGGGGAAATTTTTAAACATAAACGGAGTATGACTTGAGACCTATCTCGTTGCTTTCGCAATGTTGTTTTCAAATGAAAGACATATAATGTGTCTTAAAATCGAATAATGGGATGAAAACAGGAGCTAAGGGAAAGTGGTAAATAAATTAGAACTAGATTTTTATAACTTCGAAATGAAGCTCACTCCTCATTATTCTTAATTCTTCCTCCTCTTCTTCTCAAAAGAGAAAAGTTAGATTTTATAATTTTCTTCGTTCATAACTTTTTCATATTTCAACGTAAAAATACAAATAAATATTCTAAATTTAATTTGGAAGATTCTCTATAAACTCATCTACTCAAGTTGGTTACTTGGCTCAAGGGTGCCTGATTTTCCAGGTTGAAAGCTTCAAGAGTTGATTTGGAACTGGAAGTAAGGACTTCGTTTTGTAAGATTTATTCTATATGCTACAGGATCACCAAATATGCTATAATTCTTGTTAAATGCTAATGGTTGAGTTAGAGCTTGATGGATGAATCCAGGTTAAGATTTGGGGATGAGAACTATATTGAATGAATTTTTATGAATGTAAAATTATAAAATGAATGTATTAAAAACACCTAACAATTAATGTAGTATTTAGATTGTAGGTTTTGATTGTATTGTTTTTTACTTGGTTTAGGAATGGATTGTATCGGTAGAGAATGAGTTAGGATGTTGGAAATAGAAGATGATTGATTATACTTGTATGTTGGTTCAAATTAATGTAATGCCTCGAAGATGTTCATGTAGGATCGTTTTCACCCTAAAGGGGGGATGAATAGGGCCTACTAAAAATTAATGCGGAAATAAAAACAAACACAGAAAGCTATGCAAAAAAGATCATACACAGATTTACCCAGCTTTGGAAAAAACTACCTACATGCTTCCCCAAGCTTTCTACTAGAAATTAAGTAATCAGACGCTAACAAAAACACGTAAACTGGTGACACCCGCTAACTCGATTAACCTAACTCTAAGCTCAAAACTCTGCCACAACTCAGCTATTGAGTTGCGAATTCTCGAATACAAAACCGTAGTTCGTAACCTAGTTAAAACTAGAGTTTAACTCAAATAAAAAATAGGAAGTTACAATTAAAAAAACCCTATTTTTAAAATTGTAGCCCAATAAAAAAGAGAACGGCCCAAGTAATAATTAAAAGACTGTCTTCCCTTTTTCGTTCGAGTAATTACTTCGGCCAATCTTTTGTCCCTCTTTAAAAATTAGGGTTTCGATTTGCTTGAAGCCACCGCTTGGAGTTCAAATTGATTGCCTTTCGTTCCTCAATTCACTTTGCTACTTTTTTGATCTTTGCTCTTCAAATTGCTTCGGCTGCTTCGAGGTCGAGTTCGACTGGAACAAAATCGGTGTATGATTTTTTACTTTATTTCTCTGTTGATTTGCTCGAACTCAAACTTGATGATATTTGCCGATGATGATTTTGGAATTTATAGGGATCTAAACCCTATAATCTCATTCATATATTTTCGTTAGTTACTTTGCTCAACCATTTGATTTTCGATTGAACGTTTATGATGGTTCCGACTTGTTATTCGAATATTGTTTGAATCAGTTCCGTTCTTTACTGCTAACGACTTATTCAAATTGCTTTCATCTTGCATTTGAATTTGAGACATATTTGACATGATGAAGTTTGACTTGTTATCCTCTGTTCCATTTTTTGAATTTTGATTCTTTACGACCTTTGATTGAATTTCCTTGACTTGATCTTCATGTTACCCTCTGTGACCTTTTCTACAATTTTTTGAATATTTTGTATGCGTGTGTACCATGCTCTGACCATCCATGCTGGTGTGATTCCTATGGATAAACTAATGTGTGTATACATATATTTGCATATGTGCATATTTATGTATATATGTCATTGTGCTTGCTTCGAGTTCCATGTCCAGTTGCTTGGTTGCACATACTCATGTTTGAAGCATCTTATCCCATTTGCATTCATGTTGTTTTGCACTACGCATCCACACTGTGTTGATTGAAACTGAACTTATATTTGAACTTCTTGCTTGGTTCATGTTGAAATTAAGCTTTGTATATGTCGAAATTGAAGTCTATTCTGGTTCCTGTTGAAGTATTGTTCCACTGGCTTGTTGAGTTCATTTGAAGTCTTGTTTGGTGCACTTTCAACATTTTGTATAGTTGGTCGTCTGGTTCATGAGTTGTTGTCATGTTGAGTTGCACCTGAACTGTGATAGTCTGAATTTGCTCATTGATGTGTTATTGTAGTCTAGTTTCATTTTTTTCGATGTGTTTATGCCTTTGTTTGTTGTTTTCATGTTGCATTGTGACTGAGTTATTGTAGCTGGTTCCATTTGAGCATGTCTGGTGCACTTTACGTTTTGTTTGGTGTGTTTTCATTTGAGTCTGGTTGTATTTGAGTGGTTCTTGCTGCTTTGTACATGTGTGGTAGTATTGTTAAGTCTTGTTGCCTTGTTGTTGTTTTGAACCTGGTCTGTGTTGCATTGTTTTCATGTGGATCGTCGAGTTAAAACTCCCCCTGTGTTGTGTGCACTTGCCATCATGTTGTGCAGTGCTTTGTACATTTGCACTATAGTTGAATACATTCTTGGATTAGGTTTGACCTTGTGCTCACCCGTCCCTGTAATTTTAACAAGCAAGTGTATATCAGTGTGCATGATCTTGTGGCATGTACAGCGATACACTGCATGTCAAAGTTGTTCATGTAAGATGAAAAGAACTAACGACGATCAACCCAAATAACTAAGGCAGATAATATTTTCAAAACACACTTCATTGTGCACTGTAAAATATTTCTTCTTCAATTTTACTGCGTCACTATTTGTTTTGAAGATAGTTCAAATGCTGGATACAGGCTGGAATATAGTTGAAGATCAAATACGAGTGATAAGTGAATATGTAGTGAGGTGAAATATGTATATAAAACTGTAAAGTGAAAATTGCGTTGTAATTGAAGTTGTACTGTAATTGAAAATGTGTAAATGTAGTAAGAGCTCAAATTTGTACTATTTGAATTTGTAATAAAATATTTGTTTGAATAAAATATTTTTTAAAATAAGAATTTCGAGTTATTTATTTTATTCAACAAATATTTATTTAATTATGTGGAAAAATAAAATAGTACAATAACCAATACATTTAAACGAATATATATATATATATATATATATATATATATATGTTTATTATCATCAAACAAAAATCGTAGGCTATTGTATTCCACAATTCATCGATTATAGAAGGGAACAATACTCACCAAATGATGAATAACGTATGACAATGGAGTGAATCTATATGGAGAGATTAGGTGCAAAGTGTCTCGATAACATAGGGTAAAACAACAAAATTAAAAGATGGAATAAGAATGAGAGGAGAAGAAGGCGGAATGAACTTCCTCTAAGCGATATTCTTCCTTCATGGTTTAGATTCAACTCGTAACAGGCATTCAAACATCTAAATTCTGTTCATACATCTAAAGGACTAAGATCCTGCAGGTTTATAGTGCAAATCAAGGGTCATTCGAACATCTGGATGATTATTCCTAATGTTTGAAATCAAAATCAGATGTCTGAAGTTCAATATTAGATGTTTTTAGCTATGTAATTAACAAATAGGTCTCAAGGTTAAGATTTTGGAAGTTCAGGTTCAATTTGTGAGCCTGGGATACGTTCGAAAGATCCAGAGTGATCGAGGAGAAATGGAACGAGTTGAGGAAGGAGGAATGACACATCATGTCTTGAAAGGCGCATGGTTGATGCTAGGCAATATGGAGACAATGGTGATAGTTAGAAGCATTGTATCAATGAAGATGCTAAATTATTGGATGATACAATCTAAGTATTACCTTAACCACTATACACTATGGTAGAGATGTGCTAAATTATTGGATGCAGATGAAGATGCAGGTTGAGGTATGGTTTATTACATAGTATTACACCATTTGGTGTTATACATGGTATATTACCATATTGGTAATCATGTAGTTCAGTGATGTTTTCTTTTCACCAGACTTTATGTCTCCATGGCTATGTTATATATGCGGAAAATAGTGAGTTTGCACAATGTAACCTCTAGTATAATGAGTGATTGAGTCTCACTTTTCATAAGTGAGTTTGTAACAACTTGCAAAATGTGTTACGTATATAATTAAACTTGACCATGACTTATCATACGTAAACGAATGGTCAAACCAAAATTAAATGCATAAGGATTTGTTAACAGTTTGTATACTTTATTTTGGTAGATCATGGGAAGATCACTTGCTCTTGTATAATTCACATACAACAATAACTACCAAGCTTATATACCTATAACACACTTTAAAGCATTGTATCAATGACCTTGTAAATCACCTACATGTTGTTAGGAAACAATGTGTAAGGTAATACTTAGATTGGATATGATCCATGAGACTTCGAGGAAAATCAAGTTAATACTAAATAGATTGAAATCATTTTAAGTTTAGCAAAAGTCTTATGCTGATAAAAGACATGCTGAGCTAGACTTTAAAGCGATGACATGGTATTTTTGAACATATCACAGTTGAGGAGAGTTGTTAGATTTGGTAATTCGAGAAAGCTTGCACCAAGATTTGTTGAACCAATTTTGTTGCTCATGTTTCTTGTATGAAATGGGCTGGCCTATGTTGTCCAATTGGCTCGCGTGATTGTAGTAGTATGCATTTTTTTCCCACCACTTGATCTATAGGCTCCTATAGCCCGATACTTTGGCTTTCCCACACATACCCTGCTCAAAGCGGCGAGGCTCTCTCAATAAACTATCCACCTGGCTATATCACATGCACAGGTCAAACACCGCTTGTATAGATACCAATGGGCGACACTGAAGGACACTCGCTTGTCAACAAAGCACCTCTTAAATGTTAATCGACCCATCCTTTATCCCGATGACCAATCATGCCAACGCTCGACCTCATCACCTACACAAGCTGAAATCAAGCTCTAATGGTGAGAGCCGTAGATGATAGACCAACATGTAGCATACCTGTCAGCTGCTGAGTGATCCACTCAACAACCCACTCCCAGTGATGTCCCTTGCTTGCCGCCTTTATCATTCACCCACACCATGTGAAACTTCCTTGTCCTATCACGGTAATCTTTGGTTGTTGGCACCTAACTACCCTTGCAAAATGAAGCTTCACCAGTATCGTCTCTTTGAAATTATCGACACAAACAACCATGTTCATCTGCCTAAAGTGCTCTTATACAACAACCACTCCATGTACTTTGCTGCCACCCTAAAAGGTGAAACTACACAAACACTATCTAGTCCCATGCTGTCTACCCATTCACAGAGCATGCTCAAAGTACGGTAAGCAACTGGACCATCTCAACCATGCAATCCAGCTAGCACTCCACCAATCGCATATTGGACTGGGCCACATAATCAGTGGCTTAACGCGAACTCAGTAGCTTAGCTGTGCAATCTCAACCACTCAACAAAGATTTCAACAGCTATAAATATACCAAAACCTTAATTTTCATAGGGGTTGAGAAATCTAAGCTCATAAATATTGTAATATCTTATTACTGTCTCCTGTAATCACATCAATTGTAAGAGAAGCAAAATAATAAGATATTCTTCATATTAGACATAGATCAACATCGGTTGAACCACGTTAAAATTGTGTCTCATTGCTAATTTTTCAAATATCATCTTCTATTTCCCCAATTTATCAATGTATAACAAGCAGCCTTCGATAAATATCAAATATTAATCATTATTTCAAGCTCGACTAAATTTATAGTTGACATTTATAGAATGAGGGCCTCCCCTAAAAGCTCTCATTTTTTCTTCACTTTTTATTTTCTATAGCTCCCTTCACGATTCACACCATGCAAAATCTTCATAATAACGAACCTAACCACTCCAATGATCATAATACCAGTAATCTATTGTGGAAAGTGTTGTCTATTTCATCCTAGGTCTAAGTAATGACATATAGTTCACTATGATTAATAGATTTACTAGCATATGACAACTTGCTCATGATGCGAACGACTGATGAGTTAGAATGGACGCTTAGACCGTTGTAAAGTTTGGCATGGTAGCCTCCAATAGTTGGCCATACCCCTATCCAGCCTGCTATTCCCAACACATACAACACAATCTGACAAGAGGGTTGTGTTGAAAACCCCGAAGGAGGTACTCCTGTCCATCACAAGAATGTGCATGCTACCTATGAGTATGGAAACATCCATGATGTTCCAGAACTTTAAGCAACAATATATTAAGTGATTCACGTCGATCTCCATTTTCCTTCAGTAAAAAGACTGTTCACATTTGATCGCCTTGGAGTAGTGGATGGAATGCACGGCCTGCACTTTGACTATCTCAGTTACGGAGAGCGTGGTAGAAACTCAAAACCCAAAGAACCATCTGTCCACGCCCGAAGCTAATAGGAGGTGCCCCAACCTAGGTCTCATGAAAAGCTGCCCAATCTGTCAAATCACTCTCAGTTGTTAAAAGATGATCTCCTACATCAGCCAGACATTATCGCTCCCCCTTGCCATACTTTTGACATAGGTCCCCATCACCATATAAGCGATGAAGAAATTTATCCCTAGTGAAGGACCAGCACCATCCACGACACGCAGAGGCTAATCTTTGAGAAGAAATTGCAGCCATGCGCCAACAAATGCACATAATCCAAATTAGGAACACAAGCGGCGAGGGTCTATCAGACAAGGAGACCACAGATACTTTCTTCAAAGAAATCCGGGGCATCTGGATCCATCTGTGGTATGCTTTTCCTTCCATGGACATGTACAATAAGAGCATTGACCAGTCCAACCATTTTACTACCTTCAAGTCAAAGACCCGGACCGACCATTCTTAGCCCATGCTAAATGCCTTCTTTTTCCCTCGACTTTGATTGGACTGGCCTTTCTCTAGTTCTTTCATTTATAGCCTACATTGTCCACTTATAGGCCCAGTTAACACATGTTCGACAACAGTCGAGGGCTAAGGCCTGATATAGAAGAGAGCTCGCATATGACCCTATGGTTATATTAGTTAACGTTGCTAGCATAAGGATTCACTGAGTTTTAATTGATGGGACAATTCCGTTAATGTGATGTTCAAGGAAGTTTCTAATAAGATGAAGCTTCTTGATCCTGCTTCACCCCTTGTGCATACCCCATCAATGGGCTCGGGGGTGTTGGCACTATGCCCATTAGCAAAACTTTGCATATAGTTACTTTTTTCTAAGAACCTTTTGCAATCAATATCAGGTAAACATTGTCGTAATGGACTACCCATTCGCATATAATAACTTAATAGGTAAATCGGGAGTGGTTGACTTTGATGCGAATGTGGCCTACGAGCTGCTAACAATGAAGTTGCCAACCAAGGGAGAAATAGGGTGCGTCCCCAACAACTGGTGGTTCTTAAGAGTTTGCCACAACATGTCACTACAAAAAGCTAAAAGAAGAATACTAATTTGCAATAAGAGTTAGCAACTCAGCAGCTAATAGAGTTATGGGTATGCCCTATGGAAAATTATGTAATTTGTTGCATATATCTAACTAAATAACCAATCTTGTTCAAAATAAAAGTTGTTTTCTTTCTATTATATACTTGATATAATGTGATATATTAATTAATTAATCTAATTAAAAGTATATTTAATGGAAAATCCATAAATGATATGTTTTGTGATAGTAGTTACAAAGTGTTGTACCTGTGAGTAACTTATCAAAATAAAAACAAATATACCATTTTAAATGTTTCTAGTCAAGATGCATCAAGATCGGATATCGATGATCCATTGACTAGAGTACATAATGCTCTCTAAATATTTAGAAATGTATTACTCATGACTGTTGGAGGCACCTAGGGGTTACGTACTAATAGTTATTAGATAACTATGGAACAACTCACTTGATAGTTTTCTTTTAGTTAATATAATTAAGGTTAAACTAAAAATATCGATGTGACTGATTTACATAGTTCTCTTGACTTGAAAATACCGTCGATCTTCAATATGAAAGCTCTGCTTTGATTATAGTCAAATCACGGCATGACGTCCATCAGGTGACTATAGTTGGGTCGAGTGGATGTATTGGAAGCAAAACACTATTCAAGAGAGGCTTCATCTCCTTAGTTATATAGGGTTACTATCACGGTCCACTCAAGTCAACTCAAAGTCAAAGTCTCTGGCTATAGCATTTAAGTTAATAATAATTGTTATTATTGAAGCAAGGAATTTGTGTTTGTACTATAGAGTTTAATGAGGACGGTACTAGAAATTTAACCATTATCAAATTCCACAAGTCCAAAGTGATATAATTTTGACGAAGAGAATTGATGTAAATAATAGCCACAGCTAAGTAACGTTTAATAAAGTAAAATGGTATTTTACCGAAACCAAATATGTGATAAATTTGGTCAAAATATAACACCACTTACTAAGTGGTAAGTGAAAATTAATATTCGATAGTTCGATATTACTTGCTTACCAAATTTACACCTGTCGAGTAACACAACCGAAATAATGAATTCTCATATGACCAAACAAATGAATAAATTAATAAAAGTAATTAACATTTATGAAATATTAATTGGAAAATTTGATTATAATTTGATCAGATATATTTATAATAGTTATAAATATATCAATCGATATACCATATCGATAAGAGATTAAATTTTATTTAATTATATAATATTTTATTTGGGCTCTAAATGGATTTAAAAGCCCAAAAAAGAGGCTAGAAAATACGATCATGGTGAGGGGTTAATGTGGCCATAAGATGGTGCAATATAGGCTTTGAGATAGAGGGTTAAGATGGAAGAGGATTGGTAAGAGATGATGTAGGATCTTGATTCTAAAATATCTCTTAATTCTCCTCTGTATAAGCATATCTTCCCTCGGTCTTTTAAGGACTTTTGGAAGCCTCCAACCTGATCAATTGCTGGTTGAATTCCTCTCTTCCATACCCCTAATTTTTCAAGTGCAAATTAAATCAAATCGATTACTATTCAATAGCTGAAGATCAATGGTTCATGGATTATCAATCTGCTGAATATGAAAGAGTTTTAAATATGAGAGTTTATCTTTTCAATGTGTACATCAAGGCTTTAGAATTAAAGTATGAATTTAAAAGATAATAATTAATGACTTTTAGTATAATGTTTTAAGATGTGTGTGTGTGAGTGTTATTAGATAGGTGATGATTCTGATATGCAAGCAATGTCACAAAATAGTTTTGGTTATATAAACGTATATGTTTATGTTTAAAAAAAGATTTCTTTTTTATCATATATGTCTGGTCAGTACAACCATATGTAAAATAATATAATTTTACATTTTATAAATTGATATATATTATTTAATTACATATATAGTTTATAATTATTTATAACATCATATAATATTTAAAACCATTTATATGGTTTTATATACAATGAACTATAGTAAAACTAATTTTCGACAATAAAAAGTAATTTTTTATAAATATTTTATCATTACTTAAAATTATTTAATTCAATTTACTTCATGAATAAATTATATTAATTCGAATATGTTAAAAGAAATATGTCCAAAATTTTATTAAATTATATTAGCATTAGATAAGCTCTTGGCCTAAAATTGGAAAACTAAAACAAATATTTTTCTACTTTTAAAAATTAATTTTTTAAAATAGTGAAAAATAAATAAATTAATATATAATTAATTTAAATCGAGAAAATTATTGAAAATATTTCAAACTTCAAAATATCATTTAAGATTTATTAGAAATTTAAAATAAAGTTTCAAAATTAATTATTTATTAATATTTTATTAATTTTGAAATTAATATCTAGTTAAAATGAATTTTAGTTTAAATAAAAAAATATTTATTGTTGAGTTGTGTGCATGGCCTATGATGTAATAAAATATTATCTTGCATAATTTTATTAATTAATGAATATAACTATATGTTACAAATATATTTGTGTATGTATATAATACTTTACCATTATATACGTTTACATATTTTATTCATGGTTATAGTTGTTTTATATTTTAAATATTTTATTTATATTTAAATAAATATATTTTAATAATATGTATATATAATATTAATATCTTATTTATAGGATTATACATATACATACACATATATTCAAATATATTATACATTTATATAAAATTATTTAAACAAAAGTAACATGTATATATATATATATATAATATTTATATAAAATAATTGTTTATATACATATATAAATTTTGACAACATGTACTTACATATTGAATAAGCTAACGTACCTATTGTGATGTAAATCACAGTATCTACACGAGCGTGTTATACCTTGCACGGGTTGATATGTTACACATGCACACACACATATCTGTGTATATGATACACACACACACACACAAAAACACACACACACACACATATATATCAATTTATAAATTAAATAAAACTATATAGTTCATAAATATAAATAAAATAAAAGACATTATTTAAATTGTATTTAGAAATGTTCAACATAAATTATACTTCATAGGCCCAATATAAATCAAATAAGGGAATTTTTTTTTGAAATTCACCCATAACTTCCGCTGCAGGCTGGTCTAATTTCAACAATGGTATCAAAGTCCAATAGTCTATATGGTCTAAATTAATCATGTTATGGTTAACTAATTAAAGCCTATCCATACAGTAGAGTGTTTGGAAAAGTAGTGTCTGAGGTTGTGTTTGAATAATAAAGTACTCTGCGCTACTTGTTTACTAGCCTGGTCCGAAATAATGAGGTAAGCCCAAAAGATTATCCTTAATAGAAAATGCCCAATCCGAATTAGGCATTGGGCTAATTTTAAAAAATGTATAGAAATTGAAAATAAAAGTTTTAAATTTAAAAGTTAAATTTAAAATAATAAAATATTATAGATGTTATAATGTAAAATTTCAAATTGTTTTGAAAATTGAAAATATAAGATTTTTCAATATAAGAGTTAAATTTAAAATATAAAATATACATATTATAAATGTTATAATATAATGAAAATTTTCAAAATGTTTGAAAAATTAATATGAATTAATTTTAAAATTTATAAAATTTATTAATAAGGTTAATAAATTAAATAATTAATTAATAAGTTAATTAATGAAAAATATATACCTGTATTATGTATTTTTTGATACGTTATGATATTTTAAAATCCTTAAAGTATCATAAGTACACATGTTTGTATATATGACTTTTTTTGAAATAATTTAATTTAATTAAAATTGTTTAATTAAATTAATTAATTAAAAGTTAATTAACTAAATAAATAGATTAAAAGGTTAATTAATTATATAACATACACATATTATTGATACACATGATATACTACAAAGGTTATGATATATAATAAATATTAAATATCAATGTTATATTAATATATAAAATTAATTAAAATGTTAATATTAAATTGATTAAAATGCTAATTGATTAAATAAAATTTATTTAATATAATATTTTGAGAAAAATGTATGATCCTCTAAGAGTAGAGAAGAGCACACATGTAACTATATATATATATATATATATATATATATATATATAACACAAATCAAGGCGCTGCCAACAAGTATGGAAGGTAGCAAATATAAGTAAAAGTAACAATGGAATAACTTAGGTATCCCTATAATAAGCTCCGGCAAGGCCACCACCCATTACACCTCAGTATCGAGCTTTGGCATGGCTACCTGTGATAGCCTAGAATTTTTTGCAATATCAATTTAATAATCTGTATTAAAAATTAAATTGATAATTTTTGTTAATAAAATTTGAATTGATTTAATAATCTTCCTTTAACAAATATTTAATTGGTGAATTTATCTTTTAAAAGCTAATAAATTGATTTCTATTTAAATGAATATATTGTATGCATATATTGTAAATAAATAATCTTTGGTTTAAATTTAATAAATGAATCTTGATTTCAAATTATAATATATATATTTATTAATATGGAAATTATGATTTAAATTAATATTAAGCTTTTCAAGGCTATTTAATAAGTAACATATGCTTTTAAATTGTTAAGTTAAATTATTTACATTTATTTTAGCTTAATTTTAAATTTAAATTAATTAACAAAATGGTTTGTTTTTAAATATAGCGTAATAAAATAAGTAACTTATTAATAAAGAGATAATTTCTTTTATAAATTATTTTAATTTGACAATGAGTTATTTTTGAAACAATAATAATAATGTATTGTTTTTACTAATGGATTTTGATAAAATAGAATTGTTATTTCAAATTGAATTTGTAAATATATAACTTGATTTCAAAATTGATCTTTAGAATTTGATTTGAATTTAAATTTAAAGTTTTGAAATTCAAGTATAGATTTTAAATTGTTTTGGATTTTACATATTGTATAAACGTTTATTCATATATACAATTGTTTTATTTCTTTGAAATTATCTATACCTATATAAATACTAATTAACCAATCCATTAAGCTTGATCTTGTATTAATCTTTCATTAAACATTTAAATTAAATACTAATTACTTTAAAAAGACATGTGTTGTTTCCTAAGCTTCATATAACAAGTGTTAAGTGATAAACATTCCAATTTGACAAATGTTAAGATGATTTACAAGTGTCCTTATTTATTTTCATTTTGTTTTATTTTATTAAATCACAAAAATTCACTTATATAAATACATTTTCCTCTCACCTTTCTTCCTTTTTCTATCTTCAAAATCCAAAGTTAAGAAACAAATCTAAGAATAACTTATAACCATTTCTAAAATCAGTAACCATTTTCAAATCAGACTCCTCTTATCAAATCTGAAGCAAAACCCTGTAAACAAATCTTCAAACCAAAAATCAAATCCCTATAAATCATTTCCAAAATAAGTTTGCAAATCATTTACCCTGTAACCATTTTCAAACATGCAAAACCTGTACATGTTCAAAGCAAATCTAGGAATTGATACTGTATGCAAACCTATAAAGCAACTAAATTTTCATGTCCAAAGCAACCTTGTAACCAAGAAAACAAAGCAACAAGACCTGTAGTTCATCATTTTTTGCAATCTGGAACCAAGCTTGCATTTTCTTTTTAAATCTGGAAGCATGCATGCAGTTTATAAATCAAACAAAGAAGCCACTCAGTTATCAAAATTTCAAAGGAACTGGAAACTAGTTTTTCAAGCTTTTCCAACATATCTGGAAGCTCTGTCTTCTTCTTTTATCTGTGAGTAACTTTTAAAATTTAAAATGAATTTGGTTGCATGCTAGTGTGGTTGAAATAAATGTGCATTGCATGTATATATAAGTGAATGTCTGATGTGAATATTTAATTGTATGCATGCTGTGTATATGCACTATGTGCTCTGTTTGTTCCCAGGCTCACATTTTCATTTAAATCCCTGACCACTTAATCTAGTTCTTGATAGGATCTGATTATCAAATAAATGTTGTTTGATTTAACCTAGATTAATGTTTAAAAATTTAAGTTAGTCAAAATAAGGCTTGTTTGTCTCTGGAAGTATTAAAACAACTGTGCATGTTAAATGAAATAAAATCTCAAACCTTTTAATTTAAAAATTTAGTATTATAAACTGAATACATAAACAAAAATAAGATTTTTAAAACAAGAATCATAATTTTTTGTTTGGGAGTAAGGGAGCGGTTTTGGGATGAACTAAAGAGGGAAATTTGGGATTTTTGGGTGATCTCTGCAATCTGGAAGGTCGGGGTTCTTCCAGATGATGGAGGAGTGATAAGAGATTCCAGGAAAAATACTTGATGGTGTTGCATTTCAGTGAGGAAGGAGCAGTAGTGAAATCTTTTCTGGAACCCTAGTTTTGACCAGGCTGAGTAAACTCGATCAATACAGGTTCTACAGTGGATCAAGTGCGATGGGGCTTTGGGTGATGGAAGTAGGCATGTTGACATGGACATGGCCAGAGTTGTAGTACTTCTGGTGGTCGGAGGATTATGGACGAGGTAGTTTTAGGTTTGCGGTGGTGGTTCCAGTTTTGGTTCCAGTTTACGATTTTGAAGCTCGAATTCAGTTTCGAGTGTAGGTTGACGATCTGATGATCGTGATAGGACGAGGAAATGATTTCCGATGAAGGAAGATTATCAGAGTTGGTCGAAATTGGACGAAGTCACCGTGCATGTGCACGGTGCACTTTCGTTGATTCTGGTGATGGTTGGTTTGATCAGCGAAAAGTTACTCGAAGTTTTTCTCGAGTAATTTGATGTTTGGCTTGAAGATGTCCGGGTTTGGCTCGATGCAAATTTGAAGGTGGCTCGGTATAATTTATGGTTATAAGTTTTAATGAAACCTGTCTGTTGTTAAATTTTAAAATGATTTAAGAAATTGAAAACAGGATTTAAAGAAGTTTTATAAACCCAGATTCAAATATGGATTCAAATTTCCTTTTGCATCCTAGTTTTAAAATTAAAGAAAGTTTTTAAATTTAAAATGTTTTAAACAACTTTGAAGTGTTTAAAGTATAATTAAATATTTTGAATTTAAAAATGGATTTGGTTTAAATCCTTTTAAGTTTATTTTATAAAATATGTATTTCTTTTACACAAGGTTTTAAAAGGTTTTGGATTGTTTAAACTTTGTTAAAATTAAATTTGTATTTATTTTAAATATTAAATTTAAAATGAAAATTTAAAGTAAATTTAAAAGTAAATTGTTTTTAAATGCTTTGATTAAGTAAGAATAGTTTTATCTTAAAGTTGAATTAATGATTTGTAAGGTAACTAAAATGGATAATTGATTTATTTATTTAATTAATAATTTGGATTAGTTAAATAAGTAATTAAAGGTCTAAATTAATTAATTAAGGTTTAAAATTAATTAATTAGGAATAATTAATTTGTAATTAAGATTATTAATTAGATTTTAATTAATGATTAAGATTAATTAATCAAGTAATTAAGGATTAATTATGTTACAATTAACACTTAAATAATTAAAGATTAATTAATTGGTAATTGAAGGCTAATTGGTTTGTAATTAATAATGATAAATCTAATAATTACTTAAGGAAAGTAATAAAGAATTGTTAATGGTTAATGAAGGTCATTAACTTGAGATTACTTAATAATTAATTAATGTGATTAATTTTTAATAATTAATTAGATTAATTAATTTAAAGATAATCGTTTGTGAAATTTGTTTAAGTGTAAATACTTAATGGAAGTAATTAAGGAATTAATTACTTAATGTAATTAACTGAGTTTAATGTGATTAATTAAATTAATTAATTAAGTTTAATTAATTTAAATCACTTGATGATTTGATAATAATTACTTAATGTCATTAATGGTTGGTAATTACTTAGTGAAGAAATTAATTGATAATTACTGGATGTAATTAGTTGAAGATGATTTAAGAATGGAAGTAATTTGGATTAAATTACTTACTAACTAATCAAGGGATTAATTGAGATAATTAATTAAGGAATAATTTATTTATTTAATGAAGTAATTATTGGTGGTTAATTACAGAATGTGGTTAATCAAAAGGGATTAATAATTGTGAATTAATTAAGATTAATTACCTAATGTAATTAATTAAAATATGTAATTAGGGATCACTAATTTATATAATTAGTGATGTAATTAAGGTTGATTAATTAAGATTAATTAATCAATGATAAGTGATTAAGAGTAATTAATTAATGTAATTAATTAAGGATTAATGTAATTAATTATAGTTAATTAGTTAATGAAGTAATTAAAGGTTAATTACTGTAAGTGGTTAAGGATAATTAATTTGTGAATTGAATTAAAGTTAATTACTTGAATGTAATTAAAGGATAATTAATCAAGGGTGATTAATTAAGGTGATTAATTTGAGGATGTTTAATTAATTGATTTGTAATTAATTAATGGTTAAGTAAGCAAGAATTAAAATGATGAAGTAATTAATTTAATTTATTTTAAATTAATTAAAGATGAAGTAATTAATTTAATTCACTTTAAATTAATTAGAGATGGAAGTAACTAATTTGATTCATTTTAAATATATTATAGATGATGTGATTAAGTAAATCATTGCTTATGTATGAATGGAAATGTTGATTGCCTTGAATGTTTTGAGATCTCAGAGATGAAATAAGTAATGTTGTGTGATATGGATGCTTTGTTTGCATTGTGATGATAATATGAATTATCTATTTTTGATAATAATGTGAATTATCCGTTTGTGATGATAATGTTGATTATCTATTTTGATATTGTGAATTATCTATCTGTGTGTATATAGATAATAGAACTGAAATTATTTTAAACTTTAAAACAACTTGACCTTAAAAGATACGTTTTGGACTTCGATGAGACCGGGATCGGGTTTCCAGATTTGGATATCCGAAATCCACATCGATCCAAATTAACGATAGGTCGTGAATCTCAAGTGAAGATGAAGATTCAGAGTGCAAGGGTTATCGTCGTTAACTCTGAGGGTGATTCCAAAATGAGTGTAACAAGATAATGCCTTCGGTTTCGTTCGAACCCGGAACGAACTTGTATAGATTGAATGCTTTCAGCACATCGTCAGGTGGACGATGAGCATTCTAAGTGATAAGTCCTGTAGAGGAAATCATAGCCTCAAGCCTCATCAACCGGGAATGGCTAAAACAAGTGAGGTGCAGCAATGCTAAGTGGGTCATGCCCAAGTAGGACGAGATTTTCCCCTATCTAGAGGTCCCTTTTTATTTCAGCTGTGTGGGCAGTTGTGAGCTCCAACTGTCGGGGTTGTCTTGTTCAGGACTGTCCAGTAAGGGATGGTTCCAGCCTTGTGTTGTAGGGGATTTAGGGTGGATCCTCGGTACTTTGATCTAGGCCACGTATTGTGACGGGTGGTACCCCAGTAGCCCTGCCATTGTATGGAATCCAAAATCCAATAAGTGCCATCGGATTTGATTGTATTACCCACTTTTGTGGCAAGTAGTTGAAATTTAATAGATGTAACAATTTCAGCTATTTTCTATTTACTTGAAAACCCTAGACCTTATTATAATATCACTGGATTTCCTATCAAATGTTTTGGTTAGCGTAAGGTAAAAACTTACCCATGTTTATGTGTGGGGGATCGTACGTGATACCTTTTGATTTCAAAGGTTTTCAAAAGTTAAGCAACCTTAAACTATTACTCACAACAGACCCATGTCTGACCTAGAGTTTATTTATATTTTTCTTAAACTCTTGGGTTCTCAAATTTTTTACGAGTAGCCAAGGGATTCAGGTTAGCTTTGACGAATTATGGAGGAGCAATGGAGCAGGAGGCTTTAGCGTTGTAGATATTTATAGTATTCCGCAGTGTTGGTATCTCTGAATAGTTTCTCTGTTTTGTATTGAGTTGTATAACTAGACAGGTGTTTATAACTATCTAGTATGTGATGTGTAACCTGTGTAACTCTGATAATTGTTGTATATTATGTAATACTTATGTTATTTTTATAATTTATTCGTTCCGCTGTTGAGATTCTGATGCTGTTTCTTCTTTCTCTTCTTTCTTTTCTCTTTTCTATCCCTTTCTTTCTTCAAGATGATGCGATTTTCTATGGTGAGAAAGCCGGGTCGTCTCTTTTGGTATCACAGCGCTATGTTGAGTGAATACCTAGGTCTGGAGTGATTTCTTTCTTGAGAGAGCGTATTTGTAATTTCGATATATATATATATATATATATATATATATATTTCTACCTGTCTGTTGGGTTACTTGTTCTAGTTTTCCAATATAAGTTATAAAGGTAGATGGGATAGTGGTGTGTGTAACACGACTACCATTGGTTGGAGTTTGAATGTTTGAGGTTGGAAGTGTATCTGTCGAGACTGTAGACCTAATACCGTCTCGAGTGAGCTTTGTTGTAGTGTAAGGATTTCATCGATCTCTGAAGGAAACCTGTTAAGATTCGGAGTCTATTTTGAAGTTGGATGAGTTGAGTTTGAATCTATCGGTTTGGCAGAAGTGAGTGATGGTATCTTGGCAACCTCAGGAAGTAGTAGCTGTGTGATGAGATGCAGTGACTATGGATGTTCCCGTAGATGTTTCATTGGAACAAGTTTAAGGAAGTGAATCTGCTTCGATGTTGTGGCTGAGTTCAGCATGGTGTTTTTGTTTGGTTTGTGGTCCGAATTTCTCGAAGAGCTTTGGATTAGGAAGTCTTTGGCATCTGTGTCAACAGTGCATGTAACGCCCCACCCCGAGACCCACCTTAGTAAAGAGAATTAATGAGTAATTCTGTCAACTAAAGCGGAGAATAGGGCTGGTTAAGGGCGACCATCTATAATTTTGTCTTAAACATCCATTGAATACGTCGATAAATGCATTATAATTTTTCAACTCAAGTGGATCGACATACCCAGTAAATGCTTAATCCAAAACTATAGGTGGCAAACGGATCTATCAGAACAAAATACAATAACTGAATGTAAATCACATCACAGAACAGTAACCAACATCATATATATATATATACATATACACTGATACACGTTCAGTACAATACAATATGAATACAATAAAGGTGGTATACGACCACACCGTATACATCGAATCAAATGTAAAAACATCAGAGTATGCAGAAGAAATAAACTACTCAAGAGAAAGAAGAGCTGATATCCAACATCAACTTCAAGCTAAGCCCAATAGATTATACCTGAAACAACTCGGTCTGACCCGAGTGAAAACACACGGGTCAGGCAACTGAATCTTATCGTTAGAGAGGAAATACGATAAGGTATAAGGGGAAACATACATCAAGGGACCAATAATTGATAAGAATGACTAAGGTTGATATCAAGAACTGTCTATCTCTAAGATGGTATAATTCTACACTTACTTGGGTTAATACTAGTGGATTCATGCATATAAAGAAAACATCCAAATATGATACATGAATAAATAAACTTCTCAAAGTAGTAAATGAAACCCAAGTATAAAACCATAAAATTGAAATCACCAAAATCCTCAAAAACTCATATTTCGCCTTATTCATCTCTATAAGGCTAAGTAAACACATCAAAATATGGTGAAATCAAAATTTTCTTAACTCATAAAATAAATCTCAGATTGGCCAATAATTACATGCTAAAGCATGTTGCACGTGCTAAAGTTCTCAGACTAGTGCTAGTAATATAGTTAGGTACCCACATGAATCTCTAAGGCGACCGAAGTCACACTTTCCCAGATTCTTAATTTCCCAGATTCTCAGATTCCCAGATTCTCAGATGACCCAAAGGTCATAGCACTAGTAATTCCCAGAATGTGTCAGAAACTCTCGGATAGTAACCCGAAAAGTGGTTACGTACGTCCCATACCGTACGTCCTCACTCAGCGGTTTTCTAGCCGCTAGTCGATGCCACACTAACAAATGCATCAAAATCTCAAAGAATTGCCTCATGTCATTGGCGTAAGGCATATAATATCTAACCTGTCTTATCTCATTGACAAGTGGAAAATTCCATAAAATTATAAATCTCAGAAAATCTCATATAAAACAATTGCCTCATATCATCGGCAATAGTGTTTTTCCCAAGATAGTCTCATGTCGTATATGCTTCCGAATACGAAATATTAGACTAAAGTTATTAGTCTAAAAGACTAATATAACACTCTATCCCAGACCACAAAGTGGTAAATCCCAAGGAGTAAATCAAAAAGATTTCTCAATGTCGTTTCGATAGTACAAGTCCGAATTTAACCGAAAAAGTAAATACTCAAGTCCCATACCTCACGGATTTACTAAATCTTTTAATTTGTTTCCTTATATGTCCGAAAAAGCATAAAAGTAATTAAAGTAAATAAAATTAATTATAATATATTTTTCTAGAGAAAACGGGATTTTAAACCAATTTATAGAAATTTATCTAAAGGATTATGAGTGAAAACCCATCATTTAAAGAATTTTAATGATTTTTGAAAGCCTAGAAAATAAAGAATAATTGTTTAAAAACCTTTAAAAATGTATAAAAACATTTATTGCTCAACCCATGATTTTAGAAGATTTTATGCAATTTATTCGGATTTTTAAAACTCAGAAAAACATCAATTTGCAATTTAATCGGTAAAAACCGATATTCAAAATTTAAATCGTATTTAAAATCAATTTGAATTCAAGTCACATTCTAAATTTACTAGTCCATTGCTGGAAAAAAGAATCAAATGTTAGCATCAAATTTCGTTGTAAAATTCTTGCAAAAGCATGCAAATGAAATCATCAAAGTCGAACAAGTACATCAATGTTGGGGCAGTTCATAACAGGCCAACATTGAAAACATCAATTTTCCACCATGCAAACTTTGAAATTCTACAAAATAAAAAATACAAAAATTGTAGCCAACAGCCTCAGGTTTCCAAAACTTCATAAATTTTGATATTCCGATGAGTAACGAAGAAGTTATGATCAAAATACTACTAAGAAAGAAATTATTTGCGCTGCCTGTCAACACAGGCCAGCGATGAAAATGCCAATTTTCCACTATGTAGACTTCAAAATCAGTCAAAACCGAAAACATGAAAGTTGTGGGATATTTCACAAGGATTTCAGAACATCCAAGAAATCAAAATTCCGATAAGAAACACAAAAGTTACGGTGAAAACACTAACCAGCCACTAGAATATTCTGGGCTTAGTCCCTCTCGGATTTTCATTTTTGACAGCAACTAAGAAGGTCCAAACGGACTCAGAACCCAATGAAATTTAAAATAAACAAACCCTAATCAGTCCTCTACAATCTGAAAAAAGATTGGCGTCAATCCGATACCGGACGAGCCAGATATGAGTAAAACAAGACAGGGCATTTTCAGCACCAATCAATATAGAAAAGAGGTAAAATTCAACATATTTAACCAAATATTTCAAGCAAAAGATTATTTGCTGCTGAAATTTATTCGTTTACAGTTGCTATAAGCCTTAGCTTACCTATTAGCAGTAAAAAGATGATGATTTAGGCTTGAAGATGGAAGCTTTCAACTCGAATTTGCCTTTGCCGGACCTATGATTGTTGAAAATAGGCATGCAAGAGAAGATAAATTACAAAACAAGAATTACAATAAACAAATATGGATTTCTCCTCAAATTCAAGATAGAGAAGGATGGAGATTACCTTCTTGTTGAATTAGATCCAAATTTCTATTGATTTAGCAAAGAATTTTATTAATTATGGCTAGGGTTTGAGATGGCGGCCATTGTTTCTAATTTTTGAGCTTCTAGGGTTTCTTTTCTCAAATGAGCTGAAGGAGGAAGAAGTGTATGTACTTCTTTCCTGGCTCTAGAAGTTTCTCTAGTGGATATTGGGTTTGGGCTTAACCCAATGACCCATATTAATTTTACTTAGGCAAAAATTTGTTTAAGTTTATTTACACTTATACAATGCTTAAATCTTCATAACTTCTACATTTTTAATCCGTTTTTAATGATTTTGGATGCGTTGGATTCGTTATGTCATCTAGTTTTTAATAAAATTATCAAAACATAAGTTTTAACAAATTTGTTATTAAATTTCCATTTATTACTCAATTTATCCAATTTTCCCATAATTGCAAAATAAATTGCAAATTTAATGCAATTGGTTAAATAAAAAGATATTATGTACCCAAAACAAAACAAATATAGGTTTAGACATTATTAAATTATTTATCACATTTTTAATCATAGTTATCATGATTAATTATTTTATTAACTCATTCTTATATATATATTTAATTAATAAAATGACAATATTGGCAAACAAGCACAATATTGTACAAATTATCAATTTAATCAAATGTAGTCAATTAACTACATTCAAATTCATGAAATAAAGTAGAAACTTTATTTTACTCATGTCCATCATTTTTTTCATACTCAAAGAAGATTATATTTTTTTTTTCTTCTTATTCCCCACATTTTATTTTACAATAAAATGTATTATTGGTTTTAAAATTACCAATATGATTTCCCCAACCCAAACCAAATTCCATTAATTATTCCAAACCACTCCAACCATCGAAATGGAGTGATTAATTTATTTTGTTACAATTCATTAGCCCAAAAATTCAAATTCATTATGCATATGATGATTAAACAATTATTTAACAATTTTCTTTGTATTTAACAAAGAAAAGATGCAATTTGACAATAAATTACATTATCGCCAAATCGTACATGTTAATTGAATATAGTTGCATCTCTATATTCAAAATTCATGAAATAAAGGAACAAGTTTATCTCACACATATGTTTATTACTATTAAGACAATGAAATCTTTCTACTTTTATTTTCCCTTTTATTTTACAATAAAAGGAGAATATTGGAATAAATTGCCAATATTCCTTTAATGCTCCTACTAAATTCCATCAATGATAATTTCCAACTCAAAGATCACAATTAAGTTGTTTACTTCATCTTTCCTTCATCTTAAATTTGCTTCAATCATTTAATTTGAAATAAACCTTATTTTATATTGTTCTCCCAAAATTTATTCATATTATATTGTTTATTCCAAATAAACAATATAATTCATCATTTTCTTCCAATAAATTCAATTAATTCCAATATTAAATTATAATCTTCATTATAATTTAATATTTACGGTACTCTCCAACCAGGGTTGTTACAGACTCCCCCTCTTATGAAAATTGCGTCCTCGCAATTCATAGAGGAAATCTGTATTCAACACAATTTATTCAATCGACAAAGGATAAAAGAGAAGCTCGAAACTCAAACTGTTCATATTCTCAACATAGAGTGGTAGAGAGAAACAAGGAAAAACTTCCCTGGTTAATCCAATGGCCCATCAAATGCTTATATAGCGATTAGCAAACCATCGAATTTTCCAAGTAACTTGAAAGAATTTCGAAGATATCCCATCTTCGAAAAAAAACTCAATAAGATGTTCAACAATTAATCAATCGAAAATGATTGATTTTACAAAACTCTACGAATAGAGTCGGGACCAAACTCACTTAAACCCAAACTCTAAGCAATAAAGAATATCATCAATAAGATTTTCTGCATAATAATGCGGAAAGAACATCCTCACAACAAGATAAACACGATAGACAAGATGAATAAATCACGGAATGACTTCTTGCAAGGCCACCAAAGTCGAACGACCGCGATAAGGCATGTCGTTGATATTAACTCAAGGATAGAATATACTCAAGAAATAAGGATATAGGCTCAAATTACTTTTCAATCCAAGATATTTAGAATTTTTAAATCCTAACATCTTTTAAATTTTAAATCTAGATTTTTAACATTTGAAAATTTTCAAACTCTTTACTATACTACTTTGTAAGTAATTTAAACTCAAATTAAAAGTCCAAATTTCTTCTCTTACTTCAAAATTAATTTCCAAAGAGATTTGTAAACCCATAATAATATCCCTCAAAATAAATTAAGGGTTTAAATTCTCTTTACTCTTTTTATTAAAACACTTAAATATTTTAAAAACAATCTTCAAATATTCTTGTAACTCTTCTCTTAAAATATCCAATGTATCTAATATAGATTTAAAAATCTCAAAATATACTTCCAATAAAGTATAACTTAAGAATATTCTCATCTTTACAATTTCAAAATAAATATATAAATAAATAAATGGCATTGCCTCTCCATTGAATCTCTAATAAATTTAATATATAATCTCAAAATATTATTTTCAAAATCTCAATTTTTAAAACACAAACCATTGTGTCTGATTGCCTCATCATAGCATTTAGGAGATTCCTATCGATAACGTTGATCAAGCGTATCGACCAGAACTCTTAACTACTCGATGGATAACCCAACACTCTAAAATCATTTCTATGAAAGAATACTACTTATATAAATATATTCTCAAAACATTCTTTGATTTTTAAAATATCTCAAAACTCCAATTTCTCTTTTTAAAACTCATATATATATATATAGCTTTAAAAAAAAATCAAACCAAAGAACATTAAGAGAATGCATCGAGATTTTCCCAGAATACTTGATTCTCAAAATCATCAAAAGGAGACAGAGTGTTCGTCAATCTTACAATATCACAAGCCGCTCCAAGAAAAAAAAACAGCAAGATATAAGATAAGCAAGATATTCTTCTCGAAGGAGAAGAAGCACACAATCCACGAATCGCTACTTCAAACGGAGTAATGCTAAAGGATAACAATGATTGACTGTCTGAAAAGTACACTCAAACAAAGTAGAATGATAAACTCAATCTAACTCGAATATCTAGAAACTCTCCTCATTCCTTAGTGGATATCCCCGTGGAAGGATAACCGAAGAGCTAAGAGCTAGGAATAAGGTTACCTCAACACTCGATTTTTCGATTGGATGTCAAATCCAAATTGACTTACAAAACTCAACAAAGTCACCTTGATTGGAATTCGAGATATATCATCAGCATCTCGATATTCAAGAGCGAATACAGAAACTTCGAAATCATCATTAACATTTCAAAGTGATAGAAATAATAACCCAATAAAATTAGGATGCCTAAATAAATACAGGATCCTATAACAACAAAAGGATTGAGCTTAACATCAAATAAGTTAGTCCATCTCAAATCAGATACATCTCAAGATTGTGAGTAACAAACAAATACTCGCAAAAGCAACATCAAATAAAAATCTCAGAATGCCCACAATGAGCCAATCATTGTGGATCCCTTCAATAGGATTCACAACTCACAAATGAATGCAACAAGAATGCTCAAAGAAATCGATCAACTCCATCGATACGAACTCACTCGTATCGACAAAAAAAGAAAAGAATAGAATAATCCCAAATAAGATTATTCATAAGATAAGATAACATCAAACTCAGTTATGAAATACTACGGAATACAATTTATATTCCTAGACATATTCCATCTCAACATATCCCAAAACTCGAAAAAGAATCAAAGCACTATTCGAAAACAAGCTCAAATGAAGGACAATGATTCACTCGTATTGTACTTTGACGTATTGTGATATACGTACTGTTCTGTGTTTATTCTACTTTGTTCTGAACATAGCTCTGATACCAAGCTGTAACGCCCCACCCCGAGACCCACCTTAGTAAAGAGAATTAATGAGTAATTCTGTCAACTAAAGCGGAGAATAGGGCTGGTTAAGGGCGACCATCTATAATTTTGTCTTAAACATCCATTGAATACGTCGATAAATGCATTATAATTTTTCAACTCAAGTGGATCGACATACCCAGTAAATGCTTAATCCAAAACTATAGGTGGCAAACGGATCTATCAGAACAAAATACAATAACTGAATGTAAATCACATCACAGAACAGTAACCAACATCATATATATATATATATACATATACACTGATACACGTTCAGTACAATACAATATGAATACAATAAAGGTGGTATACGACCACACCGTATACATCGAATCAAATGTAAAAACATCAGAGTATGCAGAAGAAATAAACTACTCAAGAGAAAGAAGAGCTGATATCCAACATCAACTTCAAGCTAAGCCCAATAGATTATACCTGAAACAACTCGGTCTGACCCGAGTGAAAACACACGGGTCAGGCAACTGAACCTTATCGTTAGAGAGGAAATACGATAAGGTATAAGGGGAAACATACATCAAGGGACCAATAATTGATAAGAATGACTAAGGTTGATATCAAGAACTGTCTATCTCTAAGATGGTATAATTCTACACTTACTTGGGTTAATACTAGTGGATTCATGCATATAAAGAAAACATCCAAATATGATACATGAATAAATAAACTTCTCAAAGTAGTAAATGAAACCCAAGTATAAAACCATAAAATTGAAATCACCAAAATCCTCAAAAACTCATATTTCGCCTTATTCATCTCTATAAGGCTAAGTAAACACATCAAAATATGGTGAAATCAAAATTTTCTTAACTCATAAAATAAATCTCAGATTGGCCAATAATTACATGCTAAAGCATGTTGCACGTGCTAAAGTTCTCAGACTAGTGCTAGTAATATAGTTAGGTACCCACATGAATCTCTAAGGCGACCGAAGTCACACTTTCCCAGATTCTTAATTTCCCAGATTCTCAGATTCCCAGATTCTCAGATGACCCAAAGGTCATAGCACTAGTAATTCCCAGAATGTGTCAGAAACTCTCGGATAGTAACCCGAAAAGTGGTTACGTACGTCCCATACCGTACGTCCTCACTCAGCGGTTTTCTAGCCGCTAGTCGATGCCACACTAACAAATGCATCAAAATCTCAAAGAATTGCCTCATGTCATTGGCGTAAGGCATATAATATCTAACCTGTCTTATCTCATTGACAAGTGGAAAATTCCATAAAATTATAAATCTCAGAAAATCTCATATAAAACAATTGCCTCATATCATCGGCAATAGTGTTTTTCCCAAGATAGTCTCATGTCGTATATGCTTCCGAATACGAAATATTAGACTAAAGTTATTAGTCTAAAAGACTAATATAACACTCTATCCCAGACCACAAAGTGGTAAATCCCAAGGAGTAAATCAAAAAGATTTCTCAATGTCGTTTCGATAGTACAAGTTCGAATTTAACCGAAAAAGTAAATACTCAAGTCCCATACCTCACGGATTTACTAAATCTTTTAATTTGTTTCCTTATATGTCCGAAAAAGCATAAAAGTAATTAAAGTAAATAAAATTAATTATAATATATTTTTCTAGAGAAAACGGGATTTTAAACCAATTTATAGAAATTTATCTAAAGGATTATGAGTGAAAACCCATCATTTAAAGAATTTTAATGATTTTTGAAAGCCTAGAAAATAAAGAATAATTGTTTAAAAACCTTTAAAAATGTATAAAAACATTTATTGCTCAACCCATGATTTTAGAAGATTTTATGCAATTTATTCGGATTTTTAAAACTCAGAAAAACATCAATTTGCAATTTAATCGGTAAAAACCGATATTCAAAATTTAAATCGTATTTAAAATCAATTTGAATTCAAGTCACATTCTAAATTTACTAGTCCATTGCTGGAAAAAAGAATCAAATGTTAGCATCAAATTTCGTAGTAAAATTCTTGCAAAAGCATGCAAATGAAATCATCAAAGTCGAACAAGTACATCAATGTTGGGGCAGTTCATAACAGGCCAACATTGAAAACATCAATTTTCCACCATGCAAACTTTGAAATTCTACAAAATAAAAAATACAAAAATTGTAGCCAACAGCCTCAGGTTTCCAAAACTTCATAAATTTTGATATTCCGATGAGTAACGAAGAAGTTATGATCAAAATACTACTAAGAAAGAAATTATTTGCGCTGCCTGTCAACACAGGCCAGCGATGAAAATGCCAATTTTCCACTATGTAGACTTCAAAATCAGTCAAAACCGAAAACATGAAAGTTGTGGGATATTTCACAAGGATTTCAGAACATCCAAGAAATCAAAATTCCGATAAGAAACACAAAAGTTACGGTGAAAACACTAACCAGCCACTAGAATATTCTGGGCTTAGTCCCTCTCGGATTTTCATTTTTGACAGCAACTAAGAAGGTCCAAACGGACTCAGAACCCAATGAAATTTAAAATAAACAAACCCTAATCAGTCCTCTACAATCTGAAAAAAGATTGGCGTCAATCCGATACCGGACGAGCCAGATATGAGTAAAACAAGACAGGGCATTTTCAGCACCAATCAATATAGAAAAGAGGTAAAATTCAACATATTTAACCAAATATTTCAAGCAAAAGATTATTTGCTGCTGAAATTTATTCGTTTACAGTTGCTATAAGCCTTAGCTTACCTATTAGCAGTAAAAAGATGATGATTTAGGCTTGAAGATGGAAGCTTTCAACTCGAATTTGCCTTTGCCGGACCTATGATTGTTGAAAATAGGCATGCAAGAGAAGATAAATTACAAAACAAGAATTACAATAAACAAATATGGATTTCTCCTCAAATTCAAGATAGAGAAGGATGGAGATTACCTTCTTGTTGAATTAGATCCAAATTTCTATTGATTTAGCAAAGAATTTTATTAATTATGGCTAGGGTTTGAGATGGCGGCCATTGTTTCTAATTTTTGAGCTTCTAGGGTTTCTTTTCTCAAATGAGCTGAAGGAGGAAGAAGTGTATGTACTTCTTTCCTGGCTCTAGAAGTTTCTCTAGTGGATATTGGGTTTGGGCTTAACCCAATGACCCATATTAATTTTACTTAGGCAAAAATTTGTTTAAGTTTATTTACACTTATACAATGCTTAAATCTTCATAACTTCTACATTTTTAATCCGTTTTTAATGATTTTGGATGCGTTGGATTCGTTATGTCATCTAGTTTTTAATAAAATTATCAAAACATAAGTTTTAACAAATTTGTTATTAAATTTCCATTTATTACTCAATTTATCCAATTTTCCCATAATTGCAAAATAAATTGCAAATTTAATGCAATTGGTTAAATAAAAAGATATTATGTACCCAAAACAAAACAAATATAGGTTTAGACATTATTAAATTATTTATCACATTTTTAATCATAGTTATCATGATTAATTATTTTATTAACTCATTCTTATATATATATTTAATTAATAAAATGACAATATTGGCAAACAAGCACAATATTGTACAAATTATCAATTTAATCAAATGTAGTCAATTAACTACATTCAAATTCATGAAATAAAGTAGAAACTTTATTTTACTCATGTCCATCATTTTTTTCATACTCAAAGAAGATTATATTTTTTTTTTCTTCTTATTCCCGACATTTTATTTTACAATAAAATGTATTATTGGTTTTAAAATTACCAATATGATTTCCCCAACCCAAACCAAATTCCATTAATTATTCCAAACCACTCCAACCATCGAAATGGAGTGATTAATTTATTTTGTTACAATTCATTAGCCCAAAAATTCAAATTCATTATGCATATGATGATTAAACAATTATTTAACAATTTTCTTTGTATTTAACAAAGAAAAGATGCAATTTGACAATAAATTACATTATCGCCAAATCGTACATGTTAATTGAATATAGTTGCATCTCTATATTCAAAATTCATGAAATAAAGGAACAAGTTTATCTCACACATATGTTTATTACTATTAATACAATGAAATCTTTCTACTTTTATTTTCCCTTTTATTTTACAATAAAAGGAGAATATTGGAATAAATTGCCAATATTCCTTTAATGCTCCTACTAAATTCCATCAATGATAATTTCCAACTCAAAGATCACAATTAAGTTGTTTACTTCATCTTTCCTTCATCTTAAATTTGCTTCAATCATTTAATTTGAAATAAACCTTATTTTATATTGTTCTCCCAAAATTTATTCATATTATATTGTTTATTCCAAATAAACAATATAATTCATCATTTTCTTCCAATAAATTCAATTAATTCCAATATTAAATTATAATCTTCATTATAATTTAATATTTACGGTACTCTCCAACCAGGGTTGTTACAGTGCAGCTCAGAGTATTCTGTATGTCGACAGGGAGTCTTCTGGCTTAGCAGTTTTTCTTAAGGAGGAGTTCAGAAGTAGCAGAGTGGACCCGTTTCTTCGATGGATGGTATAGATAAGTGTAAGCTATTCTGTTTGGTAAAGAGAGAACGGTTTTCTTTGGATTTGGTCTGGAGTGATCGTAAAAGTGACTTACGATAGTTTGAGTGTTCTCTTGGGAAGTTGGAGGTTTGTATGCATCTGGAGATTGATTTTTCTTATCGACTAGGATTGCAGGAGTGGTACCGGTGGTTCAGTTTAGTAGAAGGATGGTTCTTAGAGATAGAGTTTGATGAAGCAGCTCAGGTTTTGGTGGAGTTTCTGAGTTTTCTTTATGGATCCGTTGAACCATATTTCTGGGATGTGTTGTCCAGTTTGTGTTTGTGTTCTTGGATCTTGGTTGATCTTGAGGAGATCATTGTGTTGGGTTGTTTTTGGTCTAGTTTGTTTCTAGAGGCATCAGCAAGGGTTGAGCTGATCAGGAAGAATGTAGGCAGCCCAAGATCGCCAAAAGATTTTTGAGGATAAGAGACTGAGGAATTTGGATTCCGGAGTCGGAGATTTGATTTTGGATAAGTTTTTCTCCGATCAAAGGGAGCTATAAGTTTTGGGTAAGGCTGGAAGCTAGATCTGAAGTGTTTTGGATCTTTTCTATGTTCTTGTGAGGATAAGTGTTTGGTCCTTAGGGTTGAATTGCCAGTTTGGATAACTGGGATTCGATGAGTTTCACGTATCTCTGAGGGAGTACGTGTATGATCTATCTATGGTTTTGAACCAGCAGTTCTGGAAGTTTTGATTGTAGAGTCAGACTTGTCTGTAGTCTGATATCCTATCTAGTTTTGTAGATCTAGATGAGTAGGAGCTCTACAGATTAGTAGTATTGATTGTTTGGATTCTGTAGAGCAAGTATCCCGGTATTTATACTTGGGAAACTCGAGGAAATTCTAACCAGAATTTTGTCTGGATATTAGATTAGTTTGTTTGGGTGAATTGGTTGATATGGCTGTTAGCATATGGCAGATAATATATGCTTGTGTTTTAAAATTAAATCTTTAATCAGATTATTAAATTACATTTATTTTAAATTTCGGGGACGAAATTCTTTTAAGGGGAGAGGAATGCGATATCCCGGAATTTTTGGCAATATCAATTTAATAATCTATATTAAAAATTAAATTGATTTGATAATTTTTGTTAATAAAATTTGAATTGATTTAATAATCTTCCTTTAATAAATATTTAATTGGTGAATTTATCTTTTAAAAGCTAATAAATTGATTTCTATTTAAATGAATATATTGTATGAATATATTGTAAATAAATAATCTTTGGTTTAAATTTAATAAATGAATCTTGATTTCAAATTATGATATATATGTGACGACCGCCCATGACTCCCACACTTAAACAAGGGAATAATGCGCTGTAAAGTGTGCCAGGCCGCCATGGACGATCATCAGGGTAAGGTAAACAAAGAATAGTCTATCGTATTACTCACAGCGCATGGATAAAAATACAATAGAAAAGTATACATAGTGAAGCTCCATAGAATAGAATCTCATCATATAAACTCATAATAGTTTGTTACAACAATCTGAAAAGCCAATACAGCAAGCCTCACTACATATCACTCAGAGAATCATACAAACAGCGGAACATCCAGTACATATAGTAAGAAAACAATATGCAAAAGCCTCCAGCTCATCTTCGTCATCAATAGCGTTGGTCACTAAGAACAGCACCTGTCAACTGCTACCTAGTCCGCCCATCCCAACATGGATGAACAGCCCAAGGTAATAAGAGTTGTACATAAAACCTTGAGTCAGACAAAAGTCCTAGTGAGCAGTAAATCAACTATCAAACATACCAAAAGAGCATAAAGGGTAAAAGGAATAGGAACCCAACCATCCCACTCCACCTCTTTCTACAGTGATAGCCCCTAGACCCACTAAGAAGAAATAAACATAGCAAAGCAGACATTTAAAGTAAAACAATTATCACTCGAGTCAAGGTCGATGTTTTCCAAGCACAAACCCCCAAGGCCTAAACCAATATCAGATAAGCACCCACAAAACATCGCTCTTGAGACCGAGTGACGATACAACCAAAGCATCCAAACATCCATGACTCTGGCTATCACTGTTATCATTGCCTCGATATCACCGTTAATTGAATGACCGGCTCATTCTTTCATCCGTCCGTCAAGGGCTAATGGTAACCCCGGTTCTAGACATAACTCTGCACGTCATCGTGACCCGTGCCTAGGACTATCGAATCTGCCCAGAGTACTAGACCAGTAACTATTAGTCTTGGGACTATCGAATCTGCCCAACGTACTCTTGCTTTGAGCATGCTAGAACCTTCAATAACGATGAGATCTCAGCCTTCTAGTCATCCTCCTCGACGACTATTCTCATACTAGCTCAAGAGCCTCTCAAGCCAACCATTATCCACAAACTCGAACCATTTCACCGAGTTATCAACATGCTTGGGATGATCCCGTCTGGATTAAACCAAGGGTTTCTCACATCATGCTTTGCGTCATCGCATCATAGCAAAGTCCTAACTCAATATCATGCTTTGCCTCATCGCATCACAGCAAAGTCCCATCTTAACATCATCATCAAATCTATCCATATGAGCTTTCTCATCCACTTCATATGCCATGGGCAGCTTTCCTTATTCAAGAGCCTTTCCACTTAGCTTTTGAATCATCTTCGACCAACTTGTCCAAATCAAATCATCAATCAACTAATTTCTAATAATCAATCAAATCAATCATTAATCCAAGTAATCAATCATTCAAACAAGATCTAAATAAGCAGTTATAACATTAATAGAAATTTCGTAAATAAAGAGTCCAAATCTAACAAGCATGAATTCTAAGTAATATCTTGATGAATGAACTAACATAGGTCAACATGTAATAAAATGGATATCAAAACTTTATGAACGATGGATCTACATGTAGACTTAAGGAAAATGCATGAAATCACTATCTTTAACACACAAACAAGCCACCGATCCAATATACTCCTTTGGGTCCGTGTGAGAGATAACCACCACTCACCGAATCACCTAAACACCTCAAAAGCAACAAACTCCAGATTTGGACAGCAAAGGATCTAGCTCGATCCGCCAAAACTCTGCTTCAAGCGATGAAATCTCTCTTCGATGGATGGAGATCTTTAACTTTGGCTCTTGGATCTTCGATTTGATCTTCAATCTTGGATGGAAGGTAGCACTAGATTAGAGTTGAGAAAAGAAGTGAATAAGTGTTGTAGTCAAGCTCTCAAAATGGCAGCACTTCGTCGCTTCAAAATCCGGATCCCAAAAATGAAGATAGGCACTTCTATTTATGGGATGGAAATCCCTTAAGTCGGTCGTCCCCTTAATTCGTCCACGACCTAACCCTTGCCGACCTAACGACCAACGACTCAAGACACCACACGACCTACCGACTCAAGCCTCTACATGACTCAACGACCTAACTCAAACATGGCTTAACGACTTAACTATAATGCCGACCTACCGGCTTAACCAGATGCAGACCCAACGACTCATCTCACACTGCCGACCTAACGACTCAACTACATAGCCGACCTAACTACCTAACCATATAGCCGACCTAACGACTCAACAGAGATGCCGACCCAACTGGTATGCGGCTTAGCGACTTAAGTCTCCCCACGACCTAACAATATACACGACTTACCGACCTAACTAAACGCAGGGCCACCCGACTTAACCATAACATGGCATAGCCGACCTAACGACTTAACGATCTAACCTTATGGCCGACCTAACACTCATACGACCTAACTAGGTGCCGACCTAACTACTTAATGAAATGACCGACCTAACACTACTAAGCCGCTAGTTCCCTTAAACCGTTAACTTCCCTAGGTCGGTCGATTCTATAGGTCGGTCCAACTTGTTAACTCCTAAGTCGCTAACTCCTTAAGTCGGTGACCTTCCTAGGTCGGTCCATCTCCTAAGTCGTTAGTTCCCTTAAGTCGCTCATTCTTATAGGTCGGTCACTACTATGAGTCGTTCACCCCTATAAGTCGCTCCACCGACTCATGCTACAACACGACCTAAACTTCCACACGACCCAACTTATGGCGACCTAACTCTGAACGACTTAAATTCTAAACGACTTAACAACACTAACAACCTAATAACAACAGTCCTACGATCCTTCGATCCGTAAGATACGGGTCGTTACATTCTCTTCCCCTTAGGTATTTCGCCCCCGAAATTCCAAACAAACAAAAGCAACCAAAACTATTCTGCATGCCTACCATCCATAGCAATCAACAAACCATGCATCCAATTACTAACCTAGCATGCGGAATTCTAAGACTAGAACAAGTTACAAATTCATGAGATGTCACGACACCTTAGGGCCATACCTCGAAGAGTTCAGGATGAGCTGCCTTCATCCTCTCTTCCTCCTCCCATGTACAGTCGTTAACATCATCACTCCATTGTACCTTGAGCAACTTGACTACCTTCCTCCTAAGCTGTTTCGTGTCAGTCTCCACAACACGAAGCGGCTTACGAGGTCTCTCAACGACTGGATCAACCTCTAAATCTTCATAGCTATCAGCAGAAACCACCGTACTTGGGTTGTGCACATACCTCCGTAGATACGATACGTGAAAAACATTGTGCACACCCGACATCTTTTCTGGTAACTCCAATTTATAAGCGAGCTTTCCAATTCGCTCGATGATCGGGAATGGTCCAACAAATCTCGGAGTCAATTTTCCTTTCTTCCCGAATCGAATAACATTCTTCAGTGGAGAAATCCTCACAAAAGCCATATCTCCTACGTCGAATTCCAAATCCTTTCGACGCTTATCGGCATAACTTTTCTGACGGTCTTGGGCTGCCTTCATTCGTTGCCGAATGATCTCTATACAATCCGTAGTCTGTTGAATCATTTCTGGCCCAAGTATCAACTTTTCTCCTGTTTCCAACCAACATGTCGGAGAGTTACACGGTCTTCCATACAATGCTTCATATGGTGCCATACCAATACTGGACTGATAACTGTTATTGTATGAAAATTCCACCAAAAGGAGATGATCTTCCCATGATCCTCCGAAGTCCAAAACACATGCTCTCAGGAGATCCTCCAAAACTCGGTTGACTCTCTCGGTCTGACCATCTGCTTGGGGATGATAAGCTGTACTCAAACACAACTCAGTTCCCAAAACTTCCTGGAAGCTCTTCCAAAATCCACTAGTGAACAATGGGTCTCGATCGCTCACTATACTCTTTGGAATACCATGAAATAAAACTATCCACTTAACATACAACTCAGCCAATTTCGATGCAGTCCTGGTTGATCGAACAGGAATAAATTTTGCACTCTTAGTCAATCGATCTATGATGACCCAAATCCCTTCATTTCCTGCTCTGGTTCTAGGTAGTCCATCGATAAAATCCATCGATATTTGCTCCCACTTCCATGTAGGAACTTCTAATGGCTGAAGCAATCCACTTGGCTTCTTCTGCTCGGCTTTTACCAACTGGCAGTTCATACATTTGGAAATAAAATTTCCAACATCCTTCTTCATACCTTCCCAATAATAGGTTCTCTTCATATCCCGATACATCTTATTTCCACCTGGATGAATTGTCAACTTCGAGTGATGACTTTCCTTCAGAACTTCATTTCTCAATTCATCTATATCGGGAACAACTAGTCGTCCTTGTTTCCAAAGCCAACCCTCTCGATCGACCTCGAATCCTTTATCCTTTTCTGGATCCAATCCAGATTCCAAATCACGGATAATCTTGACAAGCTTATCGTCTCGCTTTTGGCTCTCGCCAATCCTTTCCATAAGAGTAGGTCTTATTGATAAGTTTTCCAACATCTCAGGTTCCGATTCACATCTAGGCCTGAAGTCAAATCCAGCTAAATACTCGAGACTCTTCCATTCCGAAAACATGGCTCCCAATCCTTCATGTCTTCGACTTAACGCATCTGCCACTGCGTTACCTTTTCCCGGAGTATAGGCTATACCAAAATCATACGATGCTAAAAACTCTAGCCATCGTTGCTGTTGAAGATTCAAATCCTTTTGGGAGAAAAGATACTTCAATGACTTATGATCCGTAAACAACTCGAATCGAACTCCCAATAGATAATGTCTCCACATCTTTAGAGCAAAAACAATCGCCGCTAACTCCAAATCATGAGTCGGATAATTCCTTTCATGCGGCTTCAGTTGTCGACTTGTATACGCAACAACTTTATCCTTCTGCATTAGCACTGCTCCAAGTCCAGTACCACATGCTTCGGTGTAAACCACCATCTCATCATTTCCACTTGGAATAGTCAAAACAGGAGCACTTGTCAATCGCTCTTTCAAGATTCCGAAAGCTTGTTCACACTTAGCATCCCACCTGAACACTTGGTTCTTCTTCGTCAATCCTGTTAATGGTGCAGCTATCTTGGAAAAGTCTTTGATAAACCGACGATAATATCCTGCTAATCCAAGAAAACTTCTCACATCAGATGCATTCTTAGGTCTAACCCAATTCTGGATTGCTGCCACCTTGGCGGGATCAACCGCTATTCCATTTTCAGAGATAACATGGCCTAAGAACCTCACTTCACTCTTCCAGAAGTGACATTTCGAAAACTTAGCCTTCAGCTGATGTTTCTGCAAGATTTCCAAAACAATCTGTAAGTGCTTCTTGTGCTCTTCTTCAGTTCTGGAATAAATCAAAATATCATCCACGAACACAAGTACGAACTTGTTCAACTGATCTCTGAACACTCTATTCATAAGATCCACAAAATATGCTGGTGCATTGGTCAATCCAAACGGCATTACCAGCCACTAATAGAAACCGGATGGTGTCCTGAAAGCAGTCTTCGGCACACTATCCTTTGCCACTCTCAACTGGTGAAATCCCGTTGCCAAATCCATCTGAGAAAACACCTTAGCTTCGTGAAGCTGATCAAACAAGTCATCTATTCTCGGCAATGGATACTTGTTCTTCTTAGTCACTTTATTCAGCTCACGATAATCCACACACAACCTCAACGATCCATTCGCTTTGGTTGCAAACACAACTAGTGCACCCCATTCGGACACACTACGCCGAATGAATCCTTTCTGTAAAAGGTCATCAACTTGCACCTTCAACTCTAGCTGTTCCCTAGACGCCATCCGCCTAAGAGGCATCACAATAGGTCTGGCTCCTTCAACTAGATCGATACGAAACTCGATCTCTCTATGCAGCGGTAACCCTTTGACCTCGTCAAAGACATCCTCAAATCCATTCGCAATAGGCACCGATGACAGTCCATCCCGTGGAACAACTAGCGAATACATGAAGCTCATGAAGACGCATTCCTCATGCTTACATCGTATCACAATCTTTTGCCCCTCCACATTCTCGACTGTCACCTCCAGCCTCTTACAATCAACCATTGCCGCATACTTCCTAAGCCAGTCCATACCTAAAATAATTCCGAACCCCGCAAAGTTCAGAACAAAACAATCACAAACAAAAGAGCAATTATGACTCGATACAACCAGACCACGGCATACCATACACAAACAAGACGAACCCCAACTGGATTAGTCACAACCAATGGTCTATCAACAATATCCGGTTCCAAACCCAACCGGCCTACAAGTTCATTGCAAACAAAGGAGTGCGACGCCCCAGTATCAAATAACACTCTAACTGGAGCACCACAAATGGAAAGAGTACCTTGAACCACCACACTCTTTCCTTTCTCTTCCGTCATAGGAGCTTTCGAAGACGATGGCACAGCCCCCAAAGCATAAGCTTGCATAATCTGTTTGTCCTTCCTCGGTTCCGGACAATTCCTCTTAATATGCCCCAGCTTGTCACAGTTGTGGCACTTCACTGGCACCTTCGGATTCTTACAATCTCTAGACAAATGGCCCTTCTACTGACAATTGTAGCAGGTCACTTCGCCCTTCGGCTTCTTCTGGCCATCCTTACCCTTCTGTTGCTGCTGCTTCCTCTTCTTGTTTCCACCCTGCTGTGGTTTAGACCCTTCCTTGGTTACAGCAACAACAGATCCTTCCTTAGGAAACAAATTCTCATGCCTGAGAGCTTTCTCCACAAGCTTCTCAAACGGATCGTCCAAATGATCCACCAACTGTCTCCCAAGATAACTGTCCAAGGCTGTCACAAACTTCTCATTCTTCTGATATGGGATTCAATATACGACCGAGCATACTTGGAAAAGGCTTCAAACTCTGAAACATACTCAAGAACTGGTCTTCCACCTTGCTTGAGTTCCACAAACTTCTTAAACAGAATAGATTTCTGAGCTGTAGAAATGAACTTAGCCTCAAATCTAGCTTGGAATTGCACCCAAGTGATTTCTTCCTCTGGAGTATCAATGGTGATAGAGTTCCACCAATCAGAAGCTCTTCCCTGAAGCTGTCTTGATGCAAGCTTCCTTTTAGTTGCATCCTCAATTCCTAAATAACCAAAAATCCTTCTACAAGAATCAATCCATCTCTGAACTTCAATGGTTGATTCTGTCCCCAAGAAAACCTTTCCTCCAAGAGCAGTATAGTCTTTACACAACTTAGCAAAATCCACTGGTTTTGAGGCTTGAACCTGAACTCCAACATCTACTGATGGCCCCGGAGCTGGCATCCTTCTCATGATCGAAGTCATCATAGCCTCGAACATAGAAGCATAATTAGCAGCCCCCTCAACAGCACGGCCTTCCCTAGCAGCTGGTCTCCCTCTTCGACTCATTCCTAATATCTATAAGAAAATGATTAATATACCTTGAGAGAAAACTGCATAAGAAGTTCAAATCCTTCTAAGCTACTATATTATATATAGTAATCATCCATCAAAATACAATTACGTCTCTCAAACGTAATTACATCAGCGAGCGTTGGCTAAAATCGATTAACCAAAGCTCTGATACCAAATGTGACGACCGCCCATGACTCCCGCACTTAAACAAGGGAATGGTGCGCCGTAAAGTGTGCGAGGCCGCCATGGACGATCATCAGGGTAAGGTAAACACAGAATAGTTTATCGTATTACTCACAGCGCATGGATAAAAATACAATAGAAAAGTATACATAGTGAAGCTCCATAGAATAGAATCTCATCATATAAACTCATAATAGTTTGTTACAACAATCTGAAAAGTCAATACAGCAAGCCTCACTACATATCACTCAGAGAATCATACAAACAACGGAACATCCAGTACATATAGTAAGAAAACAATATGCAAAAGCCTCCAGCTCGTCTTCGTCATCAACAGCGTTGGTCACTAAAAACAACACCTGTCACCTGCTACCTAGTCTGTCCATCCCAACATGGATGAACAACCCAAGGTAATAAGAGTTGAACATAAAACCTTGAGTCAGACAAAAGTCCTAGTGAGCAGTAAATCAACTATCAAACATACCAAAAGAGCATAAAGGGTAAAAGGAATAGGAACCCAACCATCCCACTCCACCTCTTTCTACAGTGATAGCCCCCAGACCCAATAAGCAGAAATAAGCATAGCAAAGCAGACATTTAAAGTAAAACAATTATCACTCGAGTCAAGGTCGATGTTTTCCAAGCACAAACCCCCCAAGGCCTAAACCAAGATCAGATAAGCACCCACAAAACATCGCTCTTGAGACCGAGTGACGATACAACCAAAGCATCCAAACATCCATGACTCTGGCTATCACTGTTATCATTGCCTCGATATCACCGTTAATTGAATGACCGGCTCATTCTTTCATCCGTCCGTCAAGGGCTAATGGTAACCCCGGTTCTAGACATAACTCCGCACGTCATCGTGACCCGTGCCTAGGACTATCGAATCTGCCCAGAGTACTAGACCAGTAACTATTAGTCTTGGGACTATCGAATCTGCCCAATGTACTCTTGCTTTGAGCACGCTAGAACCTTCAATAACGATGAGATCTCAGCCTTCTAGTCATCCTCCTCGACGACTATTCTCATACTAGCTCAAGCGCCCCTCAAGCCAACCATTATCCACAAACTCGAACCATTTCACCGAGTTATCAACATGCTTGGGATGATCCCGTCTGGATTAAACCAAGGCTTTCTCACATCATGCTTTGCTTCATCGCATCATAGCAAAGTCCTATCTCAATATCATGCTTTGCCTCATCGCATCACAGCAAAGTCCCATCTTAACATCATCATCAAATCTATCCATATGAGCTTTCTCATCCGCTTCATATGCCACGGGCAGCTTTCCTTATTCAAGAGCCTTTCCACTTAGCTTTTGAATCATCTTCGACCAACTTGTCCAAATCAAATCATCAATCAACTAATTTCTAATAATCAATCAAATCAATCATTAATCCAAGTAATCAATCATTCAAACAAGATCTAAATAAACAGTTATAAAAATAATGGAAATTTCTTAAATAAAGAGTCCAAATCTAACAAGCATGAATTCTAAGTAATATCTTGATGAATGAACTAACATAGGTCAACATGTAATAAAATGGATATCAAAACTTTATGAAAGATGGATCTACATGAAGACTTAAGGAAAATGCATGAAATCACTATCTTTAACACACAAACAAGCCACCGATCCAATATACTCCTTTGGGTCCGTGTGAGAGATAACCACCACTCACCGAATCACCTAAACACCTCAAAAGCAACAAACTCCAGATCTGGATAGCAAAGGATCTAGCTCGATCCACCAAAACTCCTCTTCAAACGATGAAATCTATCTTCGATGGATGGAGATCTTCAACTTTGGCTCTTGGATCTTTGATTTGATCTTCAATCTTGGATGGAAGGAAGCACTAGACTAGAGTAGAGAAAAGAAGTGAAGAAGTGTTGTAGTCGAGCTCTCAAAATGGCAGCACTTCGTCGCTTCAAAATTCGGATCCCAAAAATGAAGATAGGCACTTCTATTTATAGGCTGGAAATCCCTTAAGTCGGCCGTCCCCTTAAGTCGTCCACGACCTAACCCTTGCCGACCTAACGACCTACGACTCAAGACACTACACGACCTACCGACTCAAGCCTCTACATGACTCAACGACCTAACTCAAACATGGCTTAACGACTTAACTATAATGCCGACCTACCGGCTTAACCAGATGCAGACCCAACGACTCATCTCACACTGCCGACCTAACGACTCAACTACATAGCCGACCTAACTACCTAACCATATAGCCGACCTAACGACTCAACAGAGATGCCGACCCAACTGGTATGCGGCTTAGCGACTTAAGTCTCCCCACGACCTAACAATATACACGACTTACCGACCTAACCAAACACAGGGCCACCCGACTTAACCATAACACGACATAGCCGACCTAACGACTTAACTATCTAACCTTATGGCCGACCTAACACTCATACGACCTAACTAGGTGCCGACCTAACTACTTAATGATATGACCAACCTAACACTACTAAGCCGCTAGTTCCCTTAAACCGTTTACTTCCCTAGGTCGGTCGATTCTATAGGTCGGTCCAACTTGTTAACTCCTAAGTCGCTAACTCCTTAAGTCGGTGACCTTCCTAGGTCGGTCCATCTCCTAAGTCGTTAGTTCCCTTAAGTCGCTCATTCCTATAGGTCGGTCACTACTATGAGTCGTTCACCCCTTTAAGTCGCTTCACCGACTCATGCTACAACACGACCTAAACTTCCGCACGACCCAACTTATGGCGACCTAACTCTGAACGGCTTAAATTCTAAACGACTTAACAACATTAACAACCTAATAACAACAGTCCTACGATCCTTCGATCCGTAAAATACGGGTCGTTACAATATATATTTAATAATTTGGAAATTATGATTTAAATTAATATTAAGCTTTTCAATGCTATTTAATAAATAACATATGGTTTTAAATTGTTAAGGTAAATTGTTTACATTTATTTTAGCTTAAGTTTAAATTTAAATCAATTAAGAAAATGGTTTGTTATTGAATATAGCTTAATAAAATAAGTAATTTATTAATAAAGAGATAATTTCTTTTATAAATTATTTTAATCTGATATTGAGTTATTTTTAAAAAAACATTAATAATGTATTGTTTTTACTAATGGATATTGATAAAAATAGAATTGTTATTTCAAATTGAATTTGTAAATATATAACTTGATTTCAAAATTGATCTTTAGAATTTGATTTGAATTTAAATTTAAAGTTTTGAAATTCAAAGTATAGATTTTAAATTGTTTTGGATTTTAAATATTTGTATAAACTTTTATTCATATATATAATTGGTTTATTTCTTTTGAAATTATCTATACATATATAAATACTAGTTAACTAATCCATTAAGCTTGATCTTGTATTAATCTTTCATTAAACATTTAAATCAAATACTAATTACTTTAAAAAGACATGTGTTGTTTCCGAAGCTTCATATAACAAGTGTTAAGTGATAAGCATTCCAATTTGACAAATGTTAAGATGATTTACAAGTGTCCTTGTTTATTTTCATTTTCTTTTATTTTATTAAATCACAAAAATTCACTTATATAAATACATTTGACTCTCTCCTTTCTTCCTTTTTCTATCTTCAAAATTCAAAGTTAAGAAACAAATATGAGAATAACTTATAACCATTTCTAAAATCAGTAACCATCTTCAGATTAGACTCCTCATATCAAATCTGAAGCAAAACCCTGTAAACAAATCTTCAAACCAAAAATCAAATCCCTGTAAATCATTTCCTAAACAAGTTTGTAATTCATTTACCCTGTAACCATTTTCAAACATGCAGAACCTGTACATGTTCAACGCAAATCTAGGAATTGATACTGTATGCAAACCTGTAAAGCAACTACATTTTCAAGTCCAAAGCGACCCTGTAACCAAGAAAACAAAGCAACAAGACCTGTAGTTCATCATTTTTTGCAATCTGGAACCAAGCTTGCATTTTCTTTTTAAATCTGGAAGCATGCATGCAGTTTATAAATGAAACAAAGAAGCAACTCAGTTATCAAAATTTCAAAGGAACTGGAAACTAGTTTTTCAAGCTTTTCAAACATATCTGAAGCTCTGTCTTCTTCTTTTATCTGTGAGTAACTTTTAAAATTTAAAATTAATTTGGTTGCATGCTAGTGTGGTTGAAATAAATGTGCATTGCATGTATATATAAGTGAATGTCTGATGTGAATATTTAATTGTCTGCATGTTGTGTATATGCACTATGTGCTCAGTTTGTTCCCAGGCTCACATTTTCATTTAAATCCCTGGCCACTTAATCCAGTTCTTGATAGGATCTGATTATCAAATAAATGTTGTTTGATTTAACCTAGATTAATGTTTAAAAATTTAAGTTAGTCAACATAAGGCTTGTTTGTCTCTGGAAGTATTAAAACAACTGTGCATGTTGAATAAAATAAAAACTCAAACTTTTTAATTTAAAAATTCAGTATTATAAACTGAATACATAAATAAAAATAAGATTTTTAAAACAAGAATCATAATTTTTTATTTGGGATTAAGGGAGCGGTTCTGGGATGAACTAAAGAGGGAAATTTGGGATTTTTAGGTGTTCTCTGCAATCTGGAAGGTCGGGGTTCTTCCAAATGATGGAGGAGTAATAAGAGATTCCATGAAAAATACTTGATGGTGTTGCATTTCAGTGAGGAAGGAGCGGTAGTGAAATCTTTTCTGGAACCCTAGTTTTGACTAGGCTGAGTAAATTCGATCAGTACAGGTTCTACAGTGGATCGAGTGCGATGGGGCTTTGGGTGATGGAAGTAGGCGTGTTGACGAGGACATGGCCAGAGTTGTAGTACTTCTGGTGGTCGGAGGATCGTGCATGAGGCAGTTTCAAGTTTGCAGTGGTGGTTCCAGTTTTGGTTCCAAGTTAGGATTTTGAAGCTCGAATTCGATTTCGAGTGTAGGTTGACAATCTGATAATCGTGATAGGACGGAGAAATGATTTTCGATGAGGGAAGATTATCAGAGATGATCGGAATTGGACGAAGTCACTGTGCATGTGCACGGTGCACTTTCATTGATTCCGGTGATGGTTGGTTTGATCAGTGAAAAGTTACTCGAAGTTTTTCTCAAGTAATTTGATGTTTGGCTCGAAGATGTCTGGGTTTGGCTCAATGCAAATTTAAAAATGGCTCGGTATAATGTGTGGTTACAGGCTTTAATGAAACCTGTCTGCTGTTAAATTTTTACACTGATTTTGAGAAATTGAAAACAAGATTTAAACAAGTTTTTTAATCCCAGATTAAAATATGGATTCAAATTTCCTTTTGCATCCTAGTTTTAAAATTAAAGAAAGCTTTTAAATTTAAAATGTTTCAAACAACTTTGAAGTGTTTAAAGTATAATTTAAATATTTTGAATTTAAAAATGGATTTGGTTTAAATCCTTTTAAGTTTCTTTTATAAAGTATGTATTTCTTTAACACAAGGTTTTAAAAGGTTTTGGATTGTTTAAACTTTGTTAAAATTAAATTTGTATCCATTTTAAATCTTAAATTTAAAATGAAATTTTAAAGTAAATTTAAAAGTAAATTGTTTTTAAATGCTTTGATTAAGTAAGAAAAGTTTTATCTTAAAGTTGAATTAATCATTTGTAAGGTAATTAAAATGGATAATTGATTTATTTATTTAATTAATAATTTGGATTAATTAAATATGCAATTAAAGGTTTAAATTAATTAATTAAGGTTTAAGATTAATTAATTAGGATTAATTAATTTGTAATTAAGGATTATTAGTTAGATTTTAATTAATGATTAAGATTAATTAGTCAAGTAATTAAGGATTAATTAAGTTAAAATTAACACTTAATTAATTAAATAATTGAAGATTAATAATTGATAATTGAAGGCTAATTAATTTGTAATTAATAATGATAAATCTAAGTGTAATTACTTAAGGAAAGTAATTAAAGAATTGTTAATGGTTAATGAAGGTCATTAACTTCAGATTATTTAATAATTAATTAATGTGATTAATTTTTAATAATTAATTAGATTAATTAATTTAAAGATAATCATTTGTGAATTTTTTAAGTGTAATTACTTAATGGAAGTAATTAAGGAATTAATTACTTAATGTAATTAATTGAGTTTAATGTGATTAATTAAATTAATTAATTAACTTTAATTAATTTAAAGCACTTGATGATTTGATAGTAATTACTTAATGTCATTAATGGATGGTAATTACTTAGTGAAGTAACTAATTGATAATTACTGGATGTAATTAATTGAAGATGGTTTAAGAATGGAAGTAATTTGGATTAACTTACTTAGTAAATAATCAAGGGATTAATTGAGATAATTAATTAATGAGTAATTAATTTATTTAATGAAGTAATTAAGGGTAGTTAATTACTGAATGTGGTTAATCAAAAGGGATTAATAATTATGGATTAATTAAGATTAATTACTTAATGTAATTAATTTAGAAAAATGTAATTAGGGATCATTAATTTATATAATTAATTATGTAATTAAGGTTGATTAATTAAGATTAATTAATCAATGTTAAGTGATTAAGAGTAATTAATTAATGTAATTAATTAAGGATTAATGTAATTAATAGTTAATTAATTAATGAAGTAATTAAAGGTTAATTACTGTAAGTGGTTAAGAATAATTAATTTGTGAAATTAAATAAAGATAATTACTTGAATGTAATTAAAGGATAATTAATCAAGGGTAATTAATTAAGGTGATTAATTTGAGGATGTTTAATTAATTGATTTATAATTAATTAATGATTATGTAAGCAAGATTTAAAATGATGAAGTAATTAATTTAATTTATTTTAAATTAGTTAAAGATGAAGTAATTAATTTAATTCACTTTAAATTAATTAGCGATGGAAGTAATTAATTTAATTCATTTTAAATTAATTATAGATGATGTGATTAAGTAAATCATTGCTTATGTATGAATGGAAATGTTGATTGCCTTGAATGGTTTGAGATCTCAGAGATGAGATAAGTAATGCTGTGTGTTATGGATGCTTTGTTTGCATTGTGATGATAATATGAATTATCTTTTTGTGATAATAATGTGAATTATCCGTTTGTGATGATAATGTTGATTATCTATTGTGATATTGTGAATTATCTATCTGTGTGTATATAGATAATAGAATTGAAATTGTTTTAAACTTTAAAATAACTTGGCCTTAAAAGATACATTTTAGATTTCAATGAGACCGGGATCGGGTTTCCAGATTTGGATATCCGAAAACCACATCGATCCAAATTAATGATATGTCGTGATTCTCAAGTAAAGATGAAGATTCAGAGTGCAAGGGTTATCGTCGTTAACTCTGAGAGTGATTCCAAAATGAGTGTAACGAGATAATGCCTTCGGTTTTGTTCGAACCGGGAACGAACTTTATGGATTGAATGCTTTCAGCACATCGTAAGGTGGACGATGAGCATTCTAAGTGATGAGTCCTGTAAAGGTAATCGTAGCCTCAAGCCTCATCAACCGGGAATGGCTAAAACAGGGGAGGTGCAGCAAGGCTAAGTGGGTCATGCCCAACTAGGATGAGATTTTCCCCTGTCTAGAGGTTCCTTTTTATTTCAGCTGTGTGGGCAGTTGTGAGCTCCAACTACCGGGGTTGTCTTGTTTGGGACTGTCCAGTAAGGGATGGTTCCATCCTTATGTTGCAAGGGATTTAGGGTGGATCCTCGGTACGTTGATCTAGGCCACGTACTGTGACGGGCGGTACCGCAATAGCCCTGCCATTGTATGGAAGCCAAAATCCAATAAGTGCCATCGGATTTGATTGTATTACACACTTTTGTGGCTAGTAGCTGGAATTTAATAGATGTAACAATTTCGGCTATTTTCTATTTACTTGAAAACCCATGACCCTATTATAATATCACTGTATTTCCTATCAAATGTTTTGGTTAGCATTAGGTAAAAACTTACCCAAGTTTGTGTGTGGGGAGTCTTACGTGATACCTTTTGATTTCAAAGGTTTTCAAAAGTTAAGCAACCTTAACCTATTACACACACCATACCCATGTCTGACCCGGAGTTTACTTTTATTTTTCTTAAACTCTTGGGTACTCAAATTTTTACGTGTAGCCAAGGGATTCAGGTTAGCTTTGACGAATTATGGATGAGCAATGGAGCAGGAGGCTTCAATGTTGTAGATATTTATAGTATTCCGCTGTGTTGGTATCTCTGAATAGTTTCTCTGTTTTGTATTGAGTTGTATAACTAGACAGGTGTTTATAACTGTCTTGTATGTGATGTGTAATCTGTGTAACTCTGATAATTGTTGTATATTATGTAATACTTATGTAATTTATATAATTTATTCATTCCGCTGTTGAGATTCTAATGTTGTTTCTTCTTTCTCTTCTTTCTTTTCTCTTTTCTATCCCTTTCTTTCTTCAAGATGATGCGATTTTCTGTGGTGAGAAAGTGGGGTCGTCACACTACCGCTGAATATTGAGGTGTTAGAAGTACCCCAAAAAAATGAAAAACACAAGGCCAATGAAACTGGAAGCCAACACCATCTAAAAAGCGAGCAACATATAACAGATTCTGAAGGAAGGAAGATGTGTATAATCTGGGGTGGAACTACTAGTGATCCTGGATGGAAAAAATCCTCTCTGACGTCCTTGATAAACTGGAAGAAGCACCAATCTGAGTAGTGAGTCCTCCTGAATCTGGAATGTCCCAAAAAAGATGATGATGAAGATGTCCTGAGAAGAATCCCTTACTGCAATCATCAATCCTGCAATCAGCAATCCTTTGTACCTGCATAGAGAAACTAGCACCCTATCTAGCCCAGACCTGTATCTGAAAAACAACTAAGTCAAATTATTAGAATGATACACATATAAGTATATAAATGAAATTTACATACATATATATGTATAAAAGAGATAATGGTGAAGGAACATTTTTAAAACTTATAGAACTGAAAAATGAAATGATAAGAAAGTAAACTAAAAGGAAACATGATCTAAAGAACTAAAAATCTAAAGACTATAACAACCTAAAACTAAAATAGTAACTAAAACGAATCTACACTCAACCTTATGACCCTTTAATCAAAAGCAAATTATGGTACACAATGAAATCACTATTTAAATTTGAAAAAATATTAATACTTTGATAGTTAGTATCAAAAATATTATTATTATGTTTAAATAGATTAATATTCCTACTAACCTTATTAATATAACCTTTAAATAAGTTATTTTTGGCTAATTTAAATTTAGGATTAGAGATCTATTTAAAACAAAAAGAATATATTATACAACTCAATTTGTTGAAGTGACTGTTGTTATTATTAAAAATTCTATGATTTCTTTCAAACCAAATATACCAACAAGTTATAATGAATAAAGTGTCAAGTAAAAATCTATTATCTTTTTTGCATATAAACCAAAAAATATTCCAATAGAATTCACAATCAGTGATTTTAGTTGTAATATTAAAATTAAAGATTTTAAAGGTATTATTCAGGATGAGATGAGTATCCAAGCAATCATAGCAGATATGCTTAATGTCTTCAAAATGCAAATTACTTTGTCTATTTGGATGTTTTTTCTTTTTAAAAATTCTATAGTATTTAGTTTTCGATGCATAAGTAACTACATGTGAATTTTATATTTAGGAGGAGCATTTGATTTTCCAAATATATTTAAAAGAATTATATGTAACACCCGAAAAGTTAATAAATCTATAAAAAGAATTAGAGGTATATTTCTTACACTTATCCCATTCCCAACTAATATTATCATTATCATTATCATTATCAATATTATATATATTTAATCTAGCATAAAGCATAGAAAGCTGTCTAAGGGTTGAACCAACTAAAATTCTATTAAAACTAAAATTCTAAGGAGGGTCATTTTCGAGATTAAAAACTTCAATAATTAAGGGATACTTAAAATTACAAATTTTATATAGCTCTCTAAATTCAATCCTAAGAGGGACATCGAAAAGCCAACGATCATGCCCAAAAGTGGTATTATTGCCTGAATGAACTATTATATTAGTTCCTAAGTTAAATATATCATTACATTTCAAAATAGATTTCCAAAAGTTAGATAAATTACGAAAGACTGAAGCATTAGTAACATATAAATCGTTACTACCATTATAGTAATATTTAGAAATGATTTCTTTCCAAATGGTATTATCATTAATATCCTTAAGCTTCCATAATCATTTACTAATATGGGCAAATTCATATTGCGCAAAATAATGACTCCTAAACCACCTTCCTTTTTAGATTTACAAACAATTTCCCAATTTACTAAACATTTAATGCCCAAAAGTGGGATTGTTGCCTGAATGAACTATTATATTAGTGCCTAAGTTAAATATATCATTACATTTCAAAATAGATTTCCAAAAGTTAGATATATTACAAAAGACCGAAGGATTAGTAAGATATAAATCGTAACTACCATTATAGTAATATTTAAAAATGATTTCTTTCCTAACGGTATTATCATTAATATCCTTAAGCTTCCATAATCATTTACTAATATGGACAAATTCATATTACGCAAAATATTGACTCCACAAAAAATCTTTTCTAATTTTATCTATTTTATCTATCACCAATCTGGAAAAAGATGCATAGACATCCAATAGATCAAAAGAGCTGATAAAATAGAATTTATTAAAACTAATCTACCCGCTCCCGAAAGAGATGTCCCATTCCAACTAGAAATCTTATTTTTAACTTTATCTATGATTATAAATCAGTTATCATGATTAAGTTCAGTAGGCCTAATCATAAAACCAAGATAGTCGAAAGGAAAATTCATGGTTTTGCAATTAAGGGTATTAGCAACTAAAATTTCAACTATTTCGAAATCATTTAAAACTAAAATAGCACTTTTATCAAAATTGATTTTTAAACCGAAAAGAAGTTTGAAATTATAGAGTAATAATGTTTCTAGGCAAATGAGAAGAAAAAAGCAAAGTATCATCTAACAAAATGAAGGACGAATATACCGTTACGCGATGTATCATTACTTGCATTTCCCAAAGATCCATTATCAACTTCTTTTTTAATTATCTTAGCGAGAATGTCTGCAGCTAAGTTAAATAACAGAGGTGATAATGGATCCCTTGCCTTAAACCTCTCTTAGATTTAATTTTATTACCTAAAACACCATTAACCATAATACTGGAGTTACCAGTTAGCAGATTCATTATCCAGCTAATCCATCTTTGACTAAAACCTCTAGTTTGAAAAATATCTACTAGAAAATCCCAATCTACCGAATCAAAACCTTTTGCAAAGTCCAATTTTAAAATCGCACGGGTTATGTTATTCTTACAACAGTGATTAATGAATTCTTGGACAACGGCCGCACCGTCGGTGACATTTCTCCCCTTAATGAAAGCAGATTGTGTAGAGTCAATAAGTTCATTCATTTTTAGACTAAGTCTATTATACATAAGACTATGATTTAAGTAATATAAAATATAAAAGTTATATAATAATAGAAATTATATAACATAAATGTATAAATTAAAGGTGGAATATTAAGAAACCCAAAATAGACTTAAGGAACAAATATTTACGTAAACGTATGCATGCCGAGATTGATGTGTCAGTCACTTGAATTATGAGGTTACTTCATAAGAAATATATTATTCCATAAGTTGATATTAATATAATATATTGAAGATTATGAATCTTCAATATAATGTTGTCCTCTACTATATATATATATAATAATAAAATAATAATAATAATAATAAGTCACTTGCATACTCCTTGGTTGTTAAGCAAACTCATGCTAAGGATGTTATATATAGTATTATTTATATATTGAACAGATGAGGTAGGATAACTAACGTATTTGTTGAGCAAACTCAAGGTACATATACTGCACTTTGGTTGTCACGATATGGTAGGTACGTGTGAATAATTTCATTTCTATTTTTGAGCAAACTTATTATCCAGGTTTTTGACCCAACAAGAATCAATAGGAGACGGAACAATCTCGTGTTATCAGAATAGTTTAGAACTTAACTAGAATGGCTAAGGCAAGGAGTTAACGAGAGCCAAGCTATATTATTAAGGCCACGACTGGGATCCACTAAACCAAGAGACCAGCATTCTTTTAGTCCAATCAGCAGCTGAGTGCAAACGGCTAGTAAATTGTTATCAAAACGGAACAACGTGCAATGAGACTACACAAACAACAATGACACAAGTCCATGGAAACATCCCAAGCTCCAAAATCCAGAAAATATCATAAGTACGTAGATTGCCAATGACCCATACCCTATGGATCGCTAGCGATCCATGCGAAATAGAGGGTCGCTGTGATTCAGGGAAAAAGAGAAGGAAGGAAGAAGGATGCCAAAAAATGCTAAGTCTATGGGTCGCTAGCGACCCAAAGACCATGGGTCGCTGCAACCCATGCTTCTCCATGAATCTTCAACGAGCTAAGGAGGAAATGGAAAAAGCAACCAAGTTATTAGCTCGCATCCGATCCAGTCTATGGGTCGCTAGCGACTCATGATTTTGGCTCAGATTGCAAGCTAGACCTCCCTAGGTCGTTCCCTACCTACCTACGAGCAGTTGACGAAGTGGCCCAGCCCAAAAGCTCTCGAATCTCTATAAATACCATCCTACCTGCAACATAAAGAAGATCTTCTCTGGACTGGTTGCTAAAGCTCTGCTGGAAACATTCTTTACTCTCTACCTCCCTCACAATAACCTCTAAAGGAATTCACTGTGATTCTCCAGTGGATTCCTACACCGGGATTCAATCTAACTAAAGATAATCAAAGCCTTATAATCAAACATCTCTTGTAACAATAATCAGTCTATAGTAAAACTATAAAGTGGACGTAGGCTTCATTAACAACCGAACCACTATAAAAATTCTTTATCTTCTTTCTTTGGTGTGTGCTCTGACCCATAGCTTGTCTCTACTAATATATGACATTCCACTTTCCTTTTTTTGCAAATAATAACAATAATAAGAAGAACCAAAGAAAAAAAAAATAATTGATGTAAACGGACATGCATTTTTTACCATATCTTCAGCTAATCTTGCATAACCCTTCCTACTCATTGTGTGTGGAATTTTATTCTTCTCTATCAATTCTCTGTATTTTTTGCTAGTTTCTATATAGGAGAAATTCATTAACAAACTGCAATTTGCCTTTTAATATATAATGAATAAAATATAATTTATTACCGCAATTTTCTCTAATAGGTTTTCATCAACAAAATGATTCCACCCCGAACATTTTCTACATTGTTCGGTCTGAGCATTGCTAATCTAGAGGAAGAGTTCGGACAAGTAGATGCCACTTTAACGGCGAAAACCAATTTTGACTTCGATTCTCCCCATCGTACTCCCACCATCTTAAGCAACAAATTCTTGGTTCTTTATCAACTATGAATCCTGACTGGACAAAGTGTACAAAGTGGCAGTTATACACAGTGTAAAAGACAGCTATAATGGCAGTTTTAAAGTAAATTAGATTACATTTTAGGCTATACAAGCTCACAAATATGCCACATGTACCAAATCATATTATTTTGCATTTCACATATATGTATATTCTTTATAAAAATTGGCAATATAAGGCGCAAAAAAATTAGTGTACCACAACATTGCTAATGGTCTATCTGGTAGATCTGAGATAAAGTAATTGCATTGCATGCATTAAGGCTACATATAAACAGATTTAAAGTAAGGCTTGCTACGTACATTTAGAAATTTTCTAAAGCAAGGATGTAACGGTAGGGGTCCATTGTCCACTATTGCTCAAGTGGTTATAACAAGAGAGCAATATGTATAAGTAAAATTTGAAAATTCAAAGACTCTAATATCTCTATTTCTCACTAATGTTAATAAACATGATTACTTTTTTTGGCCCCATACTTTAGTAATCAGTCTTGTTCTGGTTGGAAGCATTTAAAAGCGTTAATATTTACAACTAATCTTATCTATTCATTGCTAAAATTTCACACTCATTTTTCAAGGGATGATTCATATTGATATATTGTTTAATGAAGACGGTGTCTTGAATAAAACACATATATTTTTTATATCGATATTTATACCTAAATACAAGTCCATAAATCTTTCTTTAACTCCTTGTCGACTTTTTTCCACTCAGGAATAGTCACAAGTACCATCTCCCTTGCTACGTACTAAGATAAGACGACAAGTGTTTAGAATTGGAACTTATCGGTTGACCTCGATCATTGAATTCAACTTCAGCCTTCTCATTCGGTATCGAAGAAAATGTTTTCATCATCGTCTTTCCTCTTTTTTTCTTGACCAACTCTAGTTGAAAATCATCATTAGGCATAAATGAAGAGTTGTTCAGGGCATCCATGGTGTTGAGTGAGTTCTAGTTGATGGGAGTAATATTTAGAGAGTGAGTGAAATTTGAAGGCTGATTTCTATCTGGTGGAGGTGTCATTTCACTATCATTTAAACTCTATTTAGAGTACGCTTTCGAGGAGTTCTTCTATTAGTAGGGATTAAAATTTGAAGAGTACGAGCAACTTCAACATCTTTTTTTTTTATTGTTTTGTACACCGCCAGTCTTATCTTTTGCACATAAAGTTGCAAGTGCAACTAAAGATTGCCTCTTTGATTGTCTCGTTGGTGGCTTTGATATCTGAATTAGAAAACAGTTGCCAGTGAAATTAGTTAAAGTTCTCATGTTATATTTGCATGATGGTTCAACATGAAATAGAAGCATGTATGCTTGTATTATTTAAATCATAGAAATACAAAGTTCTCATTTTATGTTTACATGATGGTTTAACATGAATAGAAGCTTGTATGCTTGAATTCTAGCTAGATGTGTATAGGTCTGGTGGTCAACATTCATAAAATTAGTAAAAAGCGATGAATGAATTGGGATAGTTAAATTTTGTCAATTTTGTTGATAGTTGAACTGACATGTGCCTTAATGCTAAAGAGCAAGCATATTTCATCCGATCGGGTTTAAAGTAAAAATATTTCAAGAACATAGATATACAAATAAAATACTAAATTGAAATTATGAAGTCATAAGTTAACTTGAGTTAGCTATTTACACGCAATAGTAAAGAAGAATATAGATTGGATATGGAAATATATTCATAATCTGAATAGAAGATTCATATACTGGACAGTTAAGTAGAATATATACTGGACAGATTGAGTTCGCATAAACAAAAACTAAGATGTCCTAATTATTTATAATAATCTGAATAGAAGATTCATATTTAAGTTTCTAAACGTAAAAGTTTCATACCCTAACGTGATAATTATATAAAAAACAGGCAAGTAAATATATAACATTAAATTTAATCTAATAGAAAAAATTTCAAAAATAAATCTTACATGTGTGTATATAATAGAAGTTGGAAGAAAATTATAAGAGAGGAATACACAGATTAACCAAGCAAACTTACCAATCTAATAGTCAATAAAAAATAAAAGCTAAATAGTATATATTTCATTTGAAATTGAAGAGATCTTTAATTAGTTTACGCCAAATAATTTTTTTTTACCTAAAAGACATTCACTATAATAAGAAATGAGGTATAGGAAATGTATTATAGAAAGTTCACAATAAATTAAAACTAATGATTTAGGTAAAGACTGATTTTATCTAGGGTGCATGTCTCAACGAATTAAACATCATTACTAATATGACATAGTAAGTGCGATAATTAGTTTTTAGGATACATATAGCTTGAGTCCATATTTTTCTAACATTTATAACAAAGCAAGAAAAGCCATCACCAATTTCACATGATATTATGAAAATTATCCATTCAAAATTAAAATACATTAAAAGGAATGAAGCATTACTACATAAAATTACTGGATATTATGAGGTGCATAACCGAATGGAATGCAGAATGGTGAACATAAATATCCATAAAAAACCGCAAGATATATATAAAATTCCCACTGATTGATGTAGCTTTACACAATTAGCAAGCTTATTAAATCAAGACTGAAATGCATTCTATATTATATAAGAAGTAGATAAAAGAATCTAAAATGAAAGTACACACTATGTAATTATTTAGAAGTCCTATTGTTGGCTGGAGTAGGCATTAAAAAGTAGATGCCATCACTGTAAATGCTTCTTATAAAAAATAGTAAAAATTCGTTCAATACTTGGGATGTGAAATGCTTTGTTTGATTGTGGAACACAACATTTAATCTAATAAACAAATATTGATTCAATAACAAACATACATGTGATTAAAATTGAGTTTTATCTATTAACATAGTGCTTCTATTGTCCACTAAAAACGAAGCCTAAACACAAAAATTTAACATAACAAATATATACAGTAACATCTTTTAAACAACCAAACATATGTGATTCATTCACTTCAAAATCTACCAAACTAGTTTCCAAATTTTGCATGATAATGTTATTTTGTTCATCTCCAACAAAAAGTCATGATGGTAACTAAAATTCTAAAACTGTAAAACATGATGAAAATATTTTCACTTCAAGTCTTAAAAAGTAAATAGTAAAAAGTGATGAAATATTTTAGTATTGGGATAGTTATATTTTACCTCTCCTTGATCTTTCCACTTTTTACCCATTGATGCTTTAAGTTTAACCATCTTCTGCTAAATGAGAAACCTAGAAAAAATCATAATACATAAATAACTAGAACGCCATACTAACTAGTCATTAGCGTGAAATATAAAAATCCTAATATCAAATGGTAGTACTTTGCGAGAATGGTTATATTTTTCCCAATTCTTGTAATCGGAATTGACGGTTAATTAATATAACTATGCATAAAACTAGGTATATTTACACTCCTTATGAGTATAACAATGTATAAAACAAATATCAATAAAGGATGCTTATATCATACCAAAGTACCATCATAATCCTCCTTCGTATAACTTTCATCCCCATAGTCGACATCTCTATCATCAAGTAGTGACTCATCTATTGGTTTGCTAGTTAACTCATCCTCCTCGTTATAGTATTCCAACTCTTGAAAACCTTTAGGGGTGCTTTTAGCACAACATACCAATTTGAAGAAACTACTTTCTCTCCAAAAAAACACTTGTACGGCTTGCATTGCTAAAATGAAAGGGTCGCTTGCAAATTGATTTTGCAACTGATGTAAATTAACTAGTGTAAATACATCTTCGACCTTCGCTCGACGATCAATATTTGCCGGATAACACTTAAACAAGGTAATTTGAAACTGGCGGTAGTCTAACAACAAAATCTCATGCAAAACCCCATAATATATTACTTTTTCAATGGACCCATCTATGCGAAAAGTACTTGGTTCAATGGAAAAACCACTATTTTGTGCATACTTCTCGTGGTATTTTGTATGAAAACGCCAACCATTAATAATATAACCAGTATAAGAAATTACTTGACGGCGAGGTCCATATGCAAGCCAGTTAATTAGTATGCTAACATCAGATGTTTTTCTATCATCTTTAACCAGGAAAAGCATAATATTATATATAAAGATGATCACTATTTTGTGTAGACTTCTATATCAAACTTATCCATCTTAAAAGAATATGTAATGTTATCAACCTTTTCTTTAAACCAATGACTAAAATTCTCTAGATGCAGCTTTGAAAGTTCCATATCATCTCGTGAAAGTTGGGATGCAAGCGTTTTAGCCCCTCGTTATGCATCCTATATATGTAAATATATAAGCCAAATATAATTTATTTCACACATAATAGTTGAATTGAACTTATACATACTTTATATAAGGGTCCACTTCCTCAGTATTAAACAACACATACCGATTAACACCATCAATCACCTCCTTAGTGACTACTATAGGTTTTCCTTTAGAAATAGGATGCCCCTCGCTTTGTTCCACTTCATTTTTATTTTTTATTTTCCTAATTTCTAATGCATCTTTAATATATCCAGCACAATACTTCATGCATTAATTAATAGAATAGCACTCAGCTATGCACTCTTCAGGCCGTGCTTGATTTTTAACATACCCCTTCAGTGTTTTCATATATCTATAATTAAGATACATACATAAATTACATCCATAAGCAAATATACTATTAAGTACTTTAATTACTCATGCCAAATTTTACCTCTCAAATGGATACATCCATCGATATTATACTGGACCGCAGATTCTTGCTTCTCTTTTAAATGCATTATCAAGTGAGTCATGATGTCAAAAAAGGAAGGAGGAAAGAATCTCTCAAGATCGCATAGTGTTAATGCGACCTGATTCCTGATGGATTCTAATTTATCTTTAACAATAACCCTTTGGCTAATGTCATTGTAAAACAAACATAGATGTAGTAATGCATCCCTTGTCCCTTTAGGTAGAAGTCCTCTCAGTGATATAGACAATAGTGTTGTGTCAAAACATGATAATCATGGGACTTAAGGCATAGAAATTTTGTTTTATTTTTCAAAACAACTCCCAATATTCGAGCTATGCCCATTAGGTACTTTCAAATTCCTCATTCTATTGTAAAAAAAAATCTCCTTTTCTTGGTTAGTTTAGGTGCACGGTATGGTTAGAAGTACCGCTTTGCTTCTCATGTCTATAGGATGTTACTTTTTCCTAATACCCAATACTTCTAGATCTTTGCATGAATTAATGCCATCTTTTGATTTTCCTTTAATATCAAGTAACGTACTATGAATAGTTTCGCCAATATTTTTTTCAACATGCACATCTAGATTGCACGCAAAGGAAGTACTTAAGAAAATTAAAAATGGAGTATAACTAATTAATAATAAAGTATTGATTACATAGATAGTAAAGAATAGGCAGTTTTATTTCTAATTAAATTTTACCTAGCAATAAGGCAAATTAAAGAAAATAGATTTCTTTTTCCACATTCGACTTCCTTTTTTCTTCCCATCTTCCCTTTTCCTTTTCTCTTTTTCTTTCTCTTTATATTTCTCAATTGGTTTTTATCCTCATTAATTACAAACATCTTTAACAATGTCAAAGATTTGTGAACTAATTTGCACTGGAGGCCTTCGTTTATTCTCTCTGTTTCCACCGAACAAGTTTTTTCATTAACGATATTCATGGTTAGGTTCAAGGGATCGTCTATGACCTAAATATGAACACTTCTTACTAAATGGAAACCATGTTGAGAATGTACTGACGCCATAAACAGAACATGCCCTCTTACCCTTTACAGTGCAACCTGTTAAGTTTCCATAAGCTGGAAAATCATTTATTGTCCACATCAGAGTATCATTTAATTTGAATTCGCTGCGAGTGTATGCATCATACACCTTCTCCCCTTTATCCCACAATTTTTTCAAATCATCTATAAGTGGTTATAGATACACATGATATCTTTCTTAGTTGTCATGGCCCAGAAATTAATAAAGACAACATCATATTATCTTTGTGCATACAGAGCCAATAAGGGAAGTCGTAAGCAACAAGAAACACTGGCTAATAACTATATGCACAGTTCCAATCACCAAAGGGATTAAAGCCATCATTTGCAAGGCCAAACATTGAATTTCGTGGATCAGATGCAAAAGAAGGATACATTCTATCAATTGTAGCCCATTGAGATGAATCTACCGGATGACGTAATTTACCATCTTCACTTTTATGATTGTTATGCCATTTTAATTTCTCTGATGCAAGACAACCCACATTTTGGAAAGTTTATATCGATAATAATCAATCCATGTCCAAGTCAAACAATCCTAAACACAGATAATCAATGGAGTTAATTAATAAAATTAAGGAAAGAAGAAAACAAACATGGAATCTCGCAACGGAATGACAAAATATAATAATCAAATAAACAGTTCATGAAGCTGTTTATATTACACATTTGATTTTAATTTATACAACATTTACCCGAGTTATATATATTTACACACACACAACATGATTATAGAGTAAGCAGTAGACAACATGATATATGGGAATAATACAAGTAATAATATATACCGAACCTTCCTCTTCATCCTCCAGAAAATGATCTTCAATGCGCTGAAATACTCAGGGCTGACCCAAGCATAATGAAAGACAAAGCACTCGAGTCAAGACTAAAATATCTTTGTGTAGTCAAATCGATATCACATAACATGAGTGTAATAGCACCAGAGATGTTTATAGGATTTTACATCTCCTATCCGGTGAATAATGTGCGTGCAATAACTTAAGAGATGTTACAGGATTTTCCATCTCTAAAGGATCCGTCAAAATATTTATATATAGTAGAATACACTACATATGTAATGTCTAATCAGCAAGATAAATATTTTTCATAGCTTAAGGCTTTACATTAAGCCTCCTTAACGAGTTTTTTAAGCATTGACGTACAATTTTCATATAACGCCCTATTATCACGTCGGGGGATACGGATGCACCGTGATACGACAACACTAAACCAAAATCGTAGGGTCTCGTATAAGGATAAAAGTATGACAAGGCATGTGAAGCAATGCCCAAGGTAGGATACTACTAGTTTAGATTGTAGGGCTAGTGGTAACACGTCGTACACTAATCGAAATCAACAACAAGAGTAATAGTATGGGCCAAGTCCAAAGAAAATCGAAGAATGGATGTCCGCTAGGGGTAGCTAGCCCGCTTGTCCCTATCAAGCCATCCTGTTTTAGTCATTCAAATTAGCACAAGTGCCAGGGTCTATCCATCATTGTTCCCTTTCTTCATATTTAGCAAATGACGCCAAAACCAACCACTTCATTTTATATTCTCCTCTGCGTACACAGTTGTTAAAGTGGTTTCAATATTGACTGGGAGTATATCAATAAGAGGCCTCATTCTTTTTAACAATCAAATGTCATTTTTCACACCGATTGGTTCTTTTACATTTTGAAAATGATTCATACTTGATATAGAAATGTCATATCCACTTCAAAAAATAACCTTCATTTCAAAATTATAATATTCATTTAAAAAACCTATATTTAGTTCGATATGTCATTTTAATTTGAAATTATCCATTCATTCCATTATCTAGATTCCACTTTCAAAATCATTTCGAATTTCAGTTTAGGTTATAACTTCATTCTAACCCAATTCTTCTTTAAATCCATGATTTAAATATCAACAATTCCCACTTTGACCAATTTGAATTTTTAGAAAATAGTTTGAAAAGTATCAAATAGTTTAAAAAGTAAAATAGTTTGATATAAAATGGTTTTGCAATTGGAAATGGTTTATATAGTAAAATAGCTTGGAAAATTAAAATAATTTGATTATTTAAAAGACAGGTTTAAACAGTTTATATTAAAATAATTTATTTAAAAATAATTTCAAAGTCAAACCGATTCAATTCCAAATCTTCCAATTCAAGTCAATTTCAATTTCCATTACAATTTAAATCGATTCAATTTCGATTCCAATTCGAATTAACTTCGATTCCAATTTTTATTCAAATCAATTTAAATTTCGATTTGAGATTAATTTAATTTCGATTTCAACTTAGTTAATTTCAATTTCAATTCCGATTTGAATTAATTCAATCGATTCTATATTTTAAACCATTTCAATTTATATCAATTTCGAGTTTGCTTCCAGAATATCGATTTAAATCATTTAAATTAAACTTAACTTCGATGTTTAGTTTAATGTTCAAATCTCTAAAAATAATTCAATACCGAGTTCAAATTGGAAATATCTATTTAAATTACTTTTACTTAATAACTTCAAAGTTCGAGTAGATGTTCAAACCATTTAAAATAATTTAATTTCAATAATTCAAGTCATATGTTGAATATAACTTCACATTTCAAATTAAATTATTTAAAACAATTTCTTCTAATGGATTTTTATTTCATATTTCAAAAAAAGAATTAGAAATTATTCATTTTTCATTTCTTTAAATCAAAATCATTTAAATAATTTCAAACCCAGAATTTTGAAAATTATTTAATTTAACCAATCTAGTGTCCGTATATAATTTTCTATCCTATGGCCAAGTGATGAGTTATTTCAATTTAATGTCAGGAATGGATATATATCATTTCAATCCAAAATAAATGTCATAAGTATATACTATTTCAACCTATTTCTTAATTTATTCAAAATAATTCGATTTACGGTTTTATATACTGTAAATAATTTACAAGGTGATAATATGACATATTTAAAAATAAATAAACGTCCAATCATCCAAATATCAACCAATTGGCATCCATCAAAATCAACATCTAACCAGTCAAAATATCACAATAGTTAACTGGTTATCAACAATTGGGAGTTTAATAGTAATTTAATTCCAATTCAATTTAACTACCCATTCAAATTTCTATCAATTAATTCGTATGTCAATTAAATGTCAATTAAAATTATCAAACAAAAATCGATAAATTTAAATCACTTCATAATTTTAAATGTAACTAACATACAAATATTCTAGTACATCGTGAGCGTTATAAAGCACTCACCTTTATTTGAAATTGAAAATATTTCAGCTTCAAATAAATTACACTTCAATTTCTCCCCGAAGCATTCATCGATACGATTCCAACGCAATTTGTTTCGTCTAAAACGGGCCTTGTACGCATAAGATATACGATAATTAATATAAGGATTATAACTAACTTATTAATTAACTTAATAAAAATAATTAACAAACTTAATTACCTTCATTCACTATTTCTCTCTTCTCCCAGCATGCAAAGCCGTCCACGAGACCTCCCTCTTTCCCAAACACTACTCACGACTTCACTTGTTTTATTTTATTTTATTTTTTCATCGCTCCGCCTACCCATATCCTATGTCACCACCCCCAACCGGACCCACCAGAGAGATGCGCCACCACGACAGCCCTGGCCACATCCTCCAATCTGCCATGTCGCCCCAGGCAATCATGCACATATGAAAATTCAACGCGGCCAAACCCTAAACCCCATGCTCAAACTGCCGTTGCCGCTTCATGGTTCCAGCTCAAGAAACTCGATCACGACACTTGCTGTGTTTTTTCTTTCATTCTTTTGTTTTATCAGCATTCGCTAAAATATAGAGAAGAGAAAGATGGGGAAAGGATGTATGAGGGGACAAAGATGCGGGCGTAGCATACGAATTGTTTGGGTATGGATGAGTATATTTTATTAAATTAGAAAATATCTCGCATAATCGACCAGCAAAATTTCGAACTCTAAACGAAGCATGCCGCCTGGTGTTTTATATGTTTTACCCCTATTCCAAACAAAGTGGAACTACTCTCGAGGCCTAATTCGATTGTATGCAGAAGATAGTTTTTCAAAATTAATTTATTTTAAATAAATTCCTTTAATTAATTTCTACGCATTTCAAGCTCGCATGGCCAAACGATAAGTTCGATCGCTAAGAAACATGAAATCCTACAATAATTCACCATTACGGATTCGATGAAACTGAAGATAGTGGCTAAAATGGCAATTTTTACTCGTTAATTAAAACGAGCTATTTCACAAATTAAATTTAATCACTTAAATTCAATTTTAAAGGTTCACTAATTCCATTTATATTTAAATAGGATTTAAATCAACTTTTAACATCATTTTCATTCATATAAAATTCAGGATTCAATTACTTAAATAATTCCAATATAAAATTTAAATAATTTAATTATCAAACAAATTACATTAATAATCATAAATTTTCAAATGAGTTTTAGTTATCAATAATTATTTTATTTTCACCTAAATAATTCAATATTTATTATTCAACTCCAGTTATTGATTATCAACGTAGTCAATATATAGAATTTTCATTTCAATATTTGTTATTTCAAATTTTTATTCAAGTTCATATCCAATAAATTACATAATGGATCATTGAATCTTTATTTCCAACCATTTTATTCAATAATCATATTAAATTTAATAATTTAAAATAGTTAAAAATACGGGTCGTTACATTCTCCCTCACTCAAAAATTTTCGTCCTCGAAAAGGGGTTAAGTAAGGAATTTAACACTTGATATATTTTATTCAAATGAATCAACTTATAAAACATAAAATCTTATTTGAAAACTTTTACTTCGCTTCTGCTACGCCACTCTGATATCGGTTTTACCGAAATTACAACTTATTTATAAAACAAGTTATAAATTTTTTTAAAACCTCAAAAATTTTCTAACACCCAGATTTACCGAAAAATTTCGACAGAGTCTCCTTAGCGCAGCTCGATTGAAATTTTTTTACAATACAATATAATACAAATATATATCAAATATACCAAATATACATCTTATCTCAATAATAGGCATCCCATAGGGGAAAAATATAAAAGTGCGGTATGTAATCCGAGATACGTATCTTATTATTACTATGAGCGAGTTCGCTCATATTAAGCAAGCAAAAGCACATAAACTCTGCGTATACGTCCAAACGGTCTTCGTATGTACCTATCTCAACTCAAATTAGAATATTAGTCACCTATAATAAGATATGGAATATGTATGAGTTAAATAGACCATATAACATAAATTTTGATTCCAAATTAAAAACATTAGCACCAGTACACAACAAACAATCATATACAGCTGAAAGCAGTAATAATAATGGTTTACATCCAAAGAAACCAGTCAACAATTATTAATATTTATCTAATTAATCCAAACTATCACAATTTACATTTCCAATGTCCATATCGAGTTTATACACTTCATTACTTATTAACATCCAATTTTTTTACTAACATTTAATTGGTATATTTCAAATTTATTCCCATCTATCTCATTCACATTCAATTTATTTAATTTAATTTGTTAAATTCCAATTGTTTCACTTCTTGTTTAACATATTTCATATATATTCATTTGTGAATTATCTATAAAATTATTTTATTTAACCTTAGTTAAGTTAAATTTTATTTCGTTACCACTTAGTATATTCTCTTTAATACTAATATCATTTATATACCACTTAAGTTTATAATAAACATTTTATATAACACAACTCATGTCTTTTATTATTACTTCATTTCTTGTGTTAATATTAATTCATTTATTCACTTCATTTATTCATTTCATTTACTGAAATTCACATTAATAATTTTACTTAAGGGAATTTTATTTATAATTCATATTCATATTAATAAATTTTATTTTTGTCACAATCAATTTTTTTTTTCAAATTTTCTGAAGTTAACTTCCATTTTATAATTTATTTCATTAACTTATTTCATATATTCATTTCTTAAGTTTATAATCATTTTATACAGATGTTTCTTCTTTTACACAATATTATTCATATTATAAATATCTCAGAAATCTATAATAAAATCTTAAAACATCCTTTGCAAAAATTTTTTCAAACAATTTACAAAGCTATAATTTAATTTATTATTTGTTTACCTTCTCTTAAGTTCATATCTAAATCGTATTTTCTTTTGACTACTCAAATTATTCATTTAACATTTTTTAGAACCTTGATTAAGTTTATAATTTTTTTATAACAACTCAATTTAATTTTATCAACATTTCTTCAAATACAATTTCAATTTGGAATATTTCTTTAAACATTTCTTATTAATATTTCAACTTTTTTAGACATGTTTGGTAAGTATATGTTTTTAGAAAGTAATTAAATGTTATACAAATTTATCTTGCTCATCTTAGTTAACAAGAATGTTCAATAAATTTTTTTTACAAGCTTAAATTTCTTCATTATCGAAATCACCATAAATATAATATACTGTTGTCTTTGTCTTACTCAAGGACAAGAAAATCATCAACATCATGAGGTGAAATTGAAAATATCAAAACTTTATAGAAATTTGCACGTGCTATTCATCTTGTTTAGCACTACTATTATTTGGTGCCATACATCGTGACGACATGGGGTCATTAACATCTTAGCACCTTGATCATCTTGATTGACAGTAGTCGAATATCGCGATGACACCCAAGTCATAAAATCCGAGCAAAAAATCATGATGATTGGAATCTAGTAATGACATCATGAACATCGTAACGATTCCAATCGTACACTCATTTTAAAGTATTAATAATATCCTAAATGTGTCACAACTTCTCGAATAGGAATCCAATAGGTGTCCATACATTCGCACCTTTGGTTTACTAATCGTCGGTCGATGCCATATTAGAAAACATTTATACAATCCAAATTAAACATACACCGCCTCGTCTCATTGGCGAATGTAAAGCACCCAACTTATTGTGTCTCATACTTTGATGATTTTAAGGTGGCATCGAGACTTGTCTCATTTCATCGACAAGTAAAATCCATCTTAAACATCAAAACCGTCATCAATCCATCAGAACGATCCCGCCTCATGTCCTTGGTAAGCAAAAATATATACCGAATCTTCGTCTTCATCCTCTAGAAAATGATCTTCAATGTGCTGAAATACTGAGGGCTGACCCGAGGATAATGAAAGAAAAAACACTTGAGTCGGGACTAAAATATCCTTATGTGAGTCAAATCGATATCACATAACATGAGTGTAATAGCATCAGAGATGTTTATAGGATTTTACATCTCTTATCCAGTGTATAACGTGCGTGCAATAACTCAAGAGATGTTACAGAATTTTCCATCTCTTAAGGATCCATCAAAATATTTGTATATTATAGAATACGCTACATACGTAATGTCTAATCAGTAAGATAAATAACTTTCGTAGCGTAAAGGCTTTACATCAATCCCCCTTAACGCGTTTTTAAGCATCGTTGTACAACGTGCATATAACGCCCTAGTAGCACGTCGGGGGATAGGGATGCATCGTGATGCGACAACAATAAACAAAAAACATAAGGTCTCGTATAAGAATAAAAGTATGACAAGGCACGTGAGGCAATGCCCACGGTAGGACACCACCATTTCGGATCATAGGGCTGGTGGTAACACATTATAGCTACGATCGCCCAACGCATGCATCCATCCCATATCGAGTGAAAGGGAGGTTATCCCAAAATCAAGGTGCACCAATTGCAACCAACAACAAGATTAATAGTATGGACCAAGTCCAAAGAAAACCGAAGAATAGACGTCCACTAGGGGTAGCAAGCTCACTTGGCCCTATCAAGCCATCCTGTTTTAGTCATTTCAAATTGGCACAAGTGCCGAGGTTCATCTATCATCGTTCACTTTCTTAAAATCCAGTAAACGACGCCAAAACCAACCACTTCATTTTGGAGTCTCCTCCGCGTACACAGTTGTTAAATTGGTTCCAATATTAACAGAGAGTATGCCAATAAGAGGCCCTGGTCTCTTTAAAAACCAAACATAGTTTTATACACCGGTTGGTTCTTTTACATTTAAAAAACGATTCATAGCTGATAACAAGATATCATATTTGGTTCAAAAAGTCAACTTCATTTCAAAATTATCATATTTATTTCAAAAAAAATTATATTCATTTAAAAAAAAATCATATTCAGTTCGATATGTCATTTTCACTTGAAATTATCACTTCACTCCAATATCTCAATTTCACTATCAAAATCATTTTCAATTTCAATTTAGGTTATAACTTCATTCTAATCCAATTTGTATTTAAATCCATGATTTAAATCTAAACAATTCCCCTTTTGAGCAGTTTGAATTTTTAGAAAATAGTTTGAATAGTTTAAAAGGTAAAATAGTTTGATATAAAATGGTTCGAGTATTGGAAATGGTTTATTTAGTAAAATAGCTTGGAAAATAAAAATAATTCGAATATTTAAATGATAGGTTTTAAATAGTTTATATTAAAATAATTTATTTGAAAATAATTTCCAAGTCAAACTGATTCAATTCCAAATCTTCCAATTCAAGTCAATTTCAATTTCCATTACAAATTAAATTGATTCAATTCCAATTCCAATTAACTTCGATTTCAATTTCAATTCAAATCAATTTCAATTTCGATTTGAGATTAATTCAATTTTGATTTCAAATTAATTAATTTCAATTTCAATTCTAATTTGAATTAATTCAATTTGATAGTTTATATCAATTTCAAGTTCGCTTCTAGAATATCGGTCTAAATCATTTAAATTAAACTTAACTTTGATGTTCAATTTAATATTCAAATCTTTTAAAATAATTCAATATCGAGTTCAAATTTGAAATATCCATTCAAATTACTTTTACTTAAATAACTTCAAAGTTTGAGTAAAAAGTTCAAACCTTTTAAAACAATTTAATTTCAATAATTCAAGTCACATGTCAAATATAACTTCACATTTGAAATTAAATTATTTAAATTACTTTAAATTAAATTGTTCAAACTTCAAGTAGAATTAATTCAATTTTTATAGATTCAATTTTTATTTCTTTAAATCAAAATCATTTAAATAATTTTAAACCTAGAATTTTAAAAATTATTTAATTTTACCAATCCAGTGTCCGTATATAATTTTCTATCATATGACCAAGTGATCAGTTATTTCAATTTAATGTCAGGGATGGATATATATCACTTTAATCTAAAATAAATGTCATAGGTATATATCATTGCAACCTATTTCTTAATTTATTCAAAATAATTCGATTTACAGTTTTATATACTGTAAATAATTTATAGGGTGATAACATGCTTTTTTAAAAATAAATAAACATCCAATCATCTAAATATCAACCAATTCACATCTATCACAATCAATCTTCCAATCAGTCAAAATATCACAACAATTAACTGGTTATCGGTAATCGAGAGTTTACTATTAATTTAGTTCCAATTCAATTTAACTTTCTATTCAAATTTCTATCAGTTAATTTAGAAGTCAATTTAAATGTCAATTAAAATTATCAAACGATAATCAATAAATTTTACTTCAAAATTTTAAATTTAACTAACATAAAAATATTCTAGTACTCTGTGAGCATTATAAAACACTCACCTTTCTTTATTTGAAACTGAAAATATTTGAGCTTCAAATAAATTCCACTTCAATTCCACGCCGAAGCCTTCGTCGATATGATTCCAACGCAATTCTTTCATCCACAATGGGTCTCGTACGCAAAAGATATATGATAATTAATATAACGATTATAATTTACACACTAATTAACTTAATAAAAATAATTAACAAGTCTAATTACCTTCATTCACTATTTCACTCTTCCCCCAGCATGCAAGGACGCACGCGAGGCCCCCCTCATTCCCAAACACTACTTGCTACTTCGCCTATTTGTTTATTTCATTTTTTCCTCGCTTCGCCTACCCAAATCCGACGTCGTCACCCTCCAACCGGACCCGCAAGAGAGATGCGCCACCATGATCGTCGTCCTCCAGCCTGCAGCTCCGCCTCAGGCTACGGTGCACGCAAGAAAAATCAACGTGGCCAAACGCTAAACCCCATGCTCAAACTGCCATTGCCGCTCCATGGTTCCATATTGAGAGACTCGATCACGATGCTTGCCGTGTTTTTTCTTTCGTTCTGTTTTATTTTCGTTCGTTGAAATACATAGGAGAGAAAGATGGGGAAAAGATGTACAAGGTGACAAAGATGTGGGTGCAGTGTACAAATTTGTAACAATCCAAAACTTTGTCATTTGATTTTAAATGTTTAATTAATTTAAAATTATTTAGATAATTGGATTTTGGAATTTAATAGGTTATAATTCAAATATACGGAATGTTTAAATATTTGATTTATTGAATTAAATCTTAATTAGATGGATTTAATTATTTCATTTAATTCCCTTTAAATTAATAAATAATATTCGTGAATTCAATTCGTAGACTTATTTCTAAGTGTAAATAGAACAGATAACTATCAATAATTAAATACTTAAATCCGTGAAATTAGCCTTCTAGGGTATAGTCTCGGATATCGATAAAACTAGTTTCATCGGATCCGTAAAAGTGAATTATTATAGATTTCAAGTTTCGTAGTGATCAGGCTTATCGTTTGGTTATGCGAGATCGAAATGCATTGAAATTAATATCGGAAATTTAATATAATTGTAACGACCCGATATTTTCAACCGTTCGCATCCGCACATGTCAGACTTGAATTGCTCAACATACCGTGTTGTACATAAAATTTGGCAAATCTCAGAATATACAGTAATAAATAATCACCGATCACAAACACAGAGTAAATAATAATGCAGTGGAATTAAAAGAGATAGTAGTTCATGAAGCTACTATATATATATTTAGGATACATCAGGGTTAAATGAGATACAACAGAAGAGTAACAAGATACATCATGTATAAATTAGAATACATCACTGGAATCACGGGATACTGAAAGAAAAATAGATGGATGGATCTTCAAGCAAAGCTCTAACTCCGAAGGTGAGTCTTGAATGCCGAATCACTCAGTCTGACTCGATCGTAAAGCAAAACACAAAACACTCGAGTCAGGACATAAATACTTATGAACTATAAATCAACTCAAGTGAACAGTAACAATAACGCACCGGTAACTTAAAGGATGCTTGGGATCACCCATCCTTTAAGGATACGTTTTACTATTTAATACGTAGTAATATTGCGCTATTATAATAATGTCTACCGTAAAATAAACTTACTTTAAAATAGTTTTAAGGAGTGACCCAATGTTCCCCTTAACACATAATAGTGCCAATAGTCTGTACAGTACCTGCATATCTCCTGATCGGGAGACTATGAGAAGATACTCCATAGGTACAACACAAATAGAAACTCATAGTAAGAGTATATAACAATTACGCACACGAGGCAATGCCAGGGTAGATATAACAATTACGCACACAATGGGATCGCCCAAATACAACATAATGGTAGGTGACACGGCACACGAGGCAATGCCAGGGTAGATATAACAATTACGCAAACGGGCTGGTGGTAACGTAGCAGCCACTACGCCCACCTCCGAACACACTCCCAAATAAAAATCGGAGGATGACCATCAAATCAACCACAAGTAAGAGTATAGTATCGAAGAAGTGCGTCCGACTAGAGGAGCTACCCCTTTTGGCTCGAGATCGCTCCTGTTTTATCCACCTTATGCCATCTCACGGGAGTCGGGTCCACGTAATATACCTCAAGAACGTTACCACCATCCTACTTTGTTCTAGAATATCCACCGCGTATGTTTGCGCCAAAATTGGTCACAAACCCCAAGTATCATGAAAGCACCAGTGTATGAATACAAATAAGCGATATTCAAACACAAATCACAGATCTAAGCAAGCAACAAGTAGTAATTCAGAAATAATGAACAAGAACACACAATTTATAGTGGTTCGGCTATCTCCGGCCTACGTCCACTTCAAATGTTTTTCTTTTATTGATGTTCTTCGCTGATTACAGTTGATTAGAGCGGATTACAATGGATTATAGCTCTGAAATTCGAGTACAACGGTAGTAGTGAAGTGCAAAGTAGAGTCTGGGCGCTTCAGAATCAAGATCCCCTTTTCTGAATGACCTGGGGCTCTATTTATAGGTGTAGGAGGCTGATATTTCGCCTAAATTTAGGGAGACCACTTCTGGAACGTGAGGGGGGCCCACATTCCCGGCCTCAGGAAATTTGGGCCCACTTTGGGATCGATTCGAACTCCATTCGAATCGATCAAGAAATCATCCAATCGAGATGAAATTTAGTGTGAACATTCTTCAACATGTAAGTAAGCTCCTGTGAAAATTTCATACCATTTGGACTTGCAGATCTCAAGTTATGATCGATTCGAAATCGCGTTCTTTGTTTGTTCATCCTGATCGAATCGATCAGGACGAATCGATCGCTTCGATTCGATGGTGGCATGTGCTAGCAGGTTGACGTGGCGTGCGTTCTTCGTGTCAATCCGCATTTCACTCCGGTTTTACTGGGTCGACTCCATGATTTTCGCCACTTTGACTTAGAGGATTCGAGGGCTTTCAGGGGTTCGAACAGAGGTTCGTTCATATCGATCGTGGTGAGCTCTGGCCGATCGATACGAAGCTGTTGTAGTAGGATGGATGCAAACTTATATGCTCTGATGGAGGTGAACTAGAGCGACTTCATGGACTCGAAGGACTTCAACTTGATGGATACGAACCAGGTAGACGCGAGGCTAATTCCTTTCTGATCGATGCGAACGTAATGAATACGAAGTCTAGCAATATTTATGGATTCGAATGCATCTTCTGTCGATGGATACGAAGTAGATCGGTGCGAGCTGTGGTCCTGATGGATACGAACCTGATGGATTCGAATGAGGCATGGCTACGCTATACTGATGGACATAAATGCTATCGATTCGATCACGGATCGATACGAACGCTGATGGATACGAACAGCATATTCTCTCTAACTTGTATCGATCATATTTCATTCATATGAACTCCGATTGACCTGAAATTTGAACCGCTGGCTTCTGCAGCTTTGCTTGTCATGTCTTGTCAATTGTGGCCCAATCCGGGCTCGGACAAAATTCATTGATATCCATGGTTATCCTGCAATGCATAGTTGATATTCAAGAATAGTAATCATCGATTCTTAGAAAGTTTGGGATATCTCAATTTTGTCGAAAGTTGGGATAACACTTTGCCCCCCAAAACATGCCTTTTTGTAAAAGTTATGTTTTGAACAGTCTTAAATCGAGTGTAGTAAATTCACGTTTCATTCGTAGCTACAGTATTATCAATCAAGTTTATGGCTGTTTGAAGCCAAGTTGTTATCAATCCCTTCCAGTGGAAGTTAAGAATGAAATTCTTCAGTCTCTCTGGACTATCGATGGTCACTCCGGACCCTTGCCAAGCCTATTCCCGACTTAGCAATTGAATAGAAAGATCCTATCGCACTCTGGCGTTGCCTTCTATCCCTTGCACTCTGGTCCCGGTTAGGACGTATAGCGATGTCTTGGTCATTTTAGACCGATTATAGCCTCTCCGGGCTCTTGCTGGATCCAATTCTGTCACTCTCCGGTGAAGGGGAAACAACGTTAAGTGAGTCGATCCTGTCGCTCTCCGACGAAGCAACTCACTTCATGCACTCCGGTTCAGTGTATCTGAACATTAAGCGATGTCATGGTCGCTCTAGACCGATCATAGCCTCTCCGGGCTCTTGCTGGATCTCATCCGGTCACTTTCCAGTGAAGGGGAAACATCACTTAAGTGGTTGATCCTGTCGCTCTCCGACGAAGCAACTCACTTCTTGCACTCCGGACCCCGCCTCTCCGGGTAGGGTCATAAAGCGATCATCTTCATATAGGTATTCAATATTCATCCTTTGACTCTCCGGTCAAAGGTTTCAAGAAATTCTAATTTATTTATTTAAATTCAGGTCCTAGATGTTCAATCTCAAACATCAGGAAAAAGCTAAACATTGCCTCTCCGGGCCTACCGGTTTATCTCCATCTCAGAGCATGCCTAGGGATCTCTCCGGTTCACGTACATGAGTAAGTGGAGTAACCGTTTATTCTGAAATCAAATCTAAATGAAATTATTCGACCGAAGTCCGAACCTTGGACTTGGCCCCTTCCATCTATAATCAATGGATGACGAGCCGTGATCCCGATCCAGGATCGTTCCTGTTAGGTGGGGGCGGTAGTTGTTCAGGCCTTACCGCCGCTGTCCATTCTCTGACATATTGTGGCAATCTACCACTCCTGGCATGTTCTTCCACCTCATCCTTTAGGTGAGGGCATTCATCTGTAGCGTGCCCATCCAGCTCATGGAATAGGCAATATTTACCAGTTCTACGCTCCCGCTCAGTGGGATCCCTCCTGGGTGGCTTCCGGTAAAGGAGTTGCCCTCGAGTTTCCGCGTAAATTCGTTCCAGGCCTACAGTCAGATCCGTGTATTGCCTGAATCTAGGTTCTCGGAATTTCTTCCGTTTATCAGGACCATCGTTACTGTCATCCTGTTTCCTCTTTCCTTTATCTACTCAGGGTTGTTCCCTGGAGGTTCCTTCGCTTTGCGCAGCGTTTGTTTCCTGCCTCTCGGCTCGTGATTCTTCTAATCGGATGAACTTTTCAGCTTTATGATAGAACTCTCCGAGATCTTGCGCTGGATCTTTAGTCAGAGAATCTTTGAATTTGGTGCCTTCCCCAACTCCTGCCAGCGCCGCCATCAAAATCATTGATGGATCTGGGCGATCTATAGAAGTCACCATTGCATTAAATCTCAGTAGAAAATCTTTTATGGACTCTCCATCCTTTGCTTTATCGAAGCTAAGGTCATCACACTCTTGGGTCGCGTCATATGGACCCTAAACCGTCTCATGAAGCAGTCTACAAGCTCTCCCCATGTTCTGATTGATCCGGTTTCCAGTTTCCTGAACCAAAGCGCAGCTAAATCTGACAAGTATAGAGGGAAGCATCGTGCCATCACTTCCTCGGATGCCCCCAGCACTTCCATGTGCCTAATATATCTGGTAATGTGCATGGTCGGGTCTGACCTCCCGTCATAAGGATCTAGCATTGGTAGTTTGAATTTTGGAGGGTTCCTTGCGTTTCGGATGTTCGAAGTGAACGAACTCCGACTGACTTCTTCCAGCCCTCCACTAGACAATCCTCCTCTCATGATTCGTCGCATTAGACCAATCATTATCTCGTCTCCATCCAAGGGTTGACCCCGTGTTATGACACTATTCTGCCCCTCGAGCCTTGAAGGGAATTCTGGTACATACTCTTTGTGAGGCTCGTTAGCATTAGCGTTGGCTCTGGCCTGTTGAGCTTCATCCCTTGGCCTCCCAGTATCGGACCCTGAGGGTCTGCCCATGAGTCCTTGCGGATTACCTTCAGTTCCCGCATTCTGGTCTTGAACCTGATCTTCATTAGTTTCTGCAGTCCTGATCCCTTGTCCCGCACTTGCAGTTGTTGTAGTCGGTCCAAGGTCTGCACATTCGCCGCCCTTATCTGCTCAAGAAAATTCTGCATCATCTCTTGGTGAGTCTTCATCATGCTTTCGCGTATCGAATTAGCCATAGCCTCCATCTCGTCTCTAGTGATGTAGACGGAAGCTTGTCCTTCTCCTGCTCTAGAGGATGCCTCCTGGCTTCCTCCTTGTTGGCTTCTCTCCACTCTCTGTCTTCTACTGTTCTGTCGAGTCATTGTTGAATCAAACTAAATCCTTTAAATTTCCAAATTTGAACTTCAATCCGATGTAGCGGGTGCTAGTCCTTCTCAGTGAAAGCACCAAAGTGTTTGCGCCAAAATTGGTCACAAACCCCAAGTATCGTGAAAGCACCAGTGTATGAATTCAAATCAGCGATATTCAAACACAAATCACAGATCTAAGCAAGCAACAAGTAGTAATTCAGAAATAATGAACAAGAACACACAATTTATAGTGGTTCGGCTATCTTCGGCCTACGTCCACTTCAAAGGTTTTTCTTTTATTGATGTTCTTCGCTGATTACAGTTGACTAGAGCGGATTACAATGGATTATAGCTCTGAAATTCGATTACATCGGTAGTAGTGAAGTGCAAAGTAGAGTCTGGTAGAGTCTGGGCGCTTCAGAATCAAGATCCCCTTCTCTGAATGACCTGGGGCTCTATTTATAGGTGTAGGAAGCTGATATTTCGCCTAAATTTAGGGAGACCACTTCTGGCACGTGAGGGGGGCCCACATGCCCGGCCTCAGGAAATCTGGGCCCACTTTGGGATCGATTCGAACTCCATTCGAATCAATCAAGAAATCATCCAATCGAGATGAAATTTGGTGTAGACATTCTTCAACATGTAAGTAAGCTCCTGTGAAAATTTCATAGCATTTGGACTTGTAGATCTCAAGTTATGATCGATTCAAAATCGCGTTCTTTGTCTGTTCATCCTGTTCGAATCGATCAATTCGAATCGATCGCTTCGATTCGATGGTGGCATGTGCTAGCAGGTTAACGTGGCGCGGGTTCTTCGTGCTGATCCGCTTTTCACTCCGGTTTGACTGGGTCGACTCCATGATTTTCGCCACTTTGACTTAGTGGATTCGAGGGCTTTCAGGGGTTCGAACAAAGGCTCGTTCGTATCGATCGTGGCGAGCTCTGGCCGGTCGATACGAAGCTGTTGTAGTAGGATGGATGCAAACTTATATGCTCTGATGGCGGCGAACTAGAGCGACTTCATGGACTCGAAGGACTTCAACTTGATGGATACGAACCAGGTAGATGCGAGGCTAATTCCTTTCTGATCGATGCGAACGTAATGGATACGAAGTCTAGCAATATTTATGGTTTCGAATGCATCTTCTACCGATGGATACGAAGTAGATCGGTGCGAGCTGTGGTCCTGATGGATACGAACCTGATGATTCGAATGAGGCGTGGATACGCTATACTGATGGACACGAATGCTATCGATTTGAACACGGATCGATACGAACGCTGATGGATACGAACAACGTATTCTCTCTAACTTGTATCGATCATATTTCATTCATATGAACTCCGATTGACCTGAAATTTGAACCGCTGGCTTCTGCAGCTTTGCTTGTCATGTTTTGTCAATTGTGGCCCGATCCGGACTCGGAAAAATTCATTGATATCCATGGTTATCCTGCAATGCATAGTTGATATTTAAGAATAGTAATCATCGATTCTTAGTAAGTTTTGGATATCTCAATTTTGCCGAAAGTTGGGATAACAGCGTACACAGTTGTTAAAGTGGTTTTCGAAGTTGGCAGAGAGTATGACAACTTCCGATCCCAGTCTCTTTAACAACCAAACGTTATTATAACGCCGTGGTCATTTCAAAATAGTTTATGCTATAAAAAAATCAAATCATTTCATTTCTGAACTATATTGCTTTCAAAATATTTTTTACTTCGAAACCAAAACCATTTTTATTTCAAACATATATTCACTTTAAAAAATCATAATACTTTCAAAGTTATAACTGTTTCGAAACCAAAATACTTGAAATCATTACACGTTGAAAATCATATCATTTCGAACTCATACATTTGAAATCATGAATCATTCCTTTAATTCTTTACATTTTATAAATTTATTTAATTAAACATAAATTTCTAAATTTCCAATTTAATTCAATTCAAACCATCAGTTTCAATTCAATTCAGTTTCCAACAAACCATTTCAAATCTTATAAATTTCAAATACAGATTTGATCCACAAAATAAACTATTCAAATTTTTATATATTTCAAAGCTTTAATATACTATATTTCATAAGTAAATTTTATAATTTCATATATCTCAAATTTAACTTCATTATTACTTAGTTTTGAAATATTCATTTCATAAATCCAAAATTATTTAAATAATCAAATTACAAGTAAACTAAATATCCTTTCATACTAATATAAACTTCAAATATTCATTTATCAAAATCAAATATCATTCCAAATTCGTATTCTTTATCAAAATAAAGCTCAAATCATTTCCAAACCATTTCCAAATCATTAAAATATCATATTCTTTCAAAACCTCATTATCAAATCATTATTTGAATTCAAATTCAAATATTCAAATTTAAATATCATTTTTAATTCAAATAAGTCATTCATTTATTATTCCAAGTATCGTTACAAAACACATTTCGAAATTTCGTTCAAAATTCATTTATCTCATTACATTTTATTCCATTAACACATAACTAAATAAACCTTATTTAAATTCAAATTCAATTTAAATTCCTTAAAATTCAAATTTAAATATTAAAATATTTCAAAACACCTAAAATTTCTCGAATAATCAATTCCAAAGTTAAGTCATTATCACTTAAAATATAACTCAAACAGTGTTAAAATCTATAACATTTCAAAACATTGTCAAATTATAGCAACTACAACATTTATAAAGTGCTATCGTAGCTTAAAGTTTCCAAAATAGTTTAGTTCAGAAATATCGGCATTTATAAAATGCCGTAATAAATATTTAGACTTTCAAAAACACTTAAAACTTCAATTTTTTGTTATGTCAAATTTATAAATCGTATTTCTAGACTCTAAAATTTCAGATTTAAAATTTTTTTTACATATGATTTATCACAACAAATTTTTGTAATTAATTATCCAATTTAAAACTCAATTCATTTGTTAAGTCAAAATTCACTGTTATTCTTAACTTATAAATTTAACAGAAAAACATTTTACTTCAAATATCATTTCAAAAACTTTAAATTTAATTTCCGTTATTTATTTACATTTTAAAATAAAATTTAAAGTCAAAAATCACATTCACTTCAAATTTATGTACATAAATTTACAAATTCAAAACTTAATATTTATCCTCTTTAAAACCATAATATATATTTTTAAATCAAAATTTCATACTTTAAAAATACATATCTATATAAAAATCATTTCAAAAATAAACCACGGGGTCTATATATAATTTTCTAACCTAGGTCAAGTGATACAGATATGTAGCATTTCAATCCGTAATTTAAAAAGAAAAATCCGAGTTCTATCATTTCAAACCTGCAATCCCAAGTAAATATAAATAAATAAAAATCGCTCAGGCCTATCATTTCAGCCCATAACGATTTTTCCCTATTCTAAAGTCTGTTTGGATATGTATCATTTCAACCCATAGTGAATCTATTCTAATATGGAACTTGCAGTGTGAAAATATGCATAAACAATATAAACAATGTCAATGTCACAACATATTGTCATATATCAGATTTCAGGTGATAATTAACAAAGTAAACATGGTAATAACATGGCATAGCATATCATATAATCATCATTTACTTGCATAAACATTTTTAATTACTAAACACTTGACATCAATTTACGATTTCATAAGTAGAAATGTCAGAGTGAGAAGGACTCACTTTTTCAAGCTAGAGTTAACAAATCAAAACACACAGAATAGATTCCAAAGGCATGATAGCACGACACAGCACGACACGGCATGACTATGGATTCAAGTGAGTGGAGAGCCAAGATATGATCTTTTAAACAACCCATAAACAAGACAATATATACATGAATATACAACACAAAATACATTGGAATGAATTGAAATAAAAAGCAACAAAGGACAAAATAATTAGACCTTGCTTTTACCACCCCAATGCTTGGCCCTAGGGATCTTTTGCTTGGCCATGATCATGTTTAGCTCAGGTTTGGGTCAGGTATGGAAACAATATAGCATGGCTACACAAGTGTCTGGAGAGGAGTTACAATATAGGGTATATGAAGAGTCAAGGCAAGATATGCAAGTTTGGCTCAACACAAGGCTCGGCCAAAGGCAAGAGGTGGCTCGGTCATGCTTGTACAGGTCAGGACAGAGGTCATGTGGTAGCCAGAGGTGAAGTAGCAGCTGGTGGTGGTGGCTAAGGGGTGGTCAAGTGGACAATGAAGGGGATAGGTGAATATCTAGGCTCGACTAGCATGTTTATGGAGTTTTTGTGCAAATTTTTGTGGTGATGCATCAATGGATGGTTACGGCTAGGTCGTGACAAAGGAGGGGGAGGAGGAGCCACTGTAGATGGTGGTGATGATGGTGGAGCTGACGGAGAAGGGGCTAGTCCATGCAAAGCTAGAAAATGAGCAAAGCACAAAATCATAGAAAATGAAGAAGGAGAGTGAGAAATATGATGCCATCAACATATTTTGCCGTGAGTTTTTTTTTGGAGAGGAGAAAGATTTTCAAGTGAATTCTAAAGAGGAATACACGGCTATCAACAAAAGACATGGTCGGCCAAGAGATGAAATGAAAAGGCAAAAGGGAAAATGGAAAGACAAGTGTAAATGAAAAGACACAAGAAAATGAATGGACTTTGACTCTTTGTATTTCTTATTTCATTTAAATCAAAATAAACTAAATAAATTTCAGTAAATAAAAATAAAAAGATGAACAAAATAAAGTGAAAAAGAAAGTAAATAATTAATTTAAGGAAAAATAAAATATAAATAAGAAAATAGCTTAATTATTGAAGCTAGAATTTAATAAATATAAACAATATACAATTAACATTGGAAAATTAAAACTATACTTTTAAAATGTTTTAAAAATAAAATAAATACATAACATGTCATATATGCACATATATACATAAATTAGAACAAACAAAAATATTATTTATATAAATTAAAATAAATCAGTTTTGTTAAATAAATCAATTTACACACAATATTGTAAAAAGCATAACTTTCACAATATAAATCGGATTTCAACGAAAAAAATGCAGTATTCTCGAAATTAAATTTATTTTCATAATAAAAGATAAAACTCAAAAATTCAAATACTAAAAATTTAAAGTTAAAAGTCAAAGTTTGACCATATTGACCAAAATTCGCATTTCTAGAAAATATTCTATTTAGTCATGTTTGGAATTCAAATTCACTTCAAAATCAAAATATATATTTAAAATAACAAAGTTTATCCATTTTAATAAATAAAATAAAGTTTTTAAATCAGGAATTTAAATAATTAAATTATACAATTTAAATAATCACAAAATACATGGTTGTTACACTCTCCCCCACTCAAAACTTTTCGTCTCCGAAAAGGAATGAGGTACGGAAAACACAGAAAAGATAGAATGAAATAAGATTAAGAAATGATGATAAGAAGATTAAAATTATACCTGATAACTGTAGTTATAGGTAAGTTTAACAAGGTGGAGATGATCTTCCCAACATCCTCCAGAATCAAGAACACAAGCACGAAAAGATCTTCTAGAATTTGACTTACCCTTTCCGCTTGACCGACGATCTGTGGATGGCAAACAGTGCTCAGATTCAAAAATGAGTAACAAAGATTGTCAGAGATTATAGAACGTTTTCCAAACAGACTGGTATAAGCAATAGCCTCCCCATTCTGTAGCAAGATAAGGGAAATAAGGACAACCAAAATGAAAAAAAAATAAGATAATAAATTTGAAACCATGAGAATTTCAACTTAAATTGGAAATTAATTTTTACATAAGTTAAATAAATCCATCCCTAATTTCATTATCTTATCATCCAATTATCTTAAATTAACAATCTCTAAAATCATGGATTTGAAAAATCATTTATTATACTCAAAATGTACTCAATGAAAATTAATTTTTCTTTATTCCTAATTAAAATTAAATTTATTCCTCTCAATATATTTTATCACCTATGTTAAATATATTTACACTTATTATAATTGATTTAATGTATTCTTAGTTCCTTTAACATCATTTTATATTGTAGATTATTCCATTACCCTTTTTTCTTTATTTACCTCTGTTAATATTTTTATAACTAAAATTTAAGTGCATAGCATTTATTATAACCACTCAAATTTTAGTTATAAAATCTTTCTATATTCTATATTATCCAATTACATATTCAACTTCTGTATAATTTGGTAAGTTATATTGGAATGAAATTGTGTATTATATAAATAAAACTTTCCAATTCAATCATTTCAAGCTTGAATATTTATCCAAATCTTGAAATATACTTAAAATTATCTTCCAAGATAAAATTTAGGAATTAAATTTCTGATAAATTCCAAAATATTTAGAGATAAATAAATGCACATATACATTATATATTGTAACAACCGTGATTTTTGACTGCCGTCGAAAAAAATTAAAATAGAAATTTTAGATTTGAAAAAAAAATGTAATTGCAAACCATTTCATAGTCAGTTGAAAATATAAGTTGTAGCACGTTAGAAATGTAATGCATTGCCTTTGTTGTCACCACTAAGTTTTAAAACAAATTTTTGAACACTTTTACAACACGTTTTTACTAGCTGTGTATGCCATCATCATTTATTGCAGCCGGTCCTTGTTTCTTCACATAGGCATGTTCGCCTTAAATGCTTTTGTTCCAAAATACGGCCAACACATTACTTCCTTTGACTAACACAAAAAATTGAAAAGAAAAGTATGCTACAACTTTCCTTTGCTCATTTTTCCAATAGCATCATTCTCTAGTTGTCTTCATTTTTCAAGTAGCTTTGAAAACTAATTAATGGAAGTTCCAAAACTTTGCTCCAAACGTTCATTAGTGCTAACTGGTTTGGAGGAAAATTAAAGATGAGTTTTAAACTCACATTTCTAATTTATTTTTTGCTATAATATGTGCGTACCTGATGTAATGCACACGAACGAAGTCCAATTTGTAGCTGCACATCAAAATATTGAGTTCCAGGCTATTTTTGCGTGCATCAAGAAAGTGTGTCCAAACTATTTCACTTTCTGCATTTCATTTTTGTGTATATGTGAAAATAAGTCTCTGGCATTTTAAAAAGTTGATGCAAACATTTAAAAAAAAATTATTTATATTGGTTGGGTTCGCTAAGATTAGAATTTTATTTATATAAAGAGAAGATTGTTTGTTGAACTAAATTGTTGTTTGAACAAATACAATCAGTTAGCCTGTTACAAGTTTCATAGTTTGTCATATGCCTTAAATTATTCTCACATCCTCTCTGTAGGCGGTGGTTATTTTTTAATACATCAGTACATATATTTTGTTACTATAGTCTTGTTAAATTGAGCACATAAAACACCAACTACACATTTTTTCGAAATGAAGGACAATTCATTTAGTGACCTATGGTTTTGAAATAAAGATTTGTTACGTGCGTGAGTATTGCAGTTTTTGCCTAAAATGTTATTTTTTCCTGGTCATTAGTGCATTCACTAAAGAAATTTACAGGGCTTTTAGTTTGGAAACTACATCCTTACGTGAAAACATTAGGGTCCAGGTTGATATATTTTCAACTCCAAAATTATGACTTGCATGCATATGGTTCATATTACTTGCGTGTGTGAAAACATTAGTGTCCTGCTAAAATGAATCCAATTCTTTTGTGCGTGCGTGGAACAAGAAAATGAGTCCAACTCTTTTTGTACTTTGTGTACAGATCCTTTACTTTGCTTCTTCATTAGCGTGAATATGTATTATAATTGGAACCAAGTCCAAATATATTCAGTATGCATGCATGCATAGAGAGGATGCTTTGTCTGTAGCCTAGAAAATTTGGTGCATGTAAATATGTGCAGGTCTTGTTTCTATTTTTATTCGTGTGCAAATATAGTTAGTGCCAGATTTTAAAATATAGCATGCATACTTCAAAGTATTGCACGAAAAATATTTTTAAACTTTGTTTCTCGTGCGTTTTTATGTGCTTGCATCTTTCACCGGCTGTGCACTTTATTGAACGTGTGTTTGTAGTCTACGGTTAAATTTATTTTGAACGGACGTTTTGTTTTGAAACGTATTTTATTATCGTTATTTTTATAACGGGATTTTTACTCCGGTATTACTTTTTGAAGCGTGTTGTTTTGATGACGTCTTTTTGACGAATAAATTACTGTTGTTTTGACTTCAGTAACCGTCAATTTTAAAGTGAATTTTCAAGCGGCTATCCCGCAACGCTGATTTGATATCCGTTTTTACGGTGTTTTATGAAGCGCAATTTCCTCGTCGAAATGGCTATATTTGTTGTTGTTTTAATCACGTGTTTTAAAAATCGTTTTAAAATAAAATTATTTCCAAAATTTTTACAGTTTGCGCTTTCAAAAGAATGAGGAAGCAATTTAAATGCTTCAGCAAAATTGAGCACTATGAACCCTTACTTTTACCGATTTTCTTAATTCCGGACTTGTCCGTTTGAGAACGTAGAATGTTATTTATATAAAATACACAATTTTGTACTTTCAAGGAAACGATGAAGAGTTTTAAACGATTTAGCAAAAGTGCAGAGTTGGAACCATACTTTTACTATTTCGGTTAATTCCGGACTCGTTAATTGAAATATTTGCTGTTTGATGATTTTGATGATTTGTTGGACCTTCGGGTCATCTGATGGACTTTCGGGTCAATTACCTGTACTAGACCTTCGGGTCATTTGTTGGACCTTCGGGTCATTTGTTGGACCTTCGGATCATTTGTTGGGCGCCAAAAATATAGTCCTTGGTAGGCTTCGGCCATATGAGATGCACGTGCACCGTAGCTAAAATTCGCCATCTGCTGGGATCGATCCATCATTTATGTTGATTTTCTAGTTATCATATTTTGATTTCTAGATTTTGTGACTACTGATTGGTTTAGTTATCTTATTTTTATTTCTAGATTTTTGTGTACTGCTGTTTCGAATTCAATTGTGAATTTGAAAATTTATTTTGATGGAGTTTAATGAGATTTCTTTATTTAAACAATGTTGATTACTATGTTGTATAGTCTCATCCGAGATTATAATTTTGTGTATAGTCTCATCCGAAACTATAGTTTTGTGTATAGTCTCCTTCGAGATTATAAATTTTCACTGTTTTGAATTCTATTGGGAATTTAATAGCTGATTTTGATGGAGTTTAAATTGAGATTTCTTTATTTAAACTATGTTGATTATCTATGTTGTATAATCTCATTCGAGATTATGATTATTTGCTTAAGTGTTATTTATCATGCACTTATTTCTGAAGTTTAAATTAGACTGATCCGGTTATTATTTTCTTTTAAATAATACACGGGTCAGGCTGAGTTATTTCAGGATAATCGTTATTTCTGATTCTATTGCTGCTTCATCTTTTGGGATTTCACTTCATCGTTTGTCTAGCTTCGAGGTGTTTCTTTTTGATGCATTGATTCTCGTCTCATGTATGTTGATGATATTTAAATGTACATTGGGTTCATGTGAACCATCGATCGTTGTAGCATGTATTCCAGACTTATCTTTCGTTATATATCTGATATTTCTGTTCTGATGAGATTATACTATCTGTGTTGTTGTTATTATGGGTTGTTCTAAATTTTTCTTCAGCCACCGTAGTTTCATTTTAGATTTGGATTGAATTTATATCTTTGGGAGTAATTTACACAACTCCTATCGATGTAATCAATAATCGCCTAAGGCATAACTTGCAGATGGTCACTTCTAACAAGCCTTATTCTTCGCAATAGCAGACGTTATTCCTTATAATAACCTTTGTTATTGTGAGCATAGAGGTGGGGCGTCACAGCTTTTTCTCAGAGCTGAGATTCAGAATAGATTATAATAAACACAAAACAGAAGCAGAATGGAAAATGTGTTACAACTATTCGAGGGTTTTATTCGTGCCTTTCTAATCTATCCCTTCGTTGTTCTTAAACTTTTATCCTCTCTAACAAGTTGGAATATGTCTAGGAATAAATCTCATATTCCCGTAGTATTCCATTTGTTAAATTTCTTATCAATCTTGGATTGTTTTAACTGCTCCTAAGGGTTTCAAATCCGGGAAGCTTAATGTTGCTAAAGCTTCTGGTGATTCTTCTCGGCCCAAAGGTATTCCTCCTTCTGTTTTCGAAGGTTTTATTTTATTTCGTGGCCGTTCTATTAGAGTTCTTTTCGATACGGGTGCATCGAGTTCATTCGTGTCGAAGGAGCATGTTGATGTTATACCTTTGGATGTTGTTAGTCTTTACGACCCTTTGAGGATTGTGAATCCTATTGGTGGATCCTCTATTCTTGGTTTGTTATGTGTTGATGTTGAGATTGATCTTTGTGGTTTTTCCTTTCATGCAAATCTGCATGTTATGGATCATCTTGGTTTTGATATGATATTGGGTATGGATTGGCTCGTCCGTTATGAAGTTCAAATCCTATGTCCCGAAAGAACTTTATATCTCAAGCATCCTGATGCTATCGAGCAGTTATCTATTATATTTTGAAGCATGGATCATACTTCGAATGCTCTCATTTCTTCCTTCGAATCGGAGGATGTCATAGTTAATATTCCAGTTGTTTGTGATTTTTTTGATGTCTTTGAGCCTTTTTCATATTAGCCGTCGAATAGGGCAATTGGGTTCCGTATTGATCGTGTCTCTGGTGCTCATCGTATTAGTCGTCCTACCATGAGGATGTCTGCTAAGGAAAATGAGGAACTCAAGCAACAATTATCTGAATTGGAAGCCAAGCGATTTATTCGTTTTAGCTCTTCTCATTGTGGCGCCGTCGTTGTCTTCATTAAGAAGCCAGATGGTACTCTTAGGCTTTGCATTGATTATCGCAAGCTTAACGAGCTCGCTATCAAAAGAAATAGGCACTCATTACCTAGGATCGACGACATGTTCAATCAATTAAGTGGCGCTAAGCTTTTCTCTTAACTCGATCTTGCTACCGGTTTTCATCAGTTACGAGTTGCAAAAGATAGCATTCCACTTACTGCGGTCTGCACTCGTTATGATTCTTATGAATGACTTATTATGTCATTCGGTTTGCCCAGCTTATTTCATCCATTTTGTGAATCGAGTATTCTACGAATATCTCGATGACTCCATTTGTGTATTTATTGATTTTGGATGAAAACAACAATTTAAAATTTCGCAAATCTTTTTCATAAGATTTATTTACAAGTATAATTGGATTTGTGTTTATCATATAGAAGATGATTTTGTGATTGTATTGCTCATTGAGTGCTTTAAGAATTCTGGTCGATGTGCTTGATCAACGTTATCGATAAGAATCTCCTAAACGCTTTGATGAGACAATTTGACACAATAAGTTGACCTATAAAAAGTAAATTTTTCTAGAAAATAATTTCATAAACATAATTGTAATTTTGGAGGTTTTGGCTTTTCAGGAAAGAAGATTATTTGAAAGTACTCTTTTCCGATACTCCTATCCTTGTGATTCCCGAAGGGAATCACGACTTCATTATTTGTACGAGTGCTAGCCGTATTGGTTTCGGGGCTGTTCTCATGCAAAAAGATAAAGTACTTTCCTATGCTTCTAGACAACTATAGCCTAACGAGATTCGTTATGCTACCCATGATTTGGAGTTGGCTGCTATAGTCTTTGCTCTAAAGATTTGGCGACATTATTTATTAGGCGAGCGTTTTTGTTCTTTTCACTGACCACAAATCTCTGAAGTATTTATTTACTCAGAAAGAACTTAATTTGAGACAACAGTGTTGGCTCGAATTTCTTGCTTCATATGATTTTGATATTTAGTATACCCCTGGTAAGGGCAATCGAGTTGCTGATGCGCTTAGTCGCAAGCAGCAAGTTGTTGTTTCCATGATGCTAGCAGAGTGGAATATTTTGGAAGATTTATCTCATTGTGTATTAGAGACGTCCTTCAGTTTCTAATTCTCCCGTGCTTTTATTTCGCATGGAAGCTTGTCCTAGTTTGTTGGATCATGTTGTCAATGCCCAGAAACAAGATCCATATCTTTCTTATCTTATTCAGAGTTGTAAATCGGAATCCCGAATTGATGATCTAAAGGATTTCGATATTAATATTCATGGTTGTATTCGGAAGAAGGGAAGGTTGGTCATGCCGATTGTTTCTGATCTTAGAAATGACATCCTTTAGTACTGTCATCGTTCTAAGTATACTATCCATCGGGGTAGTAGTAAGACGTATGCTGATATGAAATGCTTATACTTTTGGGAGGGTATGAAGCATGATATTGCGAGTTATGTGAGTCATTGCATGACTTGTCAACTAGTTAAAGTAGAACACCAGCATCCTATTGGTCTTTTGCAGCCTCTTGAGATTCCATTATGGAAATGGGATATCAAATTTCTTTGGACTTCGTTGATGGTCTACCTCGTTCGAGGTTGGGCCATACTAGTATTTGGGTGATTGTTGACCGATTGACCAAATCAGCCCATTTTATTCTTATCAAGTCCAATCGGACTACTTGTTGACTTTGGAGATAGTTGGGAAGACCACATATTTCTTGTTGAATTTTCTTATAACAACAGTTTTCAGGCCAGTATCGGTATGGCTCCTTTCGAAGCTCTTTACGGAGGACCGTGTCAATTACCATCTTGTTGGTTGGAATCGGGGTGGAAAAGTTAGTTCTCAGCCCCGATTATATACGTGAATCTTCTGAGAAAATTGATATTATCAGACAGAAAATGAAAGAGGCTTAGATTAGGCAGAAATCTTATGCCGATCATCGTAGGAAGCCTTTGGAATTTTCTGTCGGCGATCACGTATTCATTCATGTTTCTCCGATGAAGGATGTGGTGCGTTTTAGTAGTTCCGGCAAATTGACTCCTCGTTATATTGGACCGTTTCCTATTACGGAATGCATTGGCCCTGTTGCTTATCATGTATCGCTACCTATCCAGTTTTGGGGAATTCATGACGTATTTCATGTATCCCAGCTTCGCCGATGCCTTCGAGATTCGGATTCTATTATTGATCCTCTTGTGTTGAAAGATCTTGAGGTCTCACCCGACTTGTTTATGGTGAAAAATCCTTTTTGTGTGCTTGCTTCGGATGTTAAACGCCTTCGGAATAAAGAGGTCCCGCTTGGAAAAATTCAATGGTCCGCAAATCCCAAAGATTGCACTTGGAAAACCAAAGAATTCATCGAGCGTTCTTATCCCGGTTTTCTCTCCTCTTCGGGTGGGGCTGAGCATTCTTAACCTATCTTTTCCATTTTAATTTTAGTTGAGGTGAATAATTTGTTTTATAAATAACTTATAGTATGAAAATTGCGGGGACGCAATTTTTATAAGGGAGGACTTTGCAACAACCTTGATTTTTGACTGCCGTCGAAAAAAAAATTAAAATAGAAATTTTAAATTTGAAAAAAAAAGTAATTGCAAACCATTTCATAGTTACTTGAAAATATAAGTTGTAACACGTTAGAAATGTAATGCATTTGCCTTTGTTGTCACCACTAAGTTTTAAAACAAATTTTTGAACACTTTTACAACACGTTTTTACTAGCCGTGTATGCCATCATCATTTATTATAGCCCGTCCTTGTTTCTTCATATAGGCATGTTGCCTTAAATGCTTTTGTACCAAAATATGGCCAACACATTATTTCATTTGACTAATACAGAAAATTGAAAAGAAAAGTATGCTACAACTTTCCTTTTCTCATTTTTCCAGTAGCATCATTCTTTAGTTGTCTTCATTTTTCAAGTAGCTTTGAGAACTTATTAATGGTAGTTCCAAAACTTTGCTCCAAACGTTCATTAGTGCTAACTGGTTCGGAGGCAAATTAAAGTTGAGTTTTAAACTCACATTTCTAATTTATTCTTTGATATAATAAGTGCGTACCTGATGTAATCCACACGAACGAAGTCCAAGTTGTAGCTGCACATCACAGTATTGAGTTTCAGGCTATTTTTGCGTGCATCAAGAAAGTGTGTCCAAACTATTTCACTTCTGCATTTCATTTTTGTGTATATGTGAAAATAAGTCTCAGGCATTTTAAAAAGTTGATGCGCAAATTTTTTTAAAAAATTATTTATATTGGTTGGGTTTGCTAAGATTAAAATTTTATTTATATAAAGAGAAGATTGCTTGTTGAACTAAAATGTTGTTTGAACAAATACAATCAGTTAGCCTGTTACAAGTTTCATAGTTTTTCATATGCCTTATATTATTCTCACATCCTCTCTGTAGGTGGTGGTTATTTTTAATACATTAGTATATATATTTTGTTACCCATAGTCTTGTTAAATTGAGCACATAAAGCACCAACTGCACATTTTTTTGAAATGAAGGACAGTTCATTTATTGACATATGGTTTTGAAAAAAAAAATTATGTGCATGAATATTGCAATTTTTGCCTAAAATGTTATTTAGTCCTGGTCATTAGTGCATTCACTAAAGAAATGTACAGGGCTTTTAATTTGGAAACTACATTCTTACGTGAAAACATTAGTGTCCAGGTTGATATATTTTCAACTCCAAAATTATGACTTGCATGCATATGGTTCATATTAGTTGAGTGCGTGAAAACATTAGTGTCCAAGTTAAATGAATCCCATTTTTTTGTGCGTGCGTGGAACAAGAAAATGGGTCCAACTCTTTTTGTACTTTGTGTACAGATCATTTACTTTGCTTCTTCATTAGCGTGAATATGTATTATAATTGGAACCAAGTCCAAATATATTCAGTATGCATGCATGCATAGAGAGGATGCTTTGCCGGTAGCCTAGAAAATTTGGTGTATGTAAAAATGTGCAGGTCTTTTTTCTATTTTTATTCGCATGCAAATATAGTTAGTGCTAGATTTTAAAATATAGCGTGCATACTTCAAATTATTGCACGAAAATTATTTTTAAACTTTGTTTCTCGTGCGTTTTTACGTACTTGCATCTTTCACAGGCCGTGCACTTTACTGAACGTGTGTTTGCAGTCTACAGTTAAGTTTATTTTGAACCGACGTTTTATTTTGAAATGTATTTTATTACCGTTATTTTTATAATGGGATTTTTACTCCGGTATTATTTTTTGAAGCGTGTTGCTTTGATGACATTTTTTTGACGAATAAATTAATGTTGTTTTGACTTCAGTAACCGTCAATTTTAGAGTGAATTTTCAAGCGGTTATCCCGCAATGCTGATTAGATATCTGTTTTTACGGTGTTTTGAGAAGCGCAATTTCCTCGTCGAAATTGCTATAGTTGTTGCTTTTTTAATTACGTGTTTTAAAAATCATTTTAAAATAAAATTGTTTTCAAATATTTTACAGTTTGCGCTTTCAAAAGAATGAGGAAGCGATTTAAACGCTTCAACAAAATTGAGGACTATGAGCCCTTACTTTTACTGATTTGCTTAATTCCGGACTTGTCCGTTTAATAAGTAGAACGTTATTTATATAAAATACACAATTTTGCACTTTCAAGGAAACGATGAAGATATCTAAACGATTTAGCAAAAGTGCGGAGTATGGAACCGTACTTTTACTATTTCGGTTAATTCCGGACTCGTTAATTGAAATATTTGCTGTTTGATTATTTTGATGATTTGTTGGACCTTCGGGTTATCTGATGGACCTTCGGGTCATCTGATGGACCTTCGGGTCATCTGATGGACCTTCGGGTCAATTACCAGTATTAGACCTTCGGGTCATTTGTTGGAACTTCGGGTCATTTTTTGGACCTTCGGGTCATTTGTTGGGCGCCAAAAATATAGTACTAGGTAGGCTTCGGCCATATGAGATGCACGTGCGGCGTAGATAAAACTCGCCATCTACTGGGATCGATCCATCTTTTATGTTGATTTTCTAGTTATCATATTTTGATTTCTAGATTTTTGTGTACTGTTGTTTGGTCTAGTTATCTTATTTTGATTTCTAGATTTTTGTGTACTGCCGTTTCGAATTCAATTGTGAATTTGGAAATTTATTTTGATGGAGTTTAATGAGATTTCTTTATTTAAACAATGTTGATTACTATGTTATATAGTATCATCCGAGATTATAATTTTGTGTATAGTCTCATCCGAAACTATAGTTTTGTGTATAGTCTTCTTCGAGATTATAAATTTGCGTATTGCTGTTTTGAACTCAATTAGGAATTTAAAAGATGATTTTGATGGAGTTTAAATTGAGATTTCTTTATTTGAACTATGTTGATTATCTATGTTGTATAATCTCATTCGAGATTATGATTATTTGCTTAAGTGTTATTTATCATACACTTATTTCTGAAGTTTAAATTAGACTGATCCGGTTATTATTTTCTTTTAAATAATACTCAGGTCAGACCGAGTTATTTCAGGATAATTGCTACTTTTGATTCTATTACTGCTTCAGCTTTTAGGATTTCACTTCATCGTTTGTCTAGCTTCGAGGTGCTTCTTTTTGGTGCATTGACACTCATCTCATGTATGTTGATGATATGTAACTGTACATTGGGTTCATGTGAACCATCGATCGTTATAGCATGTATTCCAGACTTATCTTTCGCTATATATCTGATATTTCTATTCTGATGAGATTATACTATCTGTGTTGTTGTTATTATGAGTTGTTCTGAATTTTTCTTTAGCCACCGAAGTTTCATTTTAGATTTGGATTGAATTTATATCTTTGGGAGTAATTTACACAACTCCTATCGTTGTAATCAATACTCATCTAAGGCATAACTTGCAGATGGTCGCTTCTAACAAGCCTTATTCTTCACAATAGCAGACGTTATTCCATATAATAATCTTTGTTATTGTGAGCATTGAGGTGGGGCGTCATATATATCCATTCAAATTTAAATCATATAGTTATAAATCCAGCCTTATTTTAGAAATTCAAAACAATCAAATTCCCCAAAATAAAATTGTAGCATGACTACAGAACGGTCTCTTCACTTAGAAACTAAAAACTGAATGTCGATGATGCTGCAGTCATCACCGAAGTTATTTTCTAGCGACAAAGAGAAGAGCACTAATTTTAAACTTTAAAATTCTTTGGAAACGAATTTCTATTCAAAAATATTTTAAATAATATATCCTTTAAAACTTTAAACACAATGTTCGAAATCCATCAAAAATTAAATTCTCAAATTATTGTTTTAAATTCAATTTAAATTTCCAAATAAATTTATAACCATGTTTTATAGTTTAATTATTTATATATGAAACAAGAGATAATGATATATAAAATCAAATATTATTTCTTAACAACCAATTCAATAAAATCCAGATTTTTTTTTATAATATAGTTACAAAATTTATTTCATTACTAAATTTGAAAAACATATTGTGTCAGTTTGCTCTGTTCAAGTGTTTTAGAAATCTTATCGATATCGTTGATCAGACGAATCGATCAGAAACCCAAATCAATAACTCAAACAACACAATAATAAACATTTTAAATATTAGTTTACAAATACACTTCAAGAATGATTAGAAGATAAGTTGGAAACAAAGATGAGATGATTAAATAACAGAATAGGTAAATGGATAAGCTTATATAAATCACAGGCAACCTTAACCAGGTCAACCTGTGGCTTAAAGAATAAGATCGATGTGAATTTCTGGGGTAAATCAACATTCGGTCTCAAGAGATAGAGTTTGAGATTATAAGAGATACTAGCATCTAAACCGAGGATATAAAAATATTTGGTGAATCAATGCTGTTGTAAAGGAGTTTCACCCCTTTACAAATCAATTTGAGATTGGCGGGACCGTCGATTCATTATAAAGATCATTCGAAGTGGAGTTATGGGACATTCCAAAATTGAAAGAAGACGAATAGTGAGGGACACGAATGGATTTTGGAACCGCAGGGAACGTTCCAAAATTCAAAGGGATCGAGTCAAAAAGGAAGAGATTCAAACTCGAATGAAAGTGATTCTGTAAATACATTTATCATATATGCTAAGTTTTTCCTAGAGCTACCAAAGCTCTGATACCAAATGTGACGACCCGATATTTTCAACCATTCGCATCCGCACATGCCAGACTTGAATTGCTCGAAATACCGCATTGTAAATAAAATTCAGCAAATCTTAGAATATACAGGAAACAAATAATCACAGACACAGAGTAAATAATAATGAAGCGGAATTAAAAGAGATAGCAGTTCATGAAGCTATTATACATATTTAAGATACATCAGAGTTAAACAAGATACAACAGAAGAGTAACAAGATACATTAGGTACAAATCAGAATACATCATTGGAATCACTGGATACTGAAAGAAAAATAGATGGCTGGATCATCAAGAAAAGCTCCAACTCTGAAGGTGTGTCTTGAATGCTGAATCACTCAGTCTGACTCAATCGTAAAGCCAAACACAAAACACCCGAGTCAGGACATAAATACTTATGAACTGTAAATCAAATCAAGTGAACAGTGACAAAAATGCACCAGTAACTTAAAGGATGTTTAGGATCGCCCATCCTTTAAGGATCCGTTAAACTATTTACTATGTAGTAATATTGCGCTATTATAATAATGTTTACAGTAAAATAAATTTACTTTAAATTAGTGCTAAGGAGTGACCCAATATTCCTCTTAACACATAATAGTGCCAATAGTCTATACAGTACCTGCATATCTCTTGATCGGGAGACTATGAGAAGATACTCCACAGACTCTTGTAGTAAGGCTCGCTATGGTAGGTGACACGGCACATGAGGCAATGCTAGGGTAGATATACCAATTACGCACACGGGCTGGCGGTAACGTAGCAGCCACTACGCCCACCTCAGAAGACACTCCCAAATCAAAATCGGAGGATGGCCATCAAATCAACCACAAGTAAGAGTATAGTATCGAAGAAGTGCATCCGACAAGAGGCGCTACCCCTTTTGGCTCGAGATCGCTCCTGTTTTAGCCACCTTAAGCCAACTCGCGGGGGTCGGGTCCATGTAATATACCTCAAGAACGTCGCCACCATCCTACTTTGTTTTGGAACCTCAACCGCGTACACAGTTGTTAAAGTGGTTTTCAGAGTTGGCAGAGAGTATGACAACTTCCGATCCCAGTCTCTTTAACAACCAAACGTTATTATAACACCGTGGTCATTTCAAAATAGTTTATGCTATAAAAAATTCAAATCATTTCATTTCCAAACTGTATTCCTTTCAAAATAGTTTATACTTCGAAACCAAAACCATTTTTATTTCAAACATATATTCACTTTCAAAAATCATAATACTTTCGAAGTTTTAAAATTTTCAAAACCAAAATACTTGAAATCATTACACTTTGAAAATCATAACATTTGGAAATCATACGTTTGAAATCATGAAACATTCCTTTAATTCTTTACATTTTATAAATTTATTTAATCAAACCTAAATTTCTAAATTTCCAATTTAATTCAATTCAAACCATCAGTTTCAATTCAATTCAGTTTTCCAACAAACCATTTCAAATCTTATAAATTTCAAATGCAGATTTGATCCACAAAATAAACTATTCAAATTTTTATAAATTTCAAAGCTTTAATATGCTATATTTCAAAACTAAATTTTATAATTTCATATATCTCAAATTTACCTTCATTATTACTTAGTTTTGAAATATTCATTTCATAAATCCAATATTATTTAAATAACTCGAATTACAAGTAAACTAAATATCCTTTCATACTAATATAAACTTCAAATATTCATTTATAAAAATCAAATATCATTCCAAATTCATATTTTTTATCAAAATAAAGATCAAATCATTTCCAAACCATTTCAAAATCATTGAAATATCATATTCTTTCTAAACCTCAATATCAAATCATTATTTGAATTCAAATTCAAATATTCAAATTCAAATATCATTTTTAAGTCAAATAAGTCATTCATTTATTATTCCAAGTATCATTACAAAACACATTTCAAAATTCAATTCCAAATTCAATATCTCATTACATTTTGTTCCATTAACACATAACCAAATAAACCTTATTTAAATTCAAATCCAATTTAAATTCCTTAAAATTCAAATTTAAATATTAAAATATTTCAAAACTCCTAAAATTTCACAAATAATCAATTCCAAAAGTTAAGTCATTATCACTTTAAAATATAACTCAAACAGATTCAAAACATTGTCAAATTATAGCAACGACAGCATTTACAAAGTGCTATCGTAGCTTAAAGTTTCCAAAATAGTTTAGTCCTGCAATAACGGCATTTATAAAATGCGGTAATAAATATTTAACTTTCAGAAACATTTAAAACTTCAATTTTGTGTTATTTTAAATTTATAAATCACATTTCTAGACTCTAAAATTTCATATTTAAAAAAAAAATTAATATATGATTTATCACAACAAAATTTTATAGCTGAATATCCAATTTAAAACTCAATTCGTTTGTTAATTCAAAATTCACAGTTTTTCTTAACTTATTAATTTAACAAAAACTTAACATTTTACTTCAAATATCATTCAAAAATGTTAAATTTAATTTCCATTATTTATTTAGATTTTAAAGTCAAAAATCACATTCACTTCAAATTTACAAACATAAATTTACAAATTGAAAACTTCTATTTATCCTTCTTAAAACCATAATATATATTTTTAAATCAAAATTTCATACTTTAAAAATACATATCTTTATAAAAATCATTTTAAAAATATACCACGGGGTCTGTATATATTTTTCTAGCCTGGGTCAAGTGATACGGATATGTATCATTTCAATCCGCAATTTAAAAAGAAAAATCCGGGTTCTATCATTTCAAACCCGCAATACCAAGTAAATAAAAATAAATAAAAATCACTCAGGCCTATCATTTCAGCCCATAACGATTTTTTCCAATTCTAAAGTCCGTTCGGGTATGTATCATTTCAATCCATAGTGAATCTATTTTAACAGGGAACTTGCTGTGTGAACATATGCATAAACAATATAAACAATATCAATGTCATAATATATTGTCATATATCAGATGTCAGGTGATAATTAACAAAGTAAACATGGTAATAACATGGCATAACATATCATATAATCATCATTTACTTGCATAACATTTTAAATTACTAAACACTTGACACTAATTTGCAATTTCATAAGTAGAAATGTCAGAGTGAGAAGGACTCGCCTTTACAAGCTGGAGTTAGAAAATCAAAACACACAGAATAGATTCCAAAGGCACGATAGTACGACACAACACGACACAGCACGACTACGGATTCAAGTGAGTGGAGAGCCAAGATATGATCTTGTAAACAACCTATAAACAAGACAATATATACATGAATGTACAACACAAAATACATTGAAATGAATTAAAATAAAATGCAACAAAGGACAAAATAATTAGACCTTGCTTTTATGTAACATCCCCGAATTTTAGCCAAGTTTAATTTGACAATTAATTTAATTTTGAAATTAAATAGCGAATTATTTGTGAATTAATTAGAAAATTTCCAGAATAAATAAAATTTTAGATTATAAATAGAACTTTGGTTTGAAATTTAAGGATAAATATTTTATAAATAAAAATTGGATTTAAAAATAAATATATTGGAAATAAATTTAATTTGAATTTTATTTTTAAGCAAATAAGAATTTTGTTTCTAATTTTATTAAATATGCATTATAATTTGAAAATGATGTTTTAAATTTAATATAATAAATTTTTCGAAAGACTAATTTTGGAATGAAATACTAAATATTTATTCATGTGCAAATTGATTTTAAAAATCATTTTTGCTTTAAAAGATTATATAAATGATTAATAAATAAATTTATTTATTTAGATAAGAAATATTATACTAAGTTATATTTAAATATTATTTGTAGTATTTAAAATATAATAAAAGTTTGGAAGTTGTTTAAAAGTTAAACTTTACAGTTTACGTATGTGTGTTATTTATTGAAAGTATAATTTGTTTCAAAATTCAATTTTTTCCTAAAGAATCTATAAAAGAAAATGCATTTATTTATATTAAATAATTGAAATTGTATATATAAAAACATTTGTTTTAACAAGTGTAAAACAAAATATAATGCATATGTTAGAAATGAGTACTTAAGGGTTAAAACACAAATTTTAAATTAATTTAAACAAAGGAGTAAACATAATTTTTATAATTTTTTAACAAGTGTGAAACATGAAAAGGAGTAGTTGTACAAGTGTAATTAAATGGACAAGTATTAGCCAAATTAAAACGAGTGGCACAAATTTTGTTTAAAATGAATTAAATTTTGTATTGAAAGATGAAAACTAAAATACATTCATTTTTTCTCATATTTTCAACATCAACGAAATCTAAAATCAGTAAATAAAAGAAAAGAAAACAAGATCAAAATCAATAGAAAAATAAAATCATCTCAACCTAAAACAAATTAGGTTATCAATCCAATTCAAGAACCTGTAACCAAAATTTCTCAAGCCTGTAGCAAGAAAAAAAAACCTGTAAACTCTTCTCAAAACCAAAATCAAAACAGCAAGTAAGATACGAAGTATTAAGGCAAAGCATCAGGAAATTTAACATGTAACCAAGTTTTCAAAACTGGAAAAAAAAATCAGAAAGCAAAGGGCATTCAAATTTTGGGTCAAAAACTGGTTGCTGTAATCAAGCATGCAGATGGCAACTCGACATCAATCAAGTTCTGAAATCAAACTTAAGGATCAAGGCATCAATAACAAAAGCAAGATCAAACGGTAAAAAGACCAGGATCAAAAATTCAAAAGCCAAATTCTATTTTCAAATTCCAATTTCTGCTTTCAAGTGAAGTAGGCGAGCAAACCCTTTTGAAACCTCTAGTATTTGATCTATGGTTGAATTGGTGCTTAAGATTTGTTTGAATGAGTGCAGGTATGTGTATGAATGTATATATATCCACTGTGCATGTTGATAAACAGGGATATTTATCCTTGTTCGCAAGTTCAAGTTTCTAGAAAACCAATCTGAAAAGAAAAATAATCTGAAACACTGTTTCTAGTTGTTATTCAGTTAGAATGTCAAGATGAAATATGATCAAATTCATATAAACTTAATTCTAAAAATATGTTTCAAGATAATAAGGAAGGCTGTTGTTTGGAAGAAGAGAAAACAGTATAAATTCAAAATTTATCAAATTTTCAATCTGCGTGGATTTGAATTTCATTTACATCATCCAAATCAGTTTCGAAAATAATGATTTTAAAACAAAAATCAGAGAATTTAGTCTCGAATTGAGATGGCATTTACGTGATGAACGAGATAGGGGTTTTGGGGAATTTCTGGTGATCGGCTAACTTTCGAAGATTGAAAGTTGGCATGGAGGTGCTGGAATGATCATTGATCATAGAAAAAATGCAAGATAATTTCTAAATTCATTGTGGTTGGAGATTTGAATTGATTTAGGGTTTTAGCCCTGCATTTTATTGGTTGAAGTAGCGAGGCAATATCGTCGTCGTCACCGCGTTTCAAGTCATCGGACCTGGGGTGACTAGAAGAGGGAATCTGACGAATTTGTGGTCGTGGTCGCATGGTCTGCGACTGCCAAAGGTGGCGAAACAAAGTGGTTTCAGGTGATCGAGTTGATTCCAGTGGAAGCTTGATTTTTTTCAATTTTTATTCTCAACGTATTCCGGTGATCTAGGCATTTGGAAGGGCCAACGGCATCGTTGGTGAATTGGTGAAGAGGTCGGTGATGGTCGATCATCAATCTGGTGGTCGTGCATGTGTACGTTGATGTTGGTGGTGTCAGGATTTATCACGGGGGAAGAAGGATGCTGCTCGAGAGAGTGTCGGAAAGATGATGGATTGGCTCGAGTATGGACTCGAGTGAAATTGCGTTGTACCGGGTATTTCAAAAACTTAAGAAATTTTTTGAAGTTTGAGGGGGGATACGGGTGAGTTTTGGAAGAAACCCGAAGTGGAAGGGTTGTTGACTCGGGGGAGGTCTCGATTGAGTCTTGGTGTGGATATAAAAACGGTCTTTTTGACTTTCAAACAAAAATTTAAATTTTTAAACATTTTAAATTCATGTTTTAGATAATTGTTTTAATTTAGGTATTGGATTTAGAAAAATTTTAAGTAAGATGTTTTAAAAAAAATTAAGTTTAAATTATTTAATTTGTGGCATTTTTTAATTAATCATTTTAAATAAAAAATGTAATTAAAAGTAAATTAAAAGGAAAATATTAATTTGTAACTCCTAATTAAACTTAATCTCTTATGTTATTGTTGATTTATCATGAGGCTAATTAATTAAAGACTTTGATAATGATTTAATGATAAATCAAGATAGATGATTCATAATTACTTGAATAATTAATTAATAGTTAATTAAAGGCCAATTAATTATTAATTTAAGATAATTGATTTATAAATAAGGATTAATTAATCAAGGTAATTAATTAAAGGATAATTAGTTAAGGATAATTAATTAATATAATTAAGGTAATTAATTTAAGAAGTGATTAATTAATTAAAGGTTGGTTAATTAATAAAAGTAATTAATTAATGGTAAAAGTTAATTAAGTAATTAAGGATAATTACTTACTTTAAATTAATTAGGATTAATTAATTAAATGATAATTAGTTAAAGGTTAATTAATTAATTAATTAATGATAATTAATTAAGGGTAATCAATTAATTAAGATTAATTCTTTTATAATTAAAGGTTAATTAATTCATTAATTAAGGTTAATTAATAAATAATTAAAGGTTGATTAATTAACATAAACCATAATTAATTAATGTTAATCAACCATAATTAGCGATTAATCTGGTTTCAATTAATGAGATGATCAATTAACCTTATTTATAGATGATTGTATTCTATTGAATGCTGTGGATTGTTTTGTCATCTCTGCTGTGTGATGCTTTGTGATTAGAATTATTTTAATTCAAGCTGTGATGAATGTAATTTATTTATCTATAATACATTTATATTATATATCTGTGATTCTGTGTATATAGATAAGCGTTATAGGACTATACCGCTTATCGTTATTGCTGTGATTGTATCTGTGATGATTGATGATGTTGTACTATTGTGTAAAACCCCTGGACTACACTATACACACACAAATATGGATTGCATGAGGAAATTGGTTAATTCATTGATTTTTGAAATAGTTTTAAAATTGAATTTTTGAATCCAAATGGTTATGGAAATGGATTTGAGTTAAAAGTAAAAAAGCTTTTGAAAAAGGGTTTTGAAGATGAAAGTTATTTTGAATAACTTAATTAAGTTTTGAAATTTAAATAATTTCATTTAAATTTGAAATCAAAATTTGAAATTGAATTTTATATTTGGAAATTTTGGTTTACAAATGTTATACAAGTTATAAATGTGTTTATATGGTTTTTAACCATTTTAGAGATATTGTTCTGATAATTTTGAGGGATTTAACTTGTATAAACGAAATCGGATTTTTCCAAAACAAATACTATTTGTTTTCAATTAATAAAAGCTTTCACATAAGGAAAGAATTTCCAGTTTGTGTTAAAGGGATTTCAAATTTGAAATGTAATGGTTTTCCAAGTTATGAATGAATCTTTGGAAACGGGTTTGAATGCTATAAGTTAAATCTTTGATTTAAAGATGGGATGAGTTAATCCAAATTGAAATGGAAATTATTTTGAAATCTGTGTATGAATCTTTGTGAAAATTGGGTGAACTTTGTGAAGTGAATCTTTTTGTTAAAGATTTTGAAAATGGTAATTTGTTTGAACCATTTGAAAGAAAGGTTTTGGGTTTTTAAAGTTGTGACTTAACCGAAATCCCATTATCCATATGTTTTTAAATATTGCACTCATTATTCGGTTTAGCTGGGAGAGGACCTTGTGTCATATAACCCATTTCGAATAATGATATGACATTATGGATAACATTTGAAGACCAGTGGTGAAGACCGGGTGTTTACGAGAATGATAAGATAACCTATCGAATGACTCTGCACTGAGCAGCTATGGTATAGAGATCTCTATATGTGATGGGGAGTCCTATCGGGATTGTGAATACCCCGATTGCAAGGGCTTCTTCGGAAGTGCCTTCGGTTCTGTTCAAAACCGGAATAGACTTTTATGGATGTGTGTTTGACATTACACTTTGATATGTAAAACCAGTTTCTATCAAATACATTTTTGTTTGGTGGAGGAGATTTATTCTCTTAGCTTAAAACCCTTCTCTAAGACGTACGAGCTTAGAGGTTATGTAGTTGATGGTTACTATTGATACATTCCTAATTTGGTAATGTGGCATACGAAGTGCTGCTGATTATTTATTGATCAAAGCATGGCTTTGTGAAAAAGCGTAGCTTTGTGGACGAGACTGCATCAGGACCTCACCCACCGGAAATGGTCAAAACAGGAAAGATGCAGCAAGGATCCAGGGGTCGCACCCCTAGGGTATGTCCATTCCTTCTGGGAAAGGGTGGTATCATGGTATGGAGCCAAGATACTTAACTCATGTGGACACTGCATATTTATTACTATGTGATATTGCTTTGTAGTTGAGGATCCTCGAATAAAGGTCGCAAACGACCGGTGGTGGCATGTCTTAGGTTTTACCCACGGGAAAGGGAGTAGACCGGCCTTGTGTTGGCAGAGATCCGGTTAGGTTCTCGGGGCGTCCCTCCGTACCCATGTGGCAGTGGGAAGTTCCTTGGCTTGACCATTTGTTGGAAACCCAATCATCCAATACGCGCCCTGTTCGATTTTAGTTGTATAACCTACCATTTACTTATGGTGGTCACCACCGGTTAGATGGTAGCTTTAGTAGCCATAGTTCGAAATGTCTATGCTAGCCAAGATTAATATTATACTTTCAAAATGTTTTCTGCACTATGCACTATTAATAATATAAAAAGGTTTTCGCGTATCAAGCATTTTTGACTATCATAAGGAGAAATCTCCTCCAATTCTACGTTTGCATGGTGTGTGCAGTGGGTGGCCTTATGGTAGTTTCATTTTCAAAAAAGCATTGCGGATTTCAATGTTTTAAATTCTTTTGTTGTTTGTTTTGAAGATAAACTGTTTTCGTTTGCTCATATTAGTCCCATGACTGACATAGAGTTTATTGTTCCCTTCCAAAACTCTGGGTGCCCACAATTTTCCATACGGGCAGTCTAGATTTTGGTTTTTTAGATAATCTAATAATAGGTATAAATTTGATAGCTTTCGAAGTCTTTAGTTGGCAGAAATTGGAGATCTTCTTTAGCTTTTGGATTGGCAATCGTGTTTGGGATTGCATTTGCTACAAGTTCAGCTTGATGGTGGTTTGAGCTTGAAGTTTAGAGCTCTAGCTTTGGAGTTTCGGATTAGAGTTGAAGTATTGGATTCTCTTGAAGACTTTGCTCATGTTGAGATGTTTTTCCGCTGTGGTGTTGTGTTGTATTATTCTCTGATGGTGTTGGGTTGTTGTATCATGTTGTATATCACATTGTATTAATGTGCTATATTAACGCAATTATCTTTTGTTTCCACTGTGTTGTTTATCATCTAATGTTGTTGCAAGCTCCGACGATATGGATTCGATTTCGTTTGTCGGGCATCGAGTTCGAGTCATCACATTTGGTATCAGAGCTAAAGGTTGAGTAAGAACTTTAGCTACGGAGTGTAACACATTAGATGGCTCATTAGAGATAGGGTGAAGTATATCCTAGAATGAGTACAACCCATGAAACCGAAAACCCAAATTTCTAAATCTATTTCCTTTAACTGTTGTTATTCCCTAATATATCTCGTCCGAATGCCTAAACTGGTTTTCTTACTATTATAGATAGTAAGAATGAGTGGAAGAAGAGGACGTGGTAGGGGACAGGGAACTACCACTTCAACTAGTCAAGGCCGTGCAACAACAGATATTCCCACTCAATCTCAACCAAATTTCGTTGAGTTATATCAATGTTTTTCCAAACTTGGTGGAAAGCCATTCACAGGCAAGGAAACCATTATGGAAGCACAAGCCTGGATTTGATCATGAGAAAGGATTTTCAAAGGACTAAAATTGGAAGATGATCAGATGCAGTTGATAGCTTCCTGGCAACTCCAGGAAGATGCTTTAGCTTGGTGGGAGACAGTTACTGTGGATGAGCCAGCGGATGAGTTCACTTGGAGTCGTTTCAAGGAAGTGTTCGAGCAATGATATATGTCATCTGCTGGTATCTCTAGAATGTACCAGGAGTTCACGGATTTGAAGCAGGGAAGTTTATCGTTTAAGGAGTACTTGAACAAACACAACGAATTATCTCGATTTGGTCCGGAGTTGGTGAATACACCTTTGAAAAAGAATGAAAATTTTATTCGGGGAATGAACAACAAGTTTCAGGAGAGGATGACTACTCACATAAAAGAGTCTTTTTCGAAATTAATCGATATGGGTTATAGATACGATACTCTGGATAAGCAAGAAGATCCAGAGGAGAAAGGGAATAAAAGCAATCTAAATTAGAGAAAAAGGAAGTTTGGTAGAAAGAAACTGAGGAGAGGCAAAGGAAAGAAGAAAAAGGTGAATGATGTTACTTGGCTCAATTTCTTGGAGAAAGGCAATTACTCGGACAAATGTAAGAACCCCTAGAAGCAAGGAATGAGAGAGACATTTATGAAGTCAGAACAGGAATCTAGGGGATGCTATTATTGCCGCAAGTCGGGACATAGGATCAAGGATTGCCCAGCAAAGAAGCAAGCTCTAGTAGCGAGGGTGTATGCGATCAAAGATGATTCTTCAACCTCAAGGGCTGATAAAGGAAAATGAATTTTAAAAGGTAACCTTCTCGTTTATGATTAAATTTTTCAAGTTTGTTCGACACAGATGCTATACATAGTTTTATTTCTTAGCAAATCATACATGAGTTAAATCTTGAATCTGAAATCATAGTCAAATCTATTTTTGTTTGTTTCATTGGGTTTCTATATATTCTACGTATGGCTAGTTATCCCTTCAAACTAATCAATTCCCCTGCATATTTCATAGATCCGAATAACCCAAGTATTTCGTAAAATGTTGAATGAGTTTGTTCTCATATCTATTGTTGATATTCAGGTTTGGTAAGCCAAATGCAGAATAGATATCCAATTTGATCTGGAAGGATATTTTTTATCTTTCATCTGTTTCTTGGTTGTCCCCCTGGCAAATATCGGAGACGAATTTTTTTAAGGGGGAATCTGTAATATCCTTGAATTTTAGCCAAGTTTAATTTGACAATTAATTTAATTTTGAAATTAAACTGCGAATTATTTGTGAATTAATTAGAAAATTTCCAGAATAAATAAAAAATTTAGATTATAAATAGAACTTTGGTTTGAAATTTAAGGATGAATATTTTATAAATAAAAATTGGATTTAAAAATAAATATATTGGAAATAAATTTAATTTGAAATTTTATTTTTAAGCTAATAAGAATTTTTTTCTAATTTTATTAAATATGCAATTTAATTTGAAAATGATGTTTTCAATTTAATATAATAAATTTTTCCAAAGGCTAATTTAGAATGAAATACTAAAATATTTATTCATGTGCAAATTAATTTTAAAAACCATTTTTGCTTTAAAAGACTATATAAATGATTAATAAAATAAAGGGGAAATTAATTTAAAGGACAAAGATTTGTATATTTTTTGCCTCAAGGACACGAACTCAATATTTTTACCACAAGGACAAAAATTTTCAAAAATTGTTCATAAGGACAACAAAACTGCTACCGAGCTAAAACTGATACCTAAAAACTGCTTTCGATAACTACAAACTGATACCTAAAAACTGCTATCAATAACTAAAAACTGATGCCTACAAAAAGTTGTCCTTCAGGATAAAATATTAAAGGTCTGTCCTTGAGGCTAAAAAGCTGTGAAATTTTGTCCTTGACAATAATTTCCTGTAAAATAAATGTATTTATTTAGATAAGAAATATAATATTAAGTTATATTTAAAATATTATTTATAGTATTTAAAATATAGTAAAAGTTTGGATATTGTTTAAAAGTTAAACTTTATAATGTACATATATGTGTCATTATTAAAGTATAATTTGCTTAAAAATTCAATTTTTTCTTAAAGAATTTATAAAAGAAAATGCATTTATTTATTAAATAATAGAAATTGTATATATAAAAACATTTGTTTTAACAAGTGTAAAACAAAATATAATGCATATGTTAGAAACGAGTACTTAAGGGTTAAAACATAATTTTTAAATTAATTTAAACAAAGGAGTAAACATAATTTTTATAATTTTTTAACAAGTGTGAAACATGAAAAGGAGTAATTGTATAAGTGTAATTAAATGGACAAGTATTAGCCAAATTAAAACAAGTGGCATAAATTTTTGTTTAAAATGAATTAAATTTTGTAATGAAAGATGAAAATTAAAATACATTCATCTTTTTCTCATATTTTCAACATCAAAGAAATCTGAAATCAGTAAATAAAAGAAAAGAAAACAAGATCAAAATCAATAGCAAAACAAAATCATCTCAACCTGAAACAAATCAGGTTATCAATCTAATTCAAGAACCTGTAACTAGCAAGAACAAAAAACAAACATGTAATCTCTCCTCAAAACCAAAATCAAAACAGCAAGCAAGATCTGAAGTATCAAGGCAAAGCATTAGGAAATTTAGCCCGTAACCAAGTTTTTAAATATGGGAAAAAAATCAAAAAGCAAAGGGCATTCAAATTTTGGGTCAAAAACTGGTTGTTGTAATCAAGCATGCAGATGGTAACTCGACATCAATCAAGTTCTGAAATCAAACTTAAGGATCAAGGCATCAATAAAAAAAGCAAGATCAAACAGTAAAAAGACCAGGATCAAAAATTCAAAAGCCAAACTCTGTTTTCAAATTCCAGTTTCTACTTTCAAGTGAATCAGGTAAGCAAACCCTTTTGAAACCTCTAGTATTTGATCTGTGGTTGAACTGGTACTTAAGATTTGTTTGAATGAGTGCAGGTATGTGTATGAATGTATATATATCCACTGTGCATGTTGATAAACAGGGATATTTATCCCTGTTTGCAAGTTCAAGTTTCTAGAAAACCTGTCTAAAAAGAAAAAAAATCTGAAACACTATTTCTAGTTGTTATTCAGTTAGAATGTCAAGATGAAATATGATCAAATTCATATAAACTTAATTTTAAAAATATGTTTCAAGATAATATGGAAGGCTGTTGTTTGGAAGAAGAGAAAAAAGTATAAATTCAAAATTTATCAAATTTTCAATCTGCGTGGATTTGAATTTCATTTACATCATCCAAATCAGTTTCGAAAATAATGATTTTTAAAACAAAAATCAGAGTTTTTAGTCTCGAATTGAGATGGCATTTGCGTGATGAACGAGATAGGGGTTTTGGGGAATTTCTGGTGATCGGCTAACTTTCGAAGATTGAAACTTGGCATGGAGGTGCTGGAATGATCATTGATCATAGAAAAAAATGCAAGATAATTTCTAAATTCATTATGGTTGGAGCTTTGAATTGATTTAGGGTTTTAGCCCTGCATTTTATTGGTTGAAGTCGCAAGGCAATATCGTCGTCGTCACCGTGTTTCAAGTCATCGGAGCTGGGGAAACTAGGAGAGGGGAATCTGACGAATTTGTGGTCGGGGTTGCAGGGTCTACGGCTGCTAGAGGTGGCAAAATGAAGTGGTTTCAGGTGATCGAGTTGATTCCAGTGGAAGCTCAATTTTTTTCGATTTTGATTCTCAACGTGTTCCGATGATCTAGGCATTTGGAAGGGCCAACGGCATCGTCTGTGAATTGGTGAGGAGGTTGGTGATGGTCGATCATCAATCTAGTGGTCGTGCATGTGTACGTTGATGTTGGTGGTGTCAGGATTTGTCACTAGGGAAGAAGGATGTTGCTCGAAGGGAGTGTCGGGAAGATGATGGATTGGCTCGAGTATGGACTCGAGTGAAATAGCGTTGTACCGGGTATTTCAAAAACTTAAACAAATTTTTGAAGTTTGAGGGGGGATACGGGTGAGTTTTGGAAGAAACACGAAGTGGAGGGGTTGTTGACTCGGGGGAGGTCTCGAATGAGTCTTGGTGTATGGATATAAAAACAGTCTTTTTGACTTTCAAACAAAAATTTAAATTTTTAAACATTTTAAATTCATGTTTTAGATAATGGTTTTAATTTAGGTATTGGATTAAGAAAAGTTTTAAGTAAGATGTTTTAAAAAGTTTTTAAGTATAAATTATTTAATTTGTGGCATTTTTTAATTAATCATTTTAAATAAAAAATGCAATTAAAAGTAAATTAAGAGGAAAATATTAATTTATAACTCCTAATTAAACTTAATCTCTTATGTTATTGTTGATTTATCACGAGGCTAATTAATTAAAGACTTTGATAATGATTTAATGATTAATCAAGATAGATGATTTATAATTACTTGAATAATTAATTAATAGTTAATTAAAGGCCGGTTAATTATTAATTTAAGATAATTGATTTATAATTATAAGGTAACTTATTAACGAATAATTAATTAAGGACAATTAATTAATATAATTAAGGTAATTAATTTAAGAAGTGATTAATTAATTAATGTTTAATTAATTAATGAAAGTAATTAATTAATGGTAAACGTTAATTAAGGGTAATTACTTATTTTAAATTAATTAGGATTAATTAATTAAATTAAAATTAATTAAAGGTCAATTAACTGATTAATTAATTAAGGATAATTAATTAAGGGTAATTAATTAATTAAGATTAATTATTTTATAATTAAAGGTTAATTAATTCATTAATTAAGGTTAATTAATAAATAATTAAATGATAATTAATTAACATAAACTGTAATTAATTAATGTTAATCAACCAGAATTAGTGCTTTAACTGGTTTCAATTAATCAGATGATCAATTAACCTTATTTATGGATGATTGTATTCTATTGAATGTTGTGAATTATTTTGTCATCTCTGCTGTGTGATGCTTTGTGATTAGAATTGTTTTAACTCAAGCAATGTAATTTATTTATCTATAATGCATTTATATTATCTATCTATGATTCTATGTATATAGATAAGCGTTATAGGATTATACCGCTTATCGATATTGCTGTGATTGTATCTGTAATGATTGATGATGTTGCACTATTGTGTAAAACCCCTGGACTACACTATACACACACAAATATGGATTGCACAAGGAAATTGGTTAGGTCACATATTTTTGAAATAGTTTTAAAATTGAAATTTTGAATCCAAATGGTTTTGGAAATGGATTTGGGTTAAAAGTAAAAAGCTTTTGAAAAAGAGTTTTGAAGATGAAAGTTATTTTGAATAACTTAATTAATTTTTGAAATTTAAACAATTTGATTTAAATTTGAATTCAAAATTTGAAATTGAATTCTATGTTTGGAAATTTTGGTTTAAAAATGTTATACAAGTTATAAATGTGTTTATATGGTTTTTAATCATTTTAGAGATATTGTTTTGAGAATTTTGAGGGCTTTAACTTATATAAACAAAATCGTATTTTTCCGAAACAAAAACTATTTGTTTTCAATTAATAAAAGCTTTCATATAAGAAAAGAATTTCCAGTTTGTGTTAAAGGGATTTCAAATTTGAAATGTAATGGTTTTCCAAGTTATGAATGAATCTTTGGAAACGGGTTTGAAAGCTATAAATTAAATCTTTGATTTAAAGATGGGATGAGTTAATCCAAATTGAAATAAATTTTTTTTTGAAATCTGTGAATGAATCTTTGTGAAAATTGGGTGAACTTTGTGAAGTGCATCTTTTGTTAAAGATTTTGAAAATGGTAATTTTTTTAAACCATTTGAAAGAAAGGTTTTGGGTTTTAAAAGTTGTGACTTAACTGAAATCCCATTATCCATATGTTTTTAAATGTTGCGCTCATTATTCGGTTTAGTCGGGAGAGGACCTTGTGTCATATAACCCATTCCGAATAATGATACGACGTTATGGATAGCATTTGAAGACCAGTGGTGAAGACTGGGTATTTACGAGAATGATACGATAACCTATCGAATGACTCTGCACTGAGTAGCTACAATATAGAGATCTCCATATGTGGTGGGGAGTCCGATCGGGATTGTGAATACCCGGATTGCAAGGGCTTCTTCGGAAGTTCCTTCGGTTCTGTTCGAACCTGTAACAGACTTGTATGGATGTGTGTCTAACATTACACTTTGAGATGTAAAACCAGTATCTATTAAATACATTTCTGTTCGATGATGGAGATTTATTCTCTTATCTTAACTCCCTTCTATGAGACGTACGAGCTCAGAGGTTATGTAGTTGATGGTTACTAGTGATATATTCCCAATTTGGTAATATGGCATACGAAGTGCTGCTGATCATTTGTTGATCAAAGCATGGCTTTGTGAAAAAGTATAGCTTTGTGGACGAGACTGCATTAGGACCTCACACGCTGGAAATGGTCGAAACAGGAAAGATGCGGCAAGGTTGCAGGGGTCGCAACCCTAGGGTATGTCCATTCCTTCTAGAAAAGGGCGGTATCATGGTATGGAGGTCGGATACTTAACTCATGTGGACACTGTATATTTATTACTATGTGATGTTGCTTTATGGTTGAGGATCCACAGATATCGCAAACGACCGAGGGTGGCATATCTTAGGTTTTACTCCCGGGAAGGGAGTAGACCTGCCTTGTGTTGGCAGAGATCTGGGTAGGATCTCGGGGCGTCCCTCTAGAGGCGTACCCATGTAGCAGTGGGAAGTTCCTTAGCCTGACCATTTGTTGGAAACCCAATCATCCAATACGCGCCCTGTACAATTTTAGTTGTATAACCTACCATTTACTTATGGTGGTCACCATTGTTTAGATTAACCTGCCATTTACTTATGGTGGTCACCATTGTTTAAATTGACCTGCCATTTACTTATGGTGATCACCATTGTTTAGATGGTAGCTATAGTAGGCATAGTTCGAAATGTCTATGCTGGCTAAGATTAATATTATACTTTCGAAATGTTTTCTGCACTATGCACTAATAATAATATCAAAAGGTTTTCTTGTATCATGCATTTTTGACTATCATGAGGAGAAATCTCCTCCAATTGTACGTTTGCATGGTGTGTGCGACGAGAGGCCTTATGGTAGTTTCATTTTCAAAAAATCATTGCGAATTTCAATGTTTTAAATTATTTTGTTGTTTTTTTTAAGGATAAATTGTTTTCGTTTGCTTACCCGTCTTATGACTGACCCGGAGTTTATTATTCCCTTCCTAAACTCTTGGTGCCCACAATTTTCCACAAGGGCAGTCTAGAGTTTGGTTTTTCAGATAATCCAATAATAGGTGTAGATTCGATAGCTTTCAAAGTCTTTAGTTGGTAGCATTTGGAGACCTTCTTCAGCTTTTGGATTAGCAATCGTGTTTGGGATTGCATTGGCCATAAGTTCAGCTTGATGGTGGTTTGAGCTTGAAGTTTAGAGCTCTAGCTTTGGAGTTTTGGATTAGAGTTGAAGTATTGGATTCTCTTGAAGACTTTGCTCATGTTGAGATGTTTTTTCGCTGTGGTGTTGTGTTGTATTGTTCTCTGATGGTGTTGGGTTGTTGTATCATGTTGTATATCACATTGTATCAATGTTGTATATTAATGCAATTATCTTTTGTTTTCGCTGTGTTGTTTATCATCAATGTTGTTGCAAGCTCCGGCGATACAGATTCGATGTCGTTTGTCGGGCATCAAGTTCGGGTGGTCACATTTTACCACTCCAATGCTTGGCCCTAGGGATCTTTTGCTCGGCCATGATCATGTTTAGCTCGGGTTTGGGTCAGGTATGGCAACAATATAGCATGGCTACACAAGTGTTTGGAGAGGAGGAGTTATAATATAGGGTATATGAAGAAACAAGGCAAGATAGGCAAGTTTGGTTCAGCACAAAGCTCAGCCAAAGGCAAGAGGTGGCTCGGTCATGCTTGTACAGGCTAGAAAAGAGGTCATGTGGTAGCCAAAGGTGAAGTAGCAGCTGGTGGTGGTGGCTAAGGGGTGGCCAAAGTGGACAATGAAGGGGATAGGTGAATATCTAGGCTCGGCTAGCATGTTTGTGGAGTTTTTGTGCAAATTTTTGTGGTGATGCATCAATGGATGGTCACAGCTAGGTCATGACAGAGGAGGAGGAGGAGGAGCTACTGTAGATGGTGGCGGTGATGGTGGAGCTGATGGATAAGGGGCTAGGCCAAGCAAGCTAGAAGAGGAGCAAAGCACAAAATCATAGAAATTGAAGAAGGAGAGTGAGAAATATGATGCCATTAACATATTTTGCCTTGAGTTTTTTTTGAGAAGAGAAAGATTTTCATGTGAATACTAAAGAGGAATACATGGCTATCAGCAAAAGAAATGGTTGGCCAAGAGATGAAATGAAAAGGCAAAAGGGAAAATGGAAAGACAAAACGACACAAGAAAATGAAAGGACTTTGACTCTTTGTATTTCTTATTTCATTTAAATCAAAATAAACCAAAAAGAATTTAGTAAATAAAAATAAAAAGCTGAACAAAATAAAGTGAAAAAGAAAATAAATAAATAATTTAAGGAAAATAAAATATAAATAAGAAAATAGCTTAATAATTGAAACTAGAAATTAAAAAATATAAACAATATACAATTAACATTGGAAAATTAAAACTGTGCTTTTAAAATGTTTTAAAAATAAAATAAATACATAAAATGTCATATATACACATATATACACAAATTAGGACAAACATAAATATTATTTATATAAATTAAAATAAACAATTTTGTTAAATAAATCAATTTACACACAATATTGTAAAGATCATAACTTTCACAATATAAATCGGATTTCAATGACACGAGAAGCAGTATTCTTGAAATTAAATTTATTTTCATAATAAAAGATGAAATTAAAAAATTCGAAAATTAAAAATTTAAATTTAAAAGTCAAAGTTCGATCATATTGACCAAAATTTTCGTTTTTGGAAAATATTCTATTTAGTCATGTTTGGAATTCAAATTCGCATCAAAATCAAAGTATATATTTAAAATAACAAAGTTTATCCATTTTAATAAATAAAATAAAGTTTTTAAATTAGTAATTTAAATAATTAAATTATACAATTAAAATAATCACAAAATACAGGGTTGTTACAATAATAATTAGGACCTATCTTTTTGCACATGATCGAATTAGGTCTCGAAACAAGTTCCGTTATATTCGGGACAGGGTTGTAATGTATAGAACGCTAGGTGGCATGCCTCATTTAGAGTTCGAAATTTTTAAGTATGTTTTATTTAAATGTAAAAAAATAAAAAAATATAAGTCAACACTTAACATCAGCACATAAACATTTTCCCCAGTTTCCTGCATTGTTCCCTTTGCCTTTGTCCTTGTTTCGGTAAACAACAGAGGCTCGTTCCTTTTATATTCAAGAATTCAAATAAAAATCTAAATGTTTACTCATGAAAAATAATGAAACCAGTTCTGAAAATCCCAATTCGACGAGAGCGTCTCAGTGCATACTTTGGGGATGTTCGACAAAGGTTTGGATTGCGAGCCATGTTCTTGATAGTCTAGTTAGGTTTTATGGAGCGTATGGTTGCCGATTGGCGAATTGGAGCATGGATTTGAGTTTGGGAGTTCGAATAACACCTAGTGCTAAAGTTTTATGGAGTTTGGTGGTCATTTGGTGGGTCCATCGTTTTAAGGGGCTATAAAAGGCTACTTCAGGATTGATTTTTGGGGGCATGTAGAGGTGGATCCGAGGTGTTGAGTTGAAGCTTGTGTGAAGATGGTCGCTTGGCGAAAATGGGAGGTCGTTTCATTGAGAATGAACGAGATATGGCCATTTGAAGTTATGGCCATGGTGGATTTGTGCATTTCCTATATATGCATGTCTTGAGAAGGGAGGAAGATGATTAGAGGGAGAGAGGATGATTGATTTGGTAATTAGTATGTTATTTAAGTTATTAATTTAACTTAATTTAATCTAATCGATAATTTATAATTTGAATAACTTTTGCGTACGAGGTCAGACTCGAATGCCGTTTGTTGCATTGGATTCATGTCGTCAAGATCTTCGCAATGGAATTGGTTTAGGTAGATTTGAAGCAAGTAAAAATTCAGGCTAAAATAGGACAACTGTTCGGTTTTAGTCCGAAATCGGGGCGTTTCGGCGGAAACAAAAATCAATGTGAGTTTAACTCAAATTTAAATTTATTATATCATATCAATGATGTTATAATCGTTTTTTGATTGTTCGAATGGTAGTTAGATTGTTTGATTGCTTGATTGGTAGAATTATCGTTTGGAAAATTGATGATATGTTAAATTGATCGTTATAAACCCATATGATTATTTATTTATTATCCATAACCAATTTCGTAGGAAAAATCTATACAGAGACCCAATGTAACGACCCAGAATTTTTGTCATTTGAAATTCGTATATTTAATTGATTTTAAATATTAACAAGTAAAATTTGTTAGTCGAATAAATTAAATTTCGAATATCTGGATTTAATTGGATAATTAAATTGATAATTTAATATTTGAAATTACAAAAATAATTGGAATTTGGTTTAAAATGATTAAAATTGATTTGTAAAGTTGTATCAAATCATATTGGAGTTAGAATGATGTTATAGAACTTTTAAAATTGAATTAAAAGTTAATTTGTGGAAATTGAATATTTTAATATTTAGTTGACGAGTTAAAATAGCCATTTTTCAAACAGTCTCGGATTTTAACGAAACCAGTTTCATCGGATCCGTAATGTTATATTATTGTATGGTTTCAAATTTCGTGTCAATCGGATTTACGTGTTGTCCGGGGCAAGCTAAAACGCGTAGAAATCGATTCGAGTGAATTTTGAATTTAAATAGTCGATTCAAAAACTTATCTTTAAAATTTGATCGAATTGGCTCCCGATATATATTCCATTGTGTTCGGAGTGGGGGTAAAACATTATAAATGCCAGGCGGCACGCTTCGATTAGAGTTCGAAAATTTTTGGGATGAATAGTGCGTGCGAAATTTTCTATAAAAGACCCCCTCTATCTTCACTTTGCAAACCCTAATTTACATTCAGCCCTAGCCGTCACCCTTTCTATCAATGGCCGAAATGTTTCCATCTTCTTCCTCATTTTTCATTCAATCCATCAACAATTTTCAAAAACATTCAACTATGAAATTATAGAATGTGGTGAGAGCTACATATCCAACGACTATGATTGGATATCGTTGTGTGGATTGACGGCAAAATAGGTTGAAACGCGTCACGATCGTGCACGTTTTTTAAGGTCCATGGGGAGCCGAGCTTCCAGGTGCAAGGGGCGGTGGTGCAGTTCTAGATGAGCTTCGATGTGGCATCTCGTGATCGAGGTATAGATGAACGTTGGGGAGGCGGTTGTCGATGGAAGAATCGACGTTCATGGGTTTTGTTCGCGTTTTACGACCTGGGGAAGAAATAGAAACGACGGCCCTGATCCTAGGGTTTGAAATCAACGGCCGAGATTATAGGTTTAGATAATAAAAGAAAATTTGTGAATTGAATTTTATTTAAATTCGTATAAACTTTGTAATGCGATAACTTGTTCATACGAGGTCGGAATTTGACGAAACGAATTGCGTTGGAATCGTATTGACGAATACTGCGCAATGGAGCTGGATTGGAATTGATTGGAGCTAGTGAAAATTTTGGGTAAAATTAAACGCACGTATAATTTTATTCGAAATAAAACGCTGAAACTGTTATTGGGAGCAAGGTGAGAACTTCACACTCAATCGAAATTGTTTCGATTTAAATTTTAAATAGTTAGATTTAAAATTTCTTAATTGTGTGATTTAATGATAAATTATTATCTGTTGTATTGAAATAGTCCCTATACGCCATATATTAAGCGGATGTTATTTATTAAACACATATACCGTGATATTTTACCTTGATGTGGAATTAGTATTATATATGTACTTGGAGTTGATTTTCCCGCATTATATAGCGGATGAGACCGTATTGGAACGGAATTGGTATTGTGCTAATATATATGGATGCAGGGAAACAGGTTGGAGGGATCTAATTGGATTCCTCACCCGTATTGATTTATTTACAGATATTGTGATATATTCTGTTATCATATGATATATGATGTTTTGGATGCCGTAATTGTTTTATTTAGTGTTGTTGCAGCATTGGGCCTATTTTGGAAAATTAAAAGGGTTTTAAAGTGATTTTTTAAAGTATACGTTTTATTAAATTTCGGAATTAATTCATTTTAAATAAATAAACGTTATAATTTTAATGTTATAAAAATTATGATTTTTGAGAAATATAGTTGAAATGTGATTTTTGAAATATGGAGTTAATAATTTTATAAAATAGGTTAAACTAAGATTTTTGAATTTATTAGAAAAACTTTATATATAAGATTTATAAAATTGGATTTTATTAATCAAAGTGACGAAATTATAAAGAGTTTTGAAAATGATAGAATATGATGTTAAAATGGGTTTTATAAAAGGATAGGATCTACAATTTTGAAATCATAAAAAGAATGAATTTGTAAATAGAGAATTATAAGAAATTTACGTATAAATTGGATTTTGGCATATAAATGAGATATAAATAGAATTTATTGATTAAGGGGTTTTATAAGTTGAAGTTTTCTTTATAAAATAAATATATGTAAATTTATAAACATTGTTTTATAAATCCAAAATCGACTTATTTGATAAGTTAATTATTATGGCTTATTAAAGGCGATATATTCACGATTTTGGGACAGTGAACAATATATTAAAGAAATGTTTTAGGGAGTGATCTTTTAAATAGAATTAAAACGATTTGAAGTTGTTTTAAAATGTGTTAAGGATCGAAACCATAGATTTCAACATTCATTGTTGAAATAGACGTTTTCGAGAAATAAGGAAAAGATGGACTATAACACTGTTGTTATAGTAAATGATTTTCGAAAGGAAATGTTTTATATAGTATTGGGATTTATATATCTATCTTAATTTCTAATCTATATACTAGTGATTTTGGATTGTCGTAACGATGTTTTACGCAACATTCATTTTGACTCAAATAAACATGTTTAAGAGAACGTTTTCCTTAAAAGGATAAAATATATACTTAAACGTTTTTTAAGTATATCGAATATTTTCTAAGTATTGAAAATAAATGGATTTGTGAATTACTTATTGTTAAATAAGTATTTGGAAATGTTTTACAATATAGAAATTAAAAGGGTTTAGAGAATATATCTTTTCAAAGATAAATTGAAGTGAATATTTGGCAAGTTATTTAATTGATGGAAGATTAATAAAAAGGGCCTAGTGATTGTTATGGTGATGAATATTTGTTGGTTTGCTTTGATAGCTAAATAACCAACTATCAATATTTACCTTTAAATGGGTATTTGATGTGATTTACTTGAACTTGAATGCTACACTTATTTTAAAATATTTCGTTCGTTATTCGGTTTAGCCGGGGAAGGACCTTTGTGTTATAAATCCCATTTCGAATAGTGATACGACAAATATGGATAGCATTCGAAAACCGGTGATGAAGACCGCGTATTTACGAGAGCGATAGGATGACCTATTGATTCTCTGCACTAAGTTGCGCCGGTATAGAGATTCCCTAAGTGATGGGAAGTCCGATCGGGATTGTGAATACCCGGATTGCAAGGGCTTCTTTGGAAGTGCCTTCGGTTCAGTTTGAACCCAGAAAAGACTTGAATGGATTGTATGTCTGACATTACAAATTGAGATATAAAGCAGATTTCTTTTAAATACATTTCTGTTGGTGGCGGAGAATTTATTCTCTTAGCTTAACACCCTTCTCTGAGACGTACGAGCTCGGAGGTTATGTAGTAGAAGGTTATCAGTGATATATTCCCAATTTGGTAATGTGGCATGCTGAGTGATGCTGATCATTGTTGATCAAAGCGTGGCTTTGTAAAAAGATTAGCTTTATGGACGAGATTTCGTCGAACCTCACATCCTGAAATGGTCGAAACAGGAAAGATGCGGCAAGGTTATTGGGGGTAGCGCCCTTTAGGGTGTGACGAATGCGACTTTTCGACGCTGGAAAACTGACATTAATATGTCCACTGTATCAACTACCGATCAATCGAATGCCGGAAAACCGTACCGTTAGGGTTAAAGAAGAGGTAGAAGATAGAAGAAGAGAGAAAAAGATAAAGAAACAACAAAACAATATCAGAACCTCACAATCGCAGCGGAACAACATATAATAGATAAATGAATAATCTTTAAACAAAGAACTATATCAGTTATTACATTACATCATATTACATTACATTACATCAAAGTGTACAACAACAAACAACAACAAATAGCGGAAAGAAATACTATATACTAGTGAATACGCCATGCCATCCAGCTTGCCTCCAGCAACTCCTGAATTCCAGAATATCCTGATAACCTAACTTTAGACTGCCCGTGTGGAAATTGGTGGGCACCCAGAGTTTAGGAAGGAAAACAATAAACTCCGAGTCAGTCATATGACTTTGTGAGAAAACAGTTTATATTTAAAATAAAGAACGGGATAATTTTAAAATAGATTCGCAATGCTTTTTAGAAAATGAGACTACCATAAGGCCTCCCGCACACACACACAATGCAAACGCAGAATCGGAGGAGATTTCTCCTTATGATAGTAAAAGATGCTTGATACGCATTAAAAAGAAACATTTGATATTATTACTAGTGCATAGTGTAGGGAAAATCATTTCGAAAATAAAGATATAAATCTTAGCCAGCACAGGCATTTCGCACTTATGCCTACTATAGCTGCCATCCAAACAGTGGTGACCACCATAAGTGAATGATAGGTTCTAGAACTAAAACCGTACAAGATTGTATTGTTTCTTTGGATTTCCAATAAATGGTCAGGCCAAGGAACTTCCCATTTCCACATGGGTATGCCTTTGGAAAGACGACCCGAGAACCTAACCGGATCTCTGCCAAAACAAGGCCGGGTTACCCCTAACTGGGTAACTACTGACACGAATATGTCATTCCCCGATCGTAACCGATCTATATCCGAGGATCCTTGATTTCCAACAACCACAAAGCAATAAATTTGCAGCAACAACATAGGTTAAGTATCTGGGCTCCATACCATGGTACCACCTCTATCCAGAAGGAATGACATACACTAAAGGGGCGCTACCCCCTAATAACCTTGCCGCATCCTTCTTGTTTTGACCATTTCCGGGGTGTGAGGTCCGACGAAGTCTCGTCTACAAAGCCACGCTTTATACAAAAGTCGTGCTTTGGTCATCAAATGCTCAACAACACTTCGTATGCCACATTACCAATTTGGGAATGCATCACTAGTAACCATCAACTACATAACCTCTAAGGGTGTTAAGCTAAGAGAATAAATTCTCCGCCACCAACGGAAATATATTTGATAGAAACCAACTTTACATCTCAAATTGTAACGTCAGACACACATCCATACAAGTCCGTTTCGGGATCGAACGGAACCGAAGGCACTTACAAAGAAGTCCTTGCAATCCGGATATTCACTAATCACGACCGGACTTCCCATCACAAAGGGTAATAAATTTCTATATCGAAGATCTGCCGATGCAGAAATATTCGACGGTAATCCTTCCGTTTTCACAAATATCCGGTCTTCAACACCGGTCATCAAATGCAATCCATAATGACGTATCACATATTCAGAATGGGTTATACGACCCCAAGGTCCTTTCCCGGCTAACCCGAATAGTGAGCGCTTATTCAAAAATAAGTGTAGCATTCAATTTCAAGCAATCACAACAAATACCTATTTAAAGGTAAATATTGATAGTCGGATTTTTTAACTATCAATAGGTATGCTCAACATCACCAGATTCCAAGTAATTTCCCAAATTATTTATTTTCCAAAAATATCTTTACAAGATATATAATTTCCACACTTTAACCATTTGAAAACAATTTTCAAATCACTTTTCACCTTTAGCACTTTTGAAAACAAATTTCAAACATTTTTCCTTACACGGAAATACTTTCATTTCAACATGGTTCATTTAAACCAATTAAATAAATCCTTAACGATTTACTTTATATTTACGTTCCAAATCTGTAAATTTATTCCCCACTTCAAAAATAAATCAATGTTTATTTTTAAACAAATTTCCCTTTCTTTTATAAATTCCATAGTGAATTTACAATTCCTAAATATATATGAATATACGATTTCCAAATCGATTTCTAATATTCATTTTTAATTTATCTTTAAAAGATAAAATCTCAAAATATTCACTTCATATTGGAAAAACATTTCCATACTTATTTAATAATAAGTAATTCACAAATCCATTTATTTTCAACACTTGAAAAATATTCAATATACTTAAATCAAATTTTAGTATATTATTTCATTCTTTAGAGAAAACGTGCGCTTAAACACGTTTATTTGAGTAAAGATGAATGTTGCGTAAAACATCGTTACGACGACCCGAAACCACTAGTATATGGATTCGAAATTAAAATAGATATATAAATCCCAATACTATATAAAACATTTCCTTTCGGAAATCATTTACTATAACAACAGTGTTATAATCCACCATTTCCATCCCTTTCTCGAAAACATCTATTTCAACAATAAATGTTGAAATCTATGTATTCGATACTTAACGCATTTTAAAACATCTTTAAATCATTTTAATTCTATTTAAAATATCACTTCCCCAAACCATATCCATTTTATTTAATAATATATTCACTGTCCAAAATCGTGAATATACTTCACTAACCAAATTCAATATTTTCTACACATTTTATTTCAAGGATAATTCGCTATCCGAAATCGCGGATATATATACTTTAATAAATTTCTAAATTCAATTTATCAAATTCCATTGATTTCGAATTTATAAACAATGTTTATAAATTCCATTCCTATTTATAAAAATTCGATTTATAAATCTCCTTTATTAACCAATTCAATTTATATAACTTAATTATATACCAAAAGTTCATATTATAAGTTAAGTACTTATAATTCATTTATTTACAAAAATCATTCCTTTAAAACTTCACAAATTTTAAATCTTATTACTTATAAGATTTCATTTATATTTTTTAACAACTTCAACTTATAAAATCTCCTTTATTAACAATTTCTATTAATATCCCATTTAAATGCCCAAAATCCAGTTTATAAGTTAATTACTTATAAATCTTTTATTTTGCAAAATCTATTCATTTCATAACTTCACAATTTATAAATCTATAAATTTTATTCAGTTATGAAATCCATTTATACTTCATTTTAACACTTATAAAAACTCGTTTTATAATTCCTATATTTTTAATTTATAATATTAATATTATAAATCTTTTATATAAATCGTTCATAATAATTCAAAAATCCTAATTTAAACCATTTTATAAATTAATTTACTATTTATTTCTAAAATCTTTTTCGGTTATATTTCTCAAAAATCATAACTTTTATAACATTAAATTTATAACTTTAATTTATTTAAAATGAATCAATTCAAAATTTAATAAAACATATACTTTCAAAAATCACTTTAAAATTCTTTTTAAAATCAAAATCATTATTTTAAAACTTCAAAAATGGATCCGATGATGCAAAAGCACCAAATAGTCAATCACGACATCCAAATATCATATATCGATATGATAATCAACAGACATCACAATATCTGTAAATAAATCCATATAGTTGAGGAATCCAGTTGGATCCCTCCAGCCTGTTTCCCTGCATCAATTCCGTTCCAGTACGGAATTATCGCGGTATATGGGATTTATAAATTATTATCTGCTCAATAGGCGGCGCAATAGGGTCTCATCCGCTATATAATGCGGGAAATGAACTCCAAATGCATAAATAATACCAATTTCACCGTACCGTGAAATATTCGCGGTATATGTTTTTAATAAATAACCTCCACTTACTAAAGGCGTATAATGTCTATTTTAACAATCAATAGATAACAATCATCATTCAAACATACATTCAAGCAAATTTTAAATATAACTATTTAAAATTTAAATCGAAACAATTCGATTGAGTGAGAAGTTCTCACCTTGATTTTCAATTTCCAGCGTTTTATTTCGAATAAAATTAAACGTGCGTTTAATTTTACTCGAAATTTTTACTAGCTCCAAACGATTCCAATCCAATTCCATTGCGTAGTGCTCGATGAAACGAAGCCAACGCAACTTGTTTCGTCAAAATCCGACCTCGTATCAACAAGTTACGATAGTTTAAAGATCATACAATTTTAAATATAATTTATTTACAACTTTCTTTTATTGTTTTAACCTCCAACACATCTGAGCCCTTCATCATTTTAGCACTGGATCTGGACCGGCCATGCTTCCATCTTCCTCCTTCTTCTTTTACGTGAAAAAAAAAATCACGTTCATGAACCCATAGCCGCCTAACATCAAGTAATTATCGCGGCCACTTCCTTCATTTCGAAGCTGATCAACCTCCACCACGTCGAAGCTCGTCACGAGCACTAGACTCAGCTACAACCCCATAAAGCTCGGCCATCACCTAGCCTCGGGACACGCGTGCAACTGCCAGCCGTTCAAGTGAGGATTGTCGTCGATCCGTCGCGTGAAACACCATCATCACCGTATGGATTCGAAGCTCTCGAGATGCTCTTCAAGTTTGTAGTTGAAAGTTTTAGCTAATTCTTCACGGATTGGAAGAGATTGAGGGGGGAAAAGATGAATTTCTAGCCATCAACATTAAAGTGGCGGCTAGGGTTTTAATTAGGCTTTGGCTGCAATTGTGAAGAGTGGAGGTCCTTTTATAGAAAAATGGCAAAACACTATTCACCGAAAATTTTCCGAACTTCAAACGAAGCGTGCCGACTGATGTTTCTAAGGTTTACCCCGCGTTCCGGACACAATGGAATAGGTTTCGGAGGCTAATTCGATCATATGTGCGAGTTACGGAAATAAACGATCCAATTTAAATTAAACCGATTAAACGATTTTGTAGGCGTTTTAGCTTGTCCCGGACAAACGGTAAATCTGATTGACTTGAAATTTGAAACCTTATAATAATATGACATTACGGATCCGATGAAACTATTTTCGTCGAAATCCGAGACTGTTTGAAAAATGACTATTTTTCAGTCGATAATTAAATATTGAAATATTCAATTTTCACAAATTAACTCTAAATTCAATTTTAAAAGTTCTATAACATCGTTATAACTTCAATATGATTAAATAAAATTTTACAAATCATTTTCAATCATATTTAACCCAATTTCCAATTATTTCCGTAATTTCCAATATTAGATTATCGATTTAATTATCCAATTAAATACAGATATTCGAAATAAAACTTATTCGACTGTTTAATTTCACTTATTAATATTCAAAATCAATTAAATATTCAAATTTTAATTAAAAAAATTCTGGGTCGTTACATACTTCCCCTCTTAAAAGAATTTCGTCTTCGAAATTACCAAGTAAGAAAAAGTTTGAGAATCCATTAGCTTTTCCAAAATCAAAGTTAAACTTCTTACAATACTTTACTAAGTTTTCAAATCAGGCTTAGTTATCTTTTTCAAAATCAACTATATCGTTTAACTTCCAATTCCAAATCAAATTTATAGTTTTCAAAATTTTCCCAATTTTCTCAAAAATTTTCTAACGCCTTAAATTTTCGGAAAAATTCGCCAGAGTCTCCTTTGTGCGGCTCGACCCGAAAATATGACAGTATATAAATCACAAATATACATCTCATCAAGTGATGAGGCATCCCGCAGGGAAAAAAGTGTAAAAGTACGATATTTAATCCGAGATATGTACCTTATTTATTATTAGCGGGCACATACGGCTAATATAGCGCGAAAGCGAGCTCCAAATGCGAAGCAAGCGCAATCCGCACCTACTAAACACTCAACAAACAATGAGAAACATGTATATATGAAAATAATATCAATATACAATATATAGCAACATAACAACTACATGTGCCAACATAGCATATGCAACAAAACAACAAATGCAACCACCAAACAACTATAAATTCACTTCTCATTAATATTAATGAATTGGTTTTCCATTTTAATCATAGTTGATTCATTTACGTTGGATTTTATTAACATTCATTCATTTGTATTCAATTAGTTTACATTCACTAATTAAATTCACATTAGTTTACTTTCAATCCAAATCAAATTCAGTTCTATTCAAATTCATTTACTTCATTTTCAATTTGAATTCAATTACTTTAGCTTTCAATTATTTTATATTAAATTGATTTTCATTCAATTATTCAACTTCCAATTACATTGGATTTTAATGAATTAACACTTATATTCATTGTTTCATTTCAATTTATTTACATCCAATTAATTAACATTCCATCAATTCATTAATTCAATTGCTAATTCTTTTAACTAATAAGGTTGAAATTCATTACATAACTCAAGTCCGTATCTATTTAATTCACTTGATTATTTTACTTCGATACCAAAATCAACTTCACTTAAGTTATATCCCATTTCAAATATCATTTGTTTAACTTAACTTAAATTTTCATTTATAAATTCAATTCAATTCAGATTCTGATTCTAATGTAAATTCTATTTAACTTTTACCAAAGCTAATTTCATTACTTATTCAAATTCTATTTCATTTTGCTTAACAAAATTGTTTAACCATTTTAATAATTGGTTTCACCTACATTTTCTCATTTTATAAGTTATACAACTTATATTCAACAATTACCACTTGGATTTTTTTATTGATTCACTTATACTTCCTTTAATTTAACTCCATCCTTTAAGTTTAATTTATTCTATCAAAATTCAAATTGTATAAGTTATCAACTTATTTATCATTCCCATAAATATTTTAAATAGGATTCCAGAGTCTTTTCAACCTTTCAAAACCATTTTTGAAATCAATTCAAATTATCCTTTGAATTTCAAAATCCAAACTCAAAATTTTCCAAACAACTCTCATTTAAAACAATTTGGCAGCAATCCCTCTTTTGGAAACCCGAAAATAAACACCGATTATGTTGCAATCATCATCGGAATTATTTTCTAGCGACTGAAAATAGTTTAGAGCTTTAACTTCTCCAAAACAATTTTCCAAAATATCAAATCCTTTCAAAACACTTCTCTGGAATTTTATTTTCAGATTATAAATCATATTTACAAATCTTTTACTCATATAATTTCACTTCTTATGTATAAGATTATTTTATAATTGTAAATAATTTTAATTATAATTCCATACTTATAATTCATTTGCTTATACAACTATTCTTTAAAAAAAATTGTTGTTTTTATTCAACAATCAAACAATCAACTGATATACACTTTAATAATTCTGAAAAATTATTCCTTTATAAATAAAAATATAATCGAGGTAAAATTATTTCATTTACCCAATTCAAAATGATAATATGTCGACTTGCCTCGTTTAAGCGTTTAGGAATTCCTATCGAAAATATGGCGTCCCACAAACCGACCAGAATTCACAAACAACTCAACGGATAAGCAAACACAATATAAAACATTTTTATATTCACTAACAAATACGCGCTCATAGCTATTATTACACTCACACTCATTCTACAGTACTACTGACTCCATCTCTAATGAGTAATTCCCAACAGAGCCATGGTTGTCGCTTAACCATATGCTCTGATACCAAATGTGACGAATGCGACTTTTCGATGCTCGAAAACCGACATTAATACGTCCACTGTATCAACTAATGAGCAATCGAATGCCGAAAAACTGTACCGTTAGGGTTAAAGAAGAGGTAGAAGATAGAAGAAGAGAGAAAAAGATAGAACATAACATAAAGAAACAACAGAACAATATCAGAATTTCACAATCGCAGCGGAACAACATATAATAGATAAATGAATAATCTTTAAACAAAGAACTATATAAGTTATTACATTACATCATATTACATTACATTACATCAAAGTGCACAACAACAAACAACAACAAACAGCGGAAAGAAATACTATATACTAGTGAATACGCCATGCCATCCAGCTTGCCTCCAGCAACTCCTGAATTCCAGAATATCCTGATAACCTAACTCTAGACTGCCCGTGTGGAAATTGGTGGGCACCCAGAGTTTAGGAAGGAAAAAAATAAACTCCGAGTCAGTCATGTGACTGGTGTGAGAACTAAAATAGTTTATATTTAAAACAAAGAACAGGATAATTTTAAAATAGATTCGCAATGCTTTTTAGAAAATGAGACTACCATAAGGCCTCCCGCACACACACACAATGCAAACGCAGAATCGGAGGAGATTTCTCCTTATGATAGTCAAAGATGCTTGATACGCATTAAAAAGAAACATTTGATATTATTACTAGTGCATAGTGTAGGGAAAATCATTTCGAAAATAAAGATATAAATTTAGCCAGTAAAGGCATTTCGCACTTATGCCTACTATAGCTACCATCCAAACAGTGGTGACCACCCCAAGTGAATGATAGGTTCTACAACTAAAACTGTTGGGTGCGTTTCCACCACCACCGAGTCAAGGGGAAGAAAGCATCGCCGAACCATAGGGAGGAAAGTCCCACTGAACCAACACGTCTCCAAGGCCCTGCCGAACCAACCCTTGCCCCACTACTTGCTGGACCAAAACCAAAGTATCATTACCGAATCAACCTCCACCGAACCAAGGCCTCACCGGACCAACTCACCATCGAATCAACCTCCACCGATCCAAGGCCTCACCGGACCAACCTACACCGAACCAACCCTTTCTCCACTACTTGCCGGACCAAAACCAAAGTATCACTACCGAATCAACCACGCCGAACCAACCCCATCTCCTCTACCACCGGACCAAAACGCTAGTCCACCCATCTACTACCGAACCAATATTGCCAGGCTAGATCACTTCAGCCCAGACCCACCAGCAGCTATATACATCCAAGACCCCTGCCCCCAGCCTCACTCTATAAATAGAAGGGCAGGGGTACAACAATGGTACACAAGTTTGAGAGCTCAAGCACGGACAGAACTTTCAAACAACTTTCATATACTTGTAATAAAAGCTTTGTACTTGTAATCTGAAGAGTGAAGGAGAATAACATATAAAGTGGACGTATGCACATTCTGGCCGAACCACTATAAATTTGTGTGTCTTTTACAGTTTAGTACCTGCTTTTTACATATTTGCATGAATCACCCAAATCACTAAGAACAACTTAAAATCGACTAAATCATACGACTTGGAGGTGTTTGCCCATTTTTTGTGCAAACATTTTTGGTGCTTTCACTAAGAAACTCGAGCTAGAAGCTTCAGCTTCTCCCACTCAACCTTCTTCCCAACAGCATCGCTCATTACTTGGAGAACATGCCTCCCAGGCAGAGGAAAGATGCTAGCAAAGGAAAGAACATCCAACTAGCAGTATCCCAGATCCAGTGATCAGAGATCAAGAGAATCGTCCTGTTCCAACAGCAAATGGAAATCAGGAAAATCCGACAGCCCTAGCTACGGAACAACCAATTACTAGGGCAGATCTGGACAGAGTTGTGGATGAAGTAACTAACCGCTTCACATCTCAACAAGAAGCCTTGGTGGACCAACTCATGTCACGCTTGAGGGATGTTGAAGAATCCAACCGCAACACCAAATCATGGGATGAGTCCCAGTCTGGAGGATCTGGGAGGCGACAAAGATCTTTCTTCTTCGAAGAGGCTAACAACAGAAACAGCAATGGTAGGAGCCGAGCCCAGACTCAGCCCGAACTCCGATCCGAGGAAACACTTGGAACCGAACCCCACGGGGGAGGTACCAGGCAGGGGTCGGATATGGCTGAGCCTGTCATGCTACCTAACCATAGGAACACCAATGGACGGGGCCGAGCTGGAGTCCAGCCCGAAATTGGACCCGAGGGAATGCTTAGAACAGAGCCCAGCAGGGGAAGATCGAGACAAGGGCCAACTGTGGCTGACCCCAGCATGCTCCCAGAAGACCGAAGACCGCCACCGGAAAATGTTAGGAGTAATAGACGATACCATCCCTACAGGTCATCTGGACGGAATAAATCCCGCAGAGAAGAACCAAACTCATTTCTATCTGCTCCAAGTTCTGATGAAAGGATGGCGCGATTGTTCAAAGAGTGCATCCAACGGGACCAAAGGGATCGGGGATGGGCGCTAGGGTAACCAGCCCCTTCACCCGCAATATCGAAACTGCCATCACCCCTCGGGAATGGAAAATGCCAACAATGGAACCTTACAAGGGAACCTCTGACCCCGTTGTACACTTGCAAAGATACACACAGCATATGCTCATGAGCGGGGCAACAGAGGGAGTATTGTGTAAACGCTTCCTACTATTCTTGGCAGATCTAGCTACCTCCTGGTTCTGCCATCTACCCCAAGGGTCCGTCGGCTCATAGGAAATGCTGATAGAAAAGTTCATCAGCCAGTTCCGCATTCATGTGGAACAACCCAAGGACGCTTATTCTCTATCTAATATCAAACAGAAGCCCGGAGAGACAGTGCAACAATATCTAACCCGATTCAACGCTGCAGCGGCCGCAGTCCAAGATGCCGATGAGAAACTTATCCTAATGGCTCTTTGTAGTGGCGTACATCTGGATACCAAGTTTGCTAGAAGATTAACGAAAGAAAAACCGGCTACCTTACCCGATTTCTTCTATGAAGCCGGAAAGTATATGAGACTTGAAGACGCTGCCAACGAAAGGTAGACAGGGCAACAAGCCAAGGCAGCTCATGGCAACGCACCCGCTGCAGCAAAGGACGTCAGAAGAAATGACTCTCGAGACAATGCTAGGGGCAGGAAGGGAGAAAAACGCCTATATCGGCCAGGACCAAGATTTGATGCTTACACTCCTTTGAATGAAACAGTCGAAAACATCTTCCTGGCCACCCAAGACTAGCTTAAATACAAACGCCCCCCGTAAAAGAAGGAATTAGATCACGCAATCAAGTCTGGAAAGTTCTGTCGTTTCCACGAATCCCATGGGCATGATGCCAATGAATGCCGTCATCTCCGGGACCTGATTGAAGAACACATCAGGAGGAAGAGATTGGAACACTATGTAAAGGGTCAGGACAGGACTCCAGCTCCTGCCAAGGAGAACCCAGGACAACCCCACCCAGAGACAGGCAGAAGAAATCGCAACACCAGCGGTTCCAGTCAAGAGAAGATAGTGGTCCATACAATATCGGGAGGACCACACATCGCCGACAGAAGCTGGGCAGAAATGGAAAGATATGGAAAGTCACTTAGAAACAATGAAGACTGCATCAATTCCGTCATGGAAGAATGCCGCCCGAAGCGGAAAGAGGATAATGACATCCCATTCAGTAGGCGAGACCTAGAAGGAAGGCAGTACCCTCACATGGATCCTATGGTCATCTTTGCCTGGTTTGGCCCAGCCGAAGTCTTTCGAATTCTGGTAGATACTGGAAGCTCTGTAAACATTCTATTCAAGCATGCTTTTGACAAAATGAAGCTGTCAATGAAGGATGTGTCTCCCTGCAACAAACCACTATATGGTTTTACTGGAGATGTGAAGATGCCCCTCGGGAAATTGGATCTCTTTGTTGAAATAGGAAGTCATCCCCGCTCCATTTGCGGAAACGAACATTTGTGCTAAGAGATAACCACTCGGCCTACAACGCCTTTCTAGGAAGACTAGCCTTGTCTGACTTCCAGATTGTCCTGGCCCCTTGGTGCCTGAAGATGAAATTTTCAACAGATAATGGGATAAGGGAAGTAGAAGGAAATCAAGACGCCGCTCGAGATTGCTATGTAACTGAACTTCGCAATAACCGCTAGAAGGATAAAGGGAAGGATGCAGAGACTTCTCTCCGCAAGAAAAACTTGGAAGCATAGCAACTAAAGAAAGCCCCTCCTCTTCGATATACCAGTGATCCTTTCAATGAATTAGACCCCAGGGATAAAGAGGAGGAGGCCACCACCGAGTCTGCAGAGGCCATGGAATTTGTATCTGTAGACAAACACGACCCAAGTAGACTGCCGAGTGTCGGGTCTCAGTTAAGAGCAGAGTTGAAAGATCAACTCCTCGATTTTCTTCGCCACAACTTGGATGTATTTGCATGAATGCACGCTGACATGACTGGAATCTCCCCAGACGTAGCATGCCACGTACAGAACATCAATCCACCAAGGTGCCAGTAAAGCAAAAAAAGAGAAGTATGGGGGCAAAACGATCAGCAGCCCTCGAGGAAGAAGTAAAGAACCTACTTGCCAATAACTTCATACGAGAAGTCATCTACCCAGAATGGATCGCCAACCCGGTACTGGTAAAGAAGGCTAAAGGGAAGTGGCGAACATGCATTGACTTCTCCAACTTAAATGACGCTTGCCCGAAGGATTGCTTCCCACTCTCCCGAATCGATCAACTCGTGGACAGCACAGTCGGGCACGAACTCTTATCTTTTATGGACGCATACTCAGGATATAATCAGATCCCTATGCACGCCCCCGATCAAGACCACACTAGTTTCATCACTGACCGGGGATTGTACTGCTACAGAGTAATGCCTTTTGGACTTAAAAACCCAGGAGCTACTTATCAGCGCCTCGTCAATAAGATGTTTGCGAAACTAATAGGACGAACTATGGAGGTTTATGTGGATGACATGCTGGTAAAATCGAGGAAAGCCAACAATCATGTAAGCCATTTGGACGAGATGTTTCAAGTACTTCGCCAATATGGAATGAAGTTGAATCCTCTAAAGTGCTCCTTCAGAGTATCGTCAGGAAAGTTCTTGGGATTCATCGTCCATGCCAGGGGGATTGAAGCAAACCCCGAACAAGTCCGGGCTTTGCAAGGTATCAAGATACCGTCCACTCGAAGAGAGATGCAAAGCCTAAATGGGAAGGTGGCCGCCCAAAGTAGATTCATCTCCAAAGCAAGCGACAAATGCATCCCTTTCTTCGAAGCACTAAAGAAAGACAAAGGAAAGTTCGAATGGACTGACGAATGCTCAACAGCCTTCCTTAACCTAATTGAACACCTCTAGAGACCACCATTACTCTCAACTCCAATTGAAGGCGAAGAACTATACCTATATCTTGCTGTATCGTCCCATGCTCTAAGCGCCGCTTTGGTAAGAGAAGACAACTGCGCGCATCGGCTCGTATACTTTGTAAGCAAGAGATTTACAGGGGTAGAAGCCAGATACCCTAAACTTGAGAAGCTAGCATACTGTTTGCTTATCAGTTCACGGAAATTGCGACACTATCTCCAATCTCATTCCATCAGAGTTTTAACCGATCAACCGCTAAGGCAGGTACTCCATCGCCCCGACACTTCTGGGCGACTACTTAAATGGTGCATTGAACTGAGTCAATATGATATCACCTACCATCCTCGCACCGCTATCAAGGGACAAGCCATGGCCGAATTCACTACCATCGAAGGTAAGGATCAATTTGAAATAACAGAAGATATCAAGTGGAATCTCTTTGTAGATGGAGCATTAAACGAACAAGGCTCAAGGGAAGGTATTGTGATAATCACCCCCAAGGGAAGGAAGCTGCACTATGCCCTAAGGTTGGAATTCGTTGCCACCAACGATGCAAAATATGAAGCAGTAACAGCAGGATTAGAACTTGCCTTAGAAATTGGAGCCAGTTCTTTATGTCTTCATAGTGATTCTCAACTTATCGTAAACCAAGTACTAGGAGAGTTTCAGACTCGAGGAGAATGACTCATAGCATATCTAAAGAAGACCAAGCTGCTGCTCGATCAATTGGATTACTATTTAATCAAACACATTCCTCGAGAAGAGAATCGAGAGGCCGACGAACTGGCAAAGCAAGCTAGCATGAAGAACAACACCATTTCCAGAACAGTACCCATCACGAAACAACTAGCCCCAAGTTTGGAACAAGAAGATCTGATAGCTGCAATCGAAGAAAAGACTTGGATGACTCCTATCCGGAAATACTTACAAGATGGCACAATACCCAACGAGCGTAACGAAGTCAGGAAAATCTTGAGGAGAGCTTCCCGCTATACAATACAAGAAGGCATCATCCATCGACGCGGCTTCTCTAACCCCTATTAAGGTGTGTTGCTAGAATGGAAGCCAAGAAAATCTTATCCAACATCCATCAAGGGAGCTGTGAAGATCACACCGGTGGGCAGACTCTGGCAAAGAAGACGCTCCGATATGGATATTATTGTCCCACTTTAAACAAAGATGCCTTAGACTTCGTCAAAAGATGCGATAGATGTTAGAAATTTGCTAAGATTCCTCGACTAACAACAAATGAGATTACTCAAATGACCATCCCTTGGCCCTTTGTAGTATGGGGAATTGACTTGATTGGCGAACTGCCGATGGGCCGAGGCGGAGCCAAATATGCTATAGTGGCAGTCGACTATTTCACCAAATGGGTGGAAGCGGAACCTCTAAATAAAATATCTTCGGCAAATGTTATTAACTTCTTGATCAAAAATGTTCTATGCAGGTACGGGGTACCACTCAAAATCATATCGGACAATGGACTTCAGTTTGACAGCGAGGAGTTCGCCGACTGGTGCCAAAGAGAACGGAATTCACAAAAGCTTCTCATCTGTGGCTTATCCCTAGACAAATGGACAAGTCGAAGCTGTCAACAAAATTCTTAAAACTCTAATCAAGAAGAAGCTTAAAAAGTCAAAAGGTGCTTGGGTGGATGAACTTCCTACGGCACTTTGGGCCTACCGCACGTCTTTCAGAACATCAACAGGGCACACTCCTTTCTCTTTGGCATACGGATCAGAGGCCATGCTCCCAGTTGAAACTGTAATGCCATCCCACCGTAGGATCCACTACAACCTAGAAGAGAACGAAGAACTCCTCCACATGTCTTTGGATCTAATCGAAGAAAGAAGAAATGATGCAGCACTCAAAGCAGCAGCTCACAAGCAAAAACTGGCAGCACAATACAACTCCAAAGTCAAGCATCGCAGCTTACAAGAAGGAGATCTTGTCCTCAAGCGAATCTTCCCGCGCCCCGGAGCGCTAGATCCCATCTGGGACGGACCATATATAATTCATAAAGATCTCTACAACGGAGCTTATATTTTGTCAACAGTGGACGGAGAGGTGTTCCAGAGGGAATGGAACATCCAACACCTTCGTCGATACTTTTCTTAACTTGTACTGTCCATATAAAGTGAATTAACAAAGAGAATCAGTGAACGTAGGCATTTTCGTGCCGAACCACTTTAAAAACTTGTCTCTTTTTTAACTTGTTCCTTTATAACTTGGCTACTTGCTGAGCTTTATCCTTTCTGTGAACAAAATCCTGTATAGACAGCATCTCCATTCAGGGCATCACAGCACAACTTCACCTGGACAAAACCTAACAGGTATTATACGAATCTATGCCCTCGCCAATGAGACACTTTTGCTCCAGCATCCCTCTGCTGCGGGTTAACTCATTGCTCGTGACGGCCCTTAAAGCCAACTGTAACGAGCCGATTATAAGCTGCCGAGAAGGCCAACCATAGCCTAGGCAGCTCATTACGGCGTTCGGCTCGCCGGTAACTGTGAACCGATTATAAGCCCCAACATAAGGTGTGGCCAGCCAGGGGCAGTTCACAGTTGACGATCGGCACCCGCGCTAGCCGGCCACAGTAAATCGAATAATACCCACGATTACGGGCCATAATGGACCGGGTTGTTACCGTGCGCGATCTCGGCTCTGATGTGTCTTAACTACGGCTGTGGTAAAAAAGATAACTCCCCGTGGAGGCGTAAGATGGGTGACAAATGTCTCCAAGACCCACAGCTAGGGAAAGTGACTACAAAGCCCGTTTGCCATGAACTTGAGCACGTCGAAGGCCTTCCGTGATTGGAAGTTTTACTATTTCTTATATTTCTATTTTATTTATAAAAACTTTCCTCATATCCTCTATAACGATCACTAAAGTACAGGACACAAAATAGGAGACACTCACTAATGGGAATAAGAACTCACAGCTGGATGGCAGGTCACTTAGCTGCATTCCATATTCGATTACACAAGGCATTCAAAGCTACCGTCTACAGCTAAAACTTGAAGGGAGGTACTTTCTTCTCTTGTACATAAATATGTAACTATAATTTATTCGCACATCACTCTAACATTGCAAGACACGAAATTATATTTTAAGCAAGAACTTAGCGTCAAACACAATTGAATCACTAACACAGGCACGGCTATATTTTATGCAACACATCAAAATAACGACAACATTCAAACACGACAAAATCAGCTTATGTTATAAAGTTACATGCCAAAAATCAAGTTGTTCGTTACATAATTACAGCCTGAAAATTACATTAATGTTTTAAGACTATCATAGACAGCAATGTCAAGTAAACTAAAAAATGTCGAGCCGACTGCATCGGGGCTTCGCCTCTATCCTGCTGGCCCTCCGAGGTCTACTTAACCGCCCGATCAGAACTCCCACCATGCTGACCAGAGGTAGTTGGCGCTTCAGAGGTCCCGACTGTCCAATTCAAGAGAAGAATTCATTAAATAAACAATAAGCAACCAAGCTATGAAAAGGCTAAAAGGGAAGACTTACCAGCATCCGTTCCTTGACCATCATCCCCCAACTGCACACCTACCTCCTCAGCAGCGAGCAGCCGCATGCCCTCCTTCATCGCCACTTTCTCCTCCTTAGTGAATTGGGCCGTAACCACATCCATTCTGAAGGCCATGCCACCCTCCTTATCCACATCAGCCTTGGCCTCCTCCAGAGCCCGGAGATAAATCCTGGCCATGATCCGGGGATAATCATCCATCTAGGATAAGTTGCCCTGCTTCCAAGTACGGAAATACATGTCCTGGAGCATCTCATCCATCATCCCCTCATTCTCCTCAAACTCCCTCATTCGGACCTCAGAAGCCAACAGCTTTGCAATGGCAGCATCCCTCTCCGATCGGTATCGCGAGCGGTCAGTCTGAAGGGATTTCCTCATCGCCTCCATCTCCTCCTTCATCTTGGCTTGAGCAAGCTCCGTGGCTTCAAGCTTCCCAGATAACTCCTCTACCCGCTCGAGATCCGCTTTCCGAACCTCATCCACCGTTGCAATGGCCATATCGATCTGTTCCTTGCAGATGGCCTCCATTTTCCGCAGCTCGGCTTTGCTAGCCTCTTCCATGGTTTTCTTTAGCCGTTTGGAGGCAGCCTCGTGTTGAGAGATCTGGATGGCCTGATCGACGAGTTGCTTGGCCTGGTCGGAAACCACTAACCACAATCTTATGTTGGCACTCCCAATTTACTCCCCGGCCTTGACCAGTCGGGCATGATGCCCCATCAACTTCCTAGACTCCTCAGCAAACCGGTCGATATTTGCCTTAGCCTCATCCCCCATAGTTACAATCCGAGTAGTAAGCAAATCAAGGTCCAGGGACTTGGCCTCATCAAGCACCCTTACCATAGGATTGCGAGGGAGAAGGTGCTCACCAGTAACCTCGTCAAAGGAAATGTCGTGAGAACCCGAATCCAGATCTGGATGACCCGCAAATGGATTACAAGCCAAGTCGGGACGATCAATCTGAGTAACGGTAGGATTCTCAGACTGATGCGGAGAGGGTATGAACTCAGTATCCTCCCCCGTGATATCATGAATAGGCTGGGTTGGGGGCTGAGGACCAGGTGAAGGTTCGAATAAGGAGCGCCTCCTCTTTTTCTTTTGAATATCCTCTTCAATAACTCCGAGAAGGGGACGGTATCCGACTACGTCCCCGGAACGGTTGGTCGGAGGCTTTGGTTTAGCGGAAGCTTTGAGGAGTTTGAATTGTTCAAGACGGTGCCGAATGTCTGATGTCTTGGACACACCCGTTCCTGGAATAAAAACCAAGTGTTACAAGCATGCATGGGACTATAATCCAAGAAACATGTGAAGTTAAAAGAGGAGTCGAAAATTCACTTTGAATCGCCGGAGTTGCCCTAGCTGAAATGCTCTTGGAAGATGAACCGGCACCAGTCCCGGCCTTATCAGTTTTCTTTGGCTTCTCCACCAAGGCCGATCCTTCCTCCAAGCCCTCACAAGCCTGGCGGAAAGCATCATCTGTCCACTCTTGGATCTCCCCTGCTTGCCCAGAAGACAAAGCCCCAGCGCCATCACCGCTCTGTCCTTCGCCACCTTCGCCACCATCACCTTTTCCATCACCTCCGCTCTCCTCATCGCCTCTTTCCTCTTCTATATTTTCCTCCTCCGAAACATCTGGACATGTGCTAGGGGAGGGTCCATCAGATTTCTTGAGCTTCTTCCCCCCGGCGACTAGAGGTATCGAGAAGGGTTTCCTCTTGCTGCTCTTCGTCGTGGCCCCTCCTTTAGCTTTGACCTCAGCTGTGTCTCTCCGCTTGACCACATACTGACGTGGTAGAATCAAGTTGTGCTGTAGAAGAGTAGCATTCCTGATCAGGTAAGATGCTGACCTCTCCCTTCCCGAAATGGCTTCTATCTCCGCAGCCATCTGAACCAGGCGATCATTCTCCATGATCGCAAAGCCACCTGTCGCTAGCAAGAAATAAAAACACATAAGGAGAAGCATTGTAGTCAGAAAGGAAATTATAAATAAGCTTAAACTTACAGCCGAAGGTGAAGCGACGGATAGAAACAGAGTCATCCTTGACGAAAAACCATTCTTTCTTGAACATGCTGAACTTCGAATATAAGTTCAGGACCGGCTTGAAGGACACGGCCAATTCCCAAGCTGATGTATGGAGACCCCTTCTTATAGCCCCTCAAGTTGTACAAATACTGGATCTCCCGGTTGGAAGGGGGACGCCCGTATTTTCTTTGAAAAATGATGAATAGACTCACCAAGATAGCATAAGAATTGGGCTGAAGCTGGAAAGGGGCCACCTTCAAATAGGTAATGAAGCTGACTATCCAACCATTGATCGGGGGAATGGCCCCGCACATGCAATGATACTTACTGTAAGCGAAATATCCTTTAGGGGGGTCATACGGCATAACTCCATTCCCTGGCAGCACCATGTGTGCTATGTCAATCCCGAAAGAATGAGATATAACATCAAGCCGCTCCTCTTTAATGGAGCTAGGAAAGCAGTCAGTTGGCGAGTTCAGAAGCTCCTGAGGGCCGTACCCATCTACTAGTGATTTCGGGGGAGGTCCATGACGTCCCGATCCTGACTGAGCTGGGGGCACTTGGAGGACCCTTCTCTGTCCATGGATTTCTTCTTATCTGATCGAGTTTCTACTTTACGAGACATTTATCTGCCAACACAAAAAGTGCGTCGTTAGAATGAGGGAAGTAAACAAGCAAGTGCATGAAGTCTAGAATTTCATTTATAAGTTAAAACATAAAAGGCATAAGGTTCATTCGGCACTCAAGCCCATTCGGTAATCCAAGGCTCGAAGGTTCATTCGGCACTCGTACTTCTCAGATTCATCCGGTAGCTCAAGGCTCGAAGGATCATTCGGCACTCACACTCCACGCTTCACTCGACAGTTCAAAATATAAAAGTCATTCGGCAATTACCTGGACCGATAGTCAAACAGGTTTCGGCAGTATGGTTGATTCGGCAGAAAAGGATCTGGTTCGGCTATTTCAGTTAGTAAGGAATAACGAAGGTGTATGGCCCATACTTATAGGCAAATAGAAACGACCGGACCAACCGGTTCGGCGCTTGGGACCAAAGGAAAGTGTCCAAGTCGAAAGGCCTAAAACAAAGCACGACATATGCTGGCATATGCCCCACTTTGGGGGGCAAATGTTTGGTGCGTTTCCACCACCACCGAGTCAAGGGGAAGAAAGCATCGCCGAACCATAGGTAGGAAAGTCCCGCCGAACCATAGGAAAGGCCCTATCGAACCAACCCTTGCTCCACTACTTGCCGGACCAAAACCGAAGTATCACTACCGAATCAACCTCCACCGAACCAAGGCCTCACCGGACCAACTCACCACCGAATCAACCTCCACCGAACCAAGGCCTCACCGGACCAACTCACCACCGAATCAACCTCCACCGATCCAAGGCCTCACCGGACCAACCTACACCGAACCAACCCTTGCTCCACTACTTGCCGGACCAAAACCAAAGTATCACTACCGAATCAACCACACCGAACCAACCCCATCTCCTCTACCACCGGACCAAAATGCTAGTCCACCCATCTACTACCAAACCAACGTTACCAGGCCAGATCACTTCAGCCCAGGTCCACAACAGCTATATACATCCAAGACCCCTGCCCCCAGCCTCACTCTATAAATAGAAGGGCGGGGGTACAAAAATGGTACACAAGTTTGAGAGCTCAAGCACGGACAGAACTTTCAAACAACTTTCATATACTTGTAATAAAAGCTTTGTACTTGTAATCTGAAGAGTGAAGGAGAATAACATATAAAGTGGACGTAGGCACATTCTGGCCGAACCACTATAAATCTGTGTGTCTTTTACAATTTAGTACCTGCTTTTTACATATTTGCATGAATCACCCAAATCACTAAGAACAACTTAAAATCGACTAAATCATACGACTTGGAGGTGTTTGCCCATTTTTTGTGCAAACAAAAACCGTACCAGATCGTATTGTTTCTTTGGATTTGCAACAAATGGTCAGGCTAAGGAACTTCCCATTGCCACATGGGTACACCTCTGTAAAGACGACCCGAGAACCTAACCAGATCTCTGCCAACGCAAGGCCGGGTTACCCCTAACTGGGTAACTACTGACACGAATATGTCATTCCCCGATCGTAACCGATCTATATCCGAGGATCCTCGATTTCCAACAACCACAAAGCAATAAATTTGCAGCAACAACATAGGTTAAGTATCTGGGCTCCATACCATGATACCACCTCTATCCAGAAGGAATGACATACACTAAAGGGGTGCTACCCCCTAATAACCTTGCCGCATCCTTCCTGTTTTGACCATTTCCGGGGTGTGAGGTCCGACGAAGTCTCGTCCACAAAGCCACGCTTTATACAAAAGCCGTGCTTTGATCATCAAATGCTCAACAGCACTTTGTATGCCACGTTACCAATTTGGAAATGTATCACTAGTAAACATCAATTACATAACCTCTAAGGGTGTTAAGCTAAGAGAATAAATTCTCCGCCACCAACGGAAATATATTTGATAGAAACCAGCTTTACATCTAAAATTGTAACGTCAAAAACACATCCATACAAGTCCGTTCTGGGATCAAACGGAACCGAAGGCACTTACAAAGAAGTCCTTGCAATCCGGATATTCACTAATCACGACTGGACTTCCCATCACAAAGGGTAATAAATTTCTATATCGGAGATCAGCCGATGCAGAAATATTCGACGGTAATCCTTCATGGATTGGAAGAGATTGAGGGAGGAAAAAGATGAATTTCTGGCCATCAACAGTAAAGTGGCGGCTAGGGTTTTAATTAGGGTTTGGCTGCAATTGTGAAGAGTGGAGGTCCTTTTATAGAAAAATGGCAAACCACTATTCACTGAAAATTTTTCGAACTCCAAACGAAGCGTGCCGGCTGACGTTTCTAAGGTTTACCCCGCGTTCCGGACACAATGGAATAGATTTCGAAGTCTAATTCGATCATATGTGCGAGTTATGGAAATAAACGATCCAATTCAAATTAAACCGATTAAATTATTTTCTAGGCGTTTTAGCTTGCCCCGGACAAACGGTAAATCCGATTGACTTGAAATTTGAAACCTTACAATAATATGACATTAGGGATCCGATGAAACTGGTTTCGTCGAAATCCGAGACTGTTTGAAAAATGACTATTTTTCGGTCGATAATTAAATATTAAAATATTAAATTTTCACAAATTAACTCTAAATTCAATTTTAAAAGTTCTATAACATCTTTATAACTTCAATATGATTAAATAAAATTTTAGAAATCATTTTCAATCATATTTAACCCAATTGCCAATTATTTCCGTAATTTCCAATATTAAATTATCGATATAATTATCCAATTAAATACAGATATTCGAAATAAAATTTATTCGATTGTTTGATTTCACTTATTAATATTTAAAATCAATTAAATATTCAAAATTTAATTAATAAAAATTCTGGGTCGTTACATAGGGTATGTGCATTTCCTTCTGGATAGAGGTGGTATCATGGTATGGAGCCCAGATATTTAACCTACGTGGTTACTGCGAATTTATTACTTTGTGGTTGTTGGTTATAGGGATCCCGGGAAAGGTCGGTTACGACCGGGGGATGGCATACCCGTGTCGGTAATTACCCAGTTAGGGGTAACCCGGCCTTGTGTTGGCAGAGGTCCGGTTAGGTTCTCGAGGCGTCTTTCCAGAGGCGTTTCCATGTGGCAATGGGAAGTTCCTTGGCCTGACCATTTGTTGGAAATCCAAAGAAACAATACGAGCCTTGTACGGTTTTAGTTGTAGAACCCGCCATCTAATATGGTAGCTATAGTAGGCATACTATAATGGTACCTATGCTGGCTAAGATTTATATTCTACTTTCGAAATGGTTTACCACATTTTGCACTTATAAAAATAACATTGAAAGGAAATTTGCGTATCAAGCATCTTTGACTATCATAAGGAGAAATCTCCTCCAAGTTCTGCGTTTGCATTGTGTGTGTGGCGGGAGGCCTTATGGTAGTTACATTTTCAAAAGCATTGAGAATCTATTTTAAAATATTTCTTTATTTATTTTTAAAGATATAACTGTTTTAAGTTCTCACACTAGTCACATGACTGACTTGGAGTTTATTGTTCTCTTCCTAAAATCTGGGTGCCCACCAGTTTCCACACGGGCATTCTAGAGTCAGGTTATCAGGATATTCAGGAATTCAGGAGTTGCTGTAGAGATTTGGAGGCAGGATGGATGGCTTGGCGTATCAACTAGTATATAGCATTTCTTTTCCGCTGTTTATTGTTGTAAACTCTGATAATGTAATGATAATGTGATGTAATGTAATAACTGATATGGTTCTTTGTTTAAAAGATTATTCATTTATCTATTATGTTGTTCCACTGCGATTGTGAGATTCCGATATTGTTTCTGTTGCTTTTTTTTCTTCTTTCTTTCTTCTTCTATCTTCTACCTCTTCTTTAACCCTAACGGTACGGTTTTTCGGCCTGCGATTGCTCGGCAGTTGATACAGTGGACATATTGATCTCGACCCTCGTGGTCGAAAACCCCCACCTATTACACCCAAAGGGGGTTTCTCGCCCGTAAATTATTTATTTACATCCATATGCTGTTATCGATGATGTTTAATGACGAATTTTCTATCGAGTTAGAAAATCGTTGAAAAATTTATAATAAAATAAACCGTAAGTGCACGACGTACAAATGTTAGTACGTGGCGAGTACGGGTCAATCTATAGGAAGATGTTAGATTTTAAATCTATATTCAATCAAATTATACCAAAGTCGAAAGGATGTTTTAACTACAAAAAAATGTAAAATCTAACACTACAAAAGTGAATGAAAACTATAAGAATAAAATGACAATTTAGAGATGAATCCACTCTCTAGATCAAATAATTCTATGATCACTCTTTTTTGGTCATCAGTGAGTTTAATTGATGTATTTATCATAAATATGACCTATTTGTGCTATTAATTAGCTCAATATTAAGCCATCAAACTACAATACACCCCTTAAACTACTTACTAATTCTCTTGAAAAATGACAACAAGTTGAAAGTAAAATCTATTTAAGTTTGACTTATTAACTATTAATTAGAAATATAGACCATCAAATTTTGATTTCAACATTCACTTCATTACCATAATCATATGTAGATGAAGAGGTAATTTGTGTTTAGAGATTGTTTAAGCATAGCCTATTTGGTGTCAACAATATAGGCTATCAAATTCAAAGTACTAACAACAAGTTAAACCACTTCAATCATTGTCATTAAGCATAAAAAGAGAGCAATAATTGTCAAAATGTTAAAGCTACATGATTAGAGAGCTTCATTAACCCTAAATTAAGGGTTTAGCCCCCTCATATTTGTTATCAAATCAACAAATTTAGCTTGCAACATGAAACAAAAAGAAGTGGAAAAAGAGAGCTAAATGAAAGAAAGAACTAAGATAATCTAATTGAATAAAATAAAATCTACACTACTAATATGAAAAAAAAAGAAATTAACAAGAAAAGTCTTGAATTAAAATTGAATGAAACTAAAATTGCATAAAAGGAATGGCTAAGTAGCCATAAAAATAAAGAGAGCTCTCATTTTATTTTTGATCTTAAACTAAACAAAGAGAAAGAGAGCCTAAGAGAAGAGAGCTTACATGAAGCATAAGGGGTATTTATACATGTATGAAAACCTAATCCACTTTTTTGGGGAATGCCCAAAATATCCACTTATGAAGTATGGTGGCTAAGTAATCATTAGCATTAAATAATCATCATTAAAGTGTGCATGAAGCTTTAAACTCTATTAGCATGTGCATTAGCCTCTAATGGTATATCAAGGTAAGTGGATAGGTGGGGTCCTCCATGTTCATGAGTTTGAATTATTTCCATCTTCATTTGCTTGTGTTCTCTTGTGCATGCATATTTCTTCATGAATCCTCTTCCATTTGAATTCAAATATCTACAAAATAACATAGAAATTTCCAAGTAAATTTTCTAAAACTAATATATGCACAAAATAACCATTTTGCCCCTATTTGAAGATGAATATATGCCGATTTGAAAATAATTTGAATTTTGGTTTAGACATGTTAAAACCCAATATGATCATTTATTGAATTAAATTAGATTAAATATTTAGATAAAAATATGCACATTTACGTGCACATCAAACGGTCTACTAAAATTAATTTATGATATTCCACTTAATAGTTTTAAATGGAGTTACAACGATTTTCGCTATACCGTCATTTATTAAATTCATCCCCAAAGCCTTATCATATGGACTTGAGCTTGTGTTTTCGCTAAAAACAATATTGGAAATTTATTTATCTTTTTTATTAATGATAATTTAAAGTAATTAATATTTTAAATTAATTAATTTGAGATTAGTTGACCAATTTGATAAATGATGATTAAAATTAGTAATCTTCAGATTGAATAATCATTTTTGCTAATGATGTTTTATACCTAATTAATCATTTTAATTAATGATTATTTGAGTTTAATTAATTAATTAATTATTTCAACTGATGATATTGGAGTTTAATTAATTAATAAATTTAATTTACGATAATTAAAATTAATAATAATTTTAATTAATGATATTTAAAAGTAATTAATCATTTTTAAATAATGATATTTGAATTTAATTAATCATTTTAATAAATGATTGTTTTTTAATTGTTTTTTAACTAATGATTTTTAAAATTTAGTTCAATCAACTTAATTAATGATGTTAATTAAATAAATCATTTTAACAAATGATATTTTAATTAATGATTTTAGTTAATGGAATTTGAATTTAATCTGATTAATTTATGATTATTTTAAACTTCATTAATTGTTTTAGTTAATGGAATTTAAAATTACTTATCATTTTAATTAATGATGTTTTAGATTAATTATTTATTTATTAATGACTATTTGAATTTATTAAATCCTTTTAATTAATTGATTTAATGCAGGTGATTAAAGTAAATTAACTAATATAATAAAAATTGCTTTAATAAACTGATTTAAAGGAAACAAACCGATTTAATACCACTTTTAAAAGTTAATTTACCAACATTATAAAAGTGTTTGGAAATAATTATCTATTTTATTATAGATAACGAATTGTTTATTTAAAGGGATTTTAAATGTAATTAATTATCTTTCAGGATGATTAATTTGTTTTTAAACATAAAAAAGAATTGGAACTCGATTATTCGGATGATAAGTTGGATAATCTTTTGGGTGTTTAGTCTGATGTTGGTTTAGGCCTTCGGGGTCACTTACTTAGAAAAATTATTCTCTCAACGGTTTAACAATCTGGAACTAATTCTAAAAGTGTTTTACCAATACAGAAATCAAGCCAAAAAGCTTAGTTCATTTTAAAAAAAAAGGTTTGATTTGTTTATGGAAATGAATTATTTCTGTAAAGCTTATCACTTATATGGAAACAATTTATTTGTATAATTAGCACTAAACATCTAAGAAGTAGACTTGTTGCTATTTCAAAACTTAAGAATAATCGTGTGAAGTGACTTTGGGGTAACACTACCTGACTTATCCGGTATTACTGTTAACTCAGAAATAGTACAAGTTTGAATTCAATGAGTGGTGATAAGTATATAAGACTTAATTTCTATATACGATTATTTTATGTCCTCAACAGTTGGTATCTCAGCTATCGGTTACTTCAGCCACTTTATTTCGTCATTCTATGACGATGTGTTGCTTATTTGGGCTTTGTTATCATTTTTCGAAAATGACTGAAACCAAAGAGCGAGTGGGATCTAAGCTATGTGTGGTTTCTACCATTAAGGTATCTTTGCATCCACTCTAGACGAGATTTGGCGTTGCGCATTGAGATGTGAAATACTCGGATATTCGGTAACAGTTGGTGGGGTTCGGCTTGTAGGTTTCTGAGAGCCATCGAAGTTCTCAAGTATATTTCTAAAGGTATACTTTTGGTGAGAGGGGAGCACCCTCCTAGTCATTTTTTGTAAAATTTCCTTTCCTTGTTTGATTCGAAAACGTTGATTATGTTTTAGCTTTAAATTGACACAAGTAGAGTCAATGCCTCTTCACAGCATTTAAGTGTTTATTTAGTCCATTCTATCAAGTTTGGACTGTTACTTTATTTTTCCCATTCTATCAAGTTTGGATTATTACTTTATTTTTCCCATTCTATCAATTTTGGACTGTTACTTTATTTAGCCCATTCTATCAAGTTTAGATGGTTACATTATTTAGTCCATTCTATCAAGTTGGATTGTTTTCCTTATTTTATCCATTCTGTCTAGTTTGAATTTTACTCGGTTTATTTTCATTCTTTCAAGTCTAGTTTAATATTATTTATGCTCATTCATATTTGGATTTATTTTCTGATATTTGTTTCTACTCGTGCATGTATGGATGTTAATTCTTGTGAGGGAAAAACCCATTCCGCGTTAGCAGCATGGTCTCAGAGAAGTTTTATATATGTTCCCTATTGTTTGAGTTATCTCACGCTGGTAGTTCCAGACTGATACGGGTGTTGTTTATTTATAATGCTTGGGTCAGACCGAGTATTTTACCGGGTTGGCTTTGGTGTTTGGGATTCATGAAGGGGAGCTTAAGATTCATTTGTCGTAGTATTTTATTTTTATTTCCCACTGTATTATATAGTATACCTATCGACATTTGTAAGGTCGGGATTTTATAACTGTCCAGCTGATAAGGTTTGTTTTTAACTCTGGTGTACTCTGTATGTCTACGGTGACAATTACTATTGTCCTTGTTATATTATATTTTGTCAATTCCGTTGTGAGATTCTGTTTTTCTTTGTTCTCTATTCTTTTCTTTTTATTTACCCTAACAATTTTCCCTTTGTCGATTGGATGCGCGACATTTGAACACAATGGTAGTGTTTAGTGTCGACTTTCTATGGTCAAAATGGTGGGTCATTACATTTGGTATTAGAGCTAAAGGTTAGGCGAGAACCTTGGCTTTGGTAGGGTTTAGCTCATTAGAGATAGGGTAAGCGATACCCTAGAATGAGTTTGAGAGTATTATATATACGTTAGCATATTTGTTAATAAGTTTGAGTTTTTATGAATTCTAGTCAAGACGTGGATGCCATGGTATCGATAGGAATTTCTAAACACTTGACCAAGGCCAACGGACATGGTATTGAAATTTTTGAAAATTTGGCAAATTAAACATTTTGCCTCGGATTATATTTTAAATATATAAAGGAATAATTTTCAAAATTTATATAGTTATAAAGTAAGTTGGTTTGAATGTGATAATATTTATTTATTATCACTATTGTTTGTCTGGTTATGCTTAACTTAAATGAATATCGACTGTTGTGTGTTGATTGCTAAATTATGCTCGATTTTTTAGGAATGTTTATCGCTTGATTTAAAATGAGCCCTCTGTGAATTACTTTTCACAATTTGACTATAAGGTATTCGAGTATGAATAAAGTAAGAATTCACCATTTAATAATGGTGAGTTAAGAATTAAACTTTATAAAAAGTTGTAATACGTAACGACCCGCCTTTGTGGACGGTTTAAATTGATAATAAACCACACATGTCAACTCAAACCATTCAAAAGGGAGGATTGTTATGGGGTGAATAAGAAAAAGAAGGGAAATGAATGAAAAACGTAAACACAAAATCTTACAACGGAATGACAAAATATAATAATCAAATAAACAGTTCATGAAGCTGTTTACAAATAACATTTGATTATACCTTTACAATACAGATCAGAGTTATACATACAGTAGGAGTAATAAATAATGCAGCGGAATAACATGTTGCAGTGGAATAAATATAATAAATAGTGATAGTATACTAAATCTTCATCTTCATCTTCCAGAAAGATAATCTTCAACACTGAAATGCTCAGGCTGACCCGAGGTAATGAAAAGACAAAACACTCGGGTCAGTACTAAAAGATCTTATGTAAGTTAAATCAACAGTAAATAAATATGAGTGTAACGGCCTTTAGTGATGTTTACGGGATTTTACATCTCCTATCCAATGTCTAACATGCATGTAATAACTTAAAAGATGTTCGGGATTCCAATTCTTAAAGATGAATTAAACTATCTACATACATAACACAATACACTATTATAATATGTCTACAATAAAGTAAAGTATTAAAATAGCATTAAGGCGTTATCTATATCCACTTTAACACATTTTATATAAATTTCATATTTATACAATACTTTAAACTCCACCATAAACTGGTAGGCTATCAAGGAGCACTCCATTAGTACGATACAAACAAAACTTGTAATGGGCCTGATAAGGCATATGACAAGGAAAATGACAAGGCTCGTGAGACAATGCCTAGGATAGAATACTACCGTTTTACGGATCTGGACTGGTGGTAACACATAGCAGCTACTATCTCCTACCTTGAAACACACTCCCATAATCAAAATCGAGGGGTGGCCCCTAAATCAATCATAAAGTAATAAATATAGTATCGAAGAAGCATGTCCGATTGGTGGTGCGACCTCACTTGGTCCGGCATGGCTCCTGTTTTAGTCATATCAAGCCGACCCGAGGGGGTCAGGGCTATGTTCATACCTTTTACAGTAATGTTTGCCAAACCATCCTACTTCGTTCTGGATTCTCCACCACGTGCACAGTTGTTAAAGTGGTTTTCGGCGTTGGTAGAGAGTATGACAATATCTGATTCCGGTCTCTTTAATAACCAAATGCCTATTTCGTACCAGATGGTTCTTTTACATTTCCAAAACCGAATCATAATTGGTATCAAAATATCATATTCTTAAAAAATCATGTCACTTTTGGGATCATATTCACTTTTGAAATCATATCACTTTCGAAATCATATTCACTTTCGAAATCATATCCATAAAATAGGTTAAACCCTCATTCAAAATCATCATATTTACTCAAAATATGTCATTTCACTAGAAAATATCATTTTGTATTCCAACATAGGTTATAACATCATTTAATCATTTTCGCTTTAAAATCAAGGATTTAAATATAAACAATTCAGCCTTGCACCATTTGAATTTTAGAAAATAGTTTGGATAGTCATAAACAGTTTAAATAGTTTAATAGTTTGAAATAGATTTAAAATTGTTTTAATAGTTAAATTAATTTAAAAATAGATAGTTTTAATAGTTAAAAATCGTTTAAAATAGATTTAAAATAGTTTTAATAGTTAAGTTAGTTTAAAAATAGTTTAATAGTTTAAAATAGATTTAAAACAGTTTTAATAGTTAAATTTGTTTAGAAATAGTTTAGATAGTTCATATAATTTAAGGATTTTAAAACAGTTAAAATAGTTAAATAAAAAATGGTTTGATTATTGGAAATGGTTTATATAGTAAATAGTTTGAAATTCTAAATAATCTAAATTTTAAATTAATAAATTTATAAACAGTTTATATTATATAAGTTATTTTGAAATAGTATCAAATAAAATTGTTTCTTTAATTCAAAAACCTGGACCATATCCAGATTTCATATCAACTAAACTCAATTTTAAACTTTCAATTCAAATTCTCATTAAAAGCATTTAAAATTGTATCGATTCCAAATCCATGTTTGAACTACAAATTTAAACCACTTCAAATTCGATAAATTTCAAAGTTTAAATATTCGATGTTTACACTAACTCAATTTTTATAAATTTCATTTATATTTCAATATTCAACTTTAATATTTAAATTTAAATTCTTTAAACAGTTCATTTAAACTAATTTCAATTTCAACATTTTAAAGCTTGAATTAAAAATAATAATTCAATTCATATAAACCAAATTTTATTTCATAATATCATTTAACTAGATTCGAAATTTTAGGATTTAAAATCATTTAATTTAACCAATCCAGTTTCCGTACATAATTTTCTACCCTATGTTCAAGTGATATGAATATATATCATTTCAATCCGCAATCATTTAAATTTATGGGTATGTATCATTTTAACCCACAATCCTGAGTTAAAATTCAAAATCCATAAAATCGCTTGAGTCTATCATTTCAACTCATAATGATTTCCCTAATCTATAAGACCATTCGGGTGTGTATCATTTCAACCCATAATGATTTTCTAATGATAAACTAAGGGAACTTGCAGTGTGATAACAATATATGAATAAACATACATCCAACCATCGAAATATCAACAATTAAACTTCCACCACAATCATCATTCAAATCGACTAATAAATAAAAATTAACAGGTTATCATTTACAGGCATTTAACTGGAAATTTAAATTCAATATTAAATTAAATGGCAATTAAATTCAATAGAATTTAGATTTAACTCGAATGACAATCTAAATGTATGAAACAACAATCAATCAATTTCTAATCACATCATAAATTTAATACAACTAACATAGGATGATTTAGCAGTTGTGAGTGGGTTAAAACACTCATCTTTGATTTTTAATAAATTTAAAATCCAAATAAAGGATTAAATTTAAACAGCCTTAGAATGCAACCAAACCAGTTTCATATCATTTGGAATTTCAATACCAGTAGAGAAAACCACGCGTCAATCGGAGCTCGTATGCAGAAGATATTAAAGTTAGAACGTTATACGATTTTAAGTATAAAAAATAAGTAAAACAACAAAATATTATACCCAACATGTCAGTACCACTTCACCCGCTCAAAAAAGATCATCAGACCGAACCCAAGAACCAAACTTTGACCATCGAATTCACCATCCGCCGACTATCTTAGCCAACGCGCCACCTCCATCAGACTCGCCTTCGCCTCAGGCACCCTACGCTAACCCCTTCGGTCATCAGAATGGCCACCGCCGTGAAGTTTCGGGTTTTCGAACCCTAAACGGCCAAATTTAGTTGCCTCAAGCCACTACACAACCTCTAACCACCATCAATCAACTCCAGTCGACAAGCATAATAAAACCCACATCATAATTTTTCCAATCGATGCCACAATCGAAAACTCCCATTTCAACGCTTAGGGTTCGTGAGTTGTGAGCTTTGACCGAGATTTCGGATTGACTCGAGCATCATTTCTAAAAACAAACACTTGATGTAGATTCGTATTGTTGAGATCTTTCAATTTCATATTTTTATTTGAAATTTCTCGAGCAGTTTAGATTTTTGCTTAAATTTGGAATTGCAAATTAGGTTTCAGACATTTTAGAGAAGGAGGAACAGAAGATGAATAAGTGTTTGTACATACAGACAATAGAAATGAAAAACTGCTAAGGTTAGAAAATAGAATGGGCTAGGATTAATGTATATTCACAACATACACTCAATTGCATCCAAATGGTCACACAAGCCCGGAAAGCACAATTTCCAACCCTGGACAAAACCATAACATTCTATATATCGAAAGCGAGGTTTTTGATATTTTTGAACTCAATGGACCAAGTTTCAGACCCTAATTCCATTGTATCCAAAAGTTGGCTTTCAAAATCAGATTATACAAATTTAAGTTCCATTAATCGATTTCTACACGTTTTGAGCCCGCACGGTCAAATGGTAAGTCCGATCGCTACGAAACTTGAAATCTTATAATAATTCACTGTCATAGATCCGGTGAAACAGTTTTCGTCGAAATCTGAAAAATGGCCAAAATGGCTATTTTCATGTTAATTAAATAAATCAATATTAAATTGGCTTAATCCCTTTTAAATTATAAATTTAAAAGTTCACACTTTATCATTCTTGATTTCACATAATTTAACAATATATTAAAATAAATTTTCAATGTTAAATCCACTATTCAAATATTTAATTTTAGAGTTCAATTGAATGGTAACAAAATTCTAGTTAATTATATTTTAATTCCCATTAAATTATTTTTATTTCGATCTACACTCTTATTATTGAGTCAACTATTACCCTATTGAATATAATTAACATTAGTTTACATTTTATCACATTCGTATTCTACGGTTATCATCTTTTACCATATTAACCGCAATATTTAGTTACATTAATTCCAACAATTATTTTATTCCTCATTATCTTACAATTAAAACCAAATTAACTTTACAATTATTTCAATAAATTGAAATACATTAAAATAGTTGTAACAAACATTCAACAACATTATTAAATCATATTCTAATTATTTTTGTGAGGACCCGCAAATCCGTACTCCTTGAATATACACTAATCTCCATAAATTAACTCAAGATGAACAGAAATACGAATTCTCAATGTATAAGAAAAAGAAAGAAAAAGGATAGAAGAAGAGATAAGAAGATAGAAAATAGAGAGAAAAGAAAATAGAACGGAAAGAAAAGAAAACAGCACAACAATATCAGAATCTCACAATCGCAGCGGAACAACATATAATACATAAATGAATAATCTTTAAACAAAGAACTATATCATTTATTACATTTTATACATTACATTACATTACATCATATCAGAGTGTACAACACCAAACAACAACAAACAATGCAGCGGAAAAAGAAATACTATATACTAATAATACGCCATGCCATCCAGCTTGCCTCCAGCAACTCCTGAATATCCTGATAAACCTTAACTCTTGACTGCCCGTGTGGAAATTTGTGGGCACCCAGAGTTTAGGAAGGAAAACAATAAACTCCGAGTCAGTCATGTGACTGGTGTGAGAACTCAAAACAGTTTATTTATCTTTGAAAACAAAATAGAGGAATATTTTTAAAGTCAATTCGCAATGCTTTTAAAAATGAGACTACCATAAGACCTCCCACCACACACACAATGCAAACGCAGACTTGGAGGAGATTTCTTCTTATGTTAGTCAAAGATGCTTGATACGCATTAAAAAGAACATTTGATATTATTACTAGTGCATAGTGTAGGAAAAAATCATTTCGAAAGTAAAGATATAAATCTTAGCCAACATATTATCGTATGCCTACTATAGCTATCATCCAAACAGTGGGGCGCCACCATAAGTGAATGATAGGTTCTACAACTAATACCGTACAAGATCGTATTGTTTCTTTGGATTTCCAACGGATGGTCAGGCCAAGGAACTTCCCATTGCCACATGAGAACGCCTCTGGAAGGACGTCCCCGAGAACCAAACCGGATCTCTGCCAACACAAGGCCGGGTTACCCCTAACTGGGTAACAACTGACACGAGTATGCCATCCCCCGGTCCTTTGGGACCTTTCAACCGAGCGCTCGTAATCAACATCACACCATAATAATAAGTGTTTCAACATGAGTAAGTATCTGGGCTCCATACCATGATACCACCCTTTTCCAGAAGGAAATGCACATACCCTAAAGGGAGCTACCCCTCATAACCTTGCTGCATCTTTCCTGTTTTGACCATTACGGGGTGTGAGGCTCGACGAAGTCACATCCACAAAGCCACGCTTTATACAAAAGCTGTGCTTTGGGTCAACAAATGATCACAGAAATGATCACAAAGATAAACGATCAAATAAATGATCCTATCACAAATGATCAACACAATGATCATTTCACAGCAACACTCAGCATGTCACATTACCAAATTGGGAATATATCGCTGATAACCTTCAACTACATAACCTCTGAGCTCGTACGTCTCAAAGAAGGGTGTTAAGCTAAAAGAATAAATTCTCCGCCACCAACAGAAATATATTTGAAAGTAATTTTCTTTATATCTCAATTGGTAATGTCGGACATACAATCCATATAAGTCTGTTCCGGGCTCGAGCAGAATCGAAGGCACTTACAAAGAAGTCCTTGCAATCCGGATAATCTCTAATCACGTCCGGACTTCCCATCACATAGGGGGTCTCTATACCGTAGCTACTCGGTGCAAAGACAATCGACGAGTTGTCCTTTCGCTTTCAAAAATATCCGGTCTTCAACACCGGTCATCAATGCTATCCATTACGTCGTATCACTATTCGGAATGGGTAATCCGAATAACGAGCGCAATAATTTAAAAATAAGTGTGGCATTCAAATTCAAAAAATCACAACAAATACCTTTCAAAGGTAAATATTGATAGTCGGTTATTGAACTATCAATGGATATGCACAACATCACCAGATTCCAAATAATTTTTCAAATTATTTATTTCCCAAAAATATCTTTACAAGATATATAATTTCAATACTTCAAAAATAAATCAATATTTATTTTTAAACAAATTCCCCTTTCTTTTATAAATTCCATAGTGAATTTATATTCCAAAATATCCATGCATATACGATTTCAATTATTCATTTCAATTTATCTTCAAAAGATAAATTCTCAAAACGTTTCATTTCACATTGGAAAAACATTTCCATACTTATTTATTCATAAGTAATTCACAAATTTTATTTATTTTCAACCTTTGGAAAATATTCAATATACTTAAATCGAAATTAAGTATATATTTCATTCTTTAAGGAAATCATTCTCTTAAACATATTTATTTGGGCCAAAACGAATGTTGCGTAAAACATCGTTACGACAACCCAAAATCACTAGTATAGGGATTCGAAATTAAAATAGATATATAAATCCCAATACTATACAAAACATTTCCTTTCGGAAATCATTTACTATAACAACAGTGTTATAGTCCACCATTTCCTTCTATTTCTCGAAAATGTCTATTTCAACAATGAATGTTGAAATCTATGGTTTCGAATCTCAACACATTTTGAACATCGTTAGATCGTTTTAATTCTATTTAAAACATCATATTCAAAACAATTTCTTTAACATATTATTCACTATTCAAAAACGTGAATATACTTCGTTAACAATTTCATCCTTTCTATTCATTTTATTTTAAAGGATTATTCACCGTCTAAAACGTGAATATAACTCCATTAATAAGTTACAACAATTTACTTATCAAAATAAGTCGTTTGTGGATTTATAAAACAACGTTTATAAATTCCATTTCTATTTATTTTACAACAACTTCCTTTATTAACCTATTCAATTTATAACTCAAACAAAGGTTCATATTATAAGTTAAACACTTATCATTTATTTGTTTGCAAAAATCGTTCCTTTGAACTTCCCAAATTATAAATCTTATAACTTATAAGATTCATTTATTTACCCAAATCTATTCTTCAAATAACTTTATAAATTTTATAAACCTACTGCTTATAAAATTCCATTTATAACTTTACCGTTTATAATTCTATAAATTTCATTCATTTATGAAATTCATTCACAATTCATTCTAGCACTTATAAAAACTTGTTTTATAATTCAAAGTATTCTAATTTATAAATATCCATTTTATAAATCTTTTATACAAATCAATTTGTATTATTATTCTAAAACGTCTTTAAACTTCTTTATAATTTCATCCTTTTGATTTATAAAATAATCAAATTTTATAAATCCTATATTTAAACTTTTTACAATAAATTCAGAAATCCAATTTAAACCATTTTATAAAATCATTAACCCCATATTTTCAAAAATTAACTTTTAACTATTTTTCTCAAAAATCACAATTTTATAACATTAAAATTTATAACGTTTATTTATTTAAAATGGATCAATTCCAAAAATAAAGTATATTTTCAAAAATCACTTTAAAATCATTTTAAAATCCCAAAATTTGGTCCAATGATGCTACACACCAAATAGTCAATCACGACAACAACGACATCATATATCGTATATGATAATCAATGAATATCAAAATATTCATAATCAAATAAATATTGTTGAGGAATCTAGTTGGATCCCTCTAACTTGTTTTCCTGCATCCAAAAACATTAGCACAATACCATTTCCGCTCCAGTACGAAATTATCGCGGTATATGGGATTTAAAATATTATCCGCTTAATAGACGGCGCAATAGGGTCTCATCCGTTATACAATGCACGAAATCAATAACTGCAATATATACATATGCCAATATATATATATATATATTGCTATTATATATAATACCAATTTCACTGTTTATGAAATATTCGCGGTATATGTTTTTAATAAATAACATACGCTTACTAACGGCGCATAATGTCTATTTTAACCATCAATAGATAACAATCATCATTCAAACATACATTCAAGAATTTTAAATATAACTATTTAAAATAAAATCGAAACCGATTCGATTGAGTGAGAAGTTCTCACCTTGATTTCAATTTCGTTCTAGCGATTTATTTCGAATAAAATTAAACGGACGTTTAATTTCACTCAAAATTCTCACTAACTCCAAACGACTCCAATCCTATTCCATAGCGTAGTGCTCGTCCATACGATTCCAACGCTTCCTGTTTCACGCGTTTTCGACCTCGTATGAAAACGTTATGAATTTTTGAAGTTTACACAAATTTTATATTCATAATTAACAACATTTCTTTATAATTTTTAACCTATTCATTTCTGGGCCGTTGGATCCCCTTTCCTTTGCATCATAGCCACACGCCCTTTCTTCCATCTTCACGTTCATGTACAGGAAGCCTCACGCAAACAAGAACCCATTACATAAAACTAGGGCTAGATCTCGCGCCACCAACACTCGATTAAAATTCGATCAGAGACTTCCATTCAAACGAGCATCACACGAGCAACCTTCGGCTGCCACCTAATGCAACTCGTCCTCCCCAGGGCCTGGGAATTCGTGCCCAAACACAGCCGAACGCACCCCCCTAACGACCCCCACAACGCCCCAAATCCGATCATCACCTTATAGAATCGAAGGTCTTGATGAGATCTTCAAGTTTGTAGTTGAACGAATCTCCTAAAAACTTATTGTAACGACCCTGAATTTTGAACTATTTAATTTGGGAATATTTAATTTATTTTAAATATTTGAATGATGGTTTGGATTGAATTTCAAATTATCAGGATGAATTTGTGATTAAAATTTAGGATTTAATCTATTTAAAAGTTGAATAGAAATTTGAATTTTTACTTTGAAGTTGAAATTTAATATTGAACTTATATTTTAAATTTGAATAAATGATTTAGAAAAATAATTTGAAAATATAATATAAAAATAAATAAAAATATATATATAATAAAATAAATAAAGAACATATATTTAGTTAAAATTTTAACAACATAATTATAACAAAATAAAAGGGAACTAATTAAATTTAAAAAGAAAAAAAAATAAAATAAAAATAAAATAAATAGAAAGAAGTAAACATTACCTTACTTTGAGCATTCCTCCATACCTTCAACATACCGTGTTCCATGCCGTGACCATGCTTTTATTCACGTCTTCTTTTCTATTTTTATAACCCTACCCCTCTCCACTTTCTTCATTCAGACGAAAAAAAAAAAACAAATGGTGGCTGCGGCAACACAAATCGAAGGGGGAGAGCGCGCGAGTCAGTGAGTTCACGGCGCGCACGAATTGGGGAAGCTCGATTTCGAGCGAAATCGAAGTGGGCAACTCGCGTTTGGGTACGCGCGACGCTCGAAGACGATGGCGACGTCGAGTAGCAGTGGTGCGCGACTGATGTGGGCGCGGCAACGCTCGAAGGGGGCGGCGCACGAATTGAGGGTCGCGTTCGACCTGGAGGCGGCGCGGCGGCGATGCCGCGATTGAAGGTGGAGACGCGATTGAGCAAGACGGCGCGCGTGGATGCAGTCGCACGTTCGATCAATTGTGGGGGGAGCTCGCGACCGCGTGCGCGCAGCAGGGCCGATGGGGATGAAGCAAGGATGAGACGTTGGTGGTGATGTCGTAGGTGTGCGCGTGTAAGGGGATAATCGGCAGTAAGGTAATTAATTTTAATTTTTGTTTTAATCTTAGTTAATATATATATATATATAAATATAGGTATTATATATATGTAATAAAATTGTAAAGTTTCGCCAGTAAGTTAAATACAGTATTATAGATAATAAAAATAAAATTTGTAAAGTTATTAGAAATAAATGTGTATGTATATACATATTAGAATTTTACAGTAATGAAATTTTTTTTTTTGTAAGGTATAAAACTATTAGTTATTTTAAGTTTAGTTTAAATTTAGATTTTAGTTAAAATAATTTGATTTAAAGAAATTAATTTAAAGAAAAATTTTAGTTAAAATAAATTTATTTAAACAAAGAAATATAATTTTATTTAAAAGAAAAATTTGTTGATTTGAATTTATAAAAAGAAAATTTAGTCCAATTGAGAATTTCTAGTTAGAATTATTTTAAAAGTAAAATAATTTATTAAAATAAAGTCTTGGTTAAATAAACTAGTTAAAGGAATCGGTTCGAATTTTAATAAATGCATATAAATTAAAAATAAATTTAGTTTCAAGTGGAAAATATTTTTGTAAAAGAAAATTTGCTAAGAATTCAAATCATTTGATAAAATAATTTATTAAAGGAATTCTAGTTTTTAAATTTAAATTTTTGGTTAAAAACAAATTTATTTAAAAAGATAATAATCTAAGGTAAAAGAATTAGTAGAAATAAAATTTAAAGGAAAATTAATTTTTTAACTTTTAGTTAAATAAATTCAATTTAAATAGGAAATTTCTAGTTAGGATTATGTTCAAAAGGAAAATTTATTTAAATAAATAGTTAGTTAAGAAAGTTTATTAAAGGAAATTTAAATTTTTAGTTAAACAAATTTAATTTAAAGAGAGATTTAATAATTAATTGGATAAATTTAATTTAAGGGTAAGTTAAGTTAATCTAAATTCATTTTTTTTGAGTTACTAAGAATAATTTATTAAAAGAAAGGAAATTTGGTTTTAAAATTTAATTGTAGTTAAATAAATTTATCTTGATAAGTAAATTTAGTTGAAATTTAAATTTCCTCAAATAAAAATGTTTAAGAGTAATCTGTTTAAAAATTTAAAAGGGGAATTTGTTTGGAATGAATGATTAAGCCCAAATTAAATTATAAACTAGTTAAATCAAATGAAAATTTATTTTTCGATTTATTCGAATATTAATAAATTGTATAAAATATTTATACAAGGTATAAATGAAGAAAACAAGTTGAATTGGAAGTGGATTGCTAATAGAAGCAAAGGTGAGAGCTTCTCACTCAAAAGGAATTTCTATTGTTTATTTAAATTTTAAATAGATAAATTTAAAATTGATTGACTGTGTTGATTGAATGATTGAATGATGATTGTTATATATATATATATATTGGATGTGAATAGACCCTATACGCCGTTAGTAAGCGGAGGTTATTTATTACACACATATACCGCGATATTCCACCTTGAAGTGGAATTGGTATTATATTATATATATAGCAATATATATATATTGGCATATGTATATATTGCAGTTGATTGATTTCCCGCATTTCTTTTTAGCGGATGAGACCCTATGCGCCGTTAGTAAGCGGATATATATTTATAAAATCCCATATACCGCGATATTCCGTCTTGAAACGGAATGGTATTGTGCTAATGTCTGTGGATGCAGGGAAACAGGTTGGAGGGATCCAACTGGATTCCTCACAAATATTTATTGATTTTAAATATTGTGATGTTTGATTGTTTATCATATCGATATATGATATTGGAAAATCGTGATTGACTATTTGATGTGTTGCATCATCGGATCCAATTTTTGAAATTTAAAAATAACGATTTTAATTTCAAAAGGGATTTTTGGAAATATACGTTTATTAAATATATTTGGAATTGATCCATTAAAATAAATAAACGTTATAATTTTTAATGTTATAAAAATTATATTTTTGAGAAATATAGTTAAAAAAATTGATTTTTGAAAATATGGGATTGATGATTTTATAAAATAGTTTAAACTGAGATTTTTGAATCTATTATAAAAAAGTTTAAAAATAGGATTTATGAAATTGGATTATTTTATAAATCAAAATGATGGAATTCTAAAAGAGTTTAAAAGATGTTTTAAAATAATAATACAAATTTATTTGTATTGAAAGATTTATAAATTGACATTTGTAAATTAAAAAAAATATTAGAAGTGTAAAACGAACTTTTCTAAGTGTTAGAAAGAATTTTGAATAAATTTCATAAATAAATGAAAATTATAGAATTATAACGATGAAGTTATAAATGGAATTTTATAAGCAGTAGGTTTATAAAATTTATAAAGTTATTAAAGGAATGAGTTGGATAAATAAATGAATCTTATAAGTTATAAAATTTATAAATTTGAGAAGTTCAAAGAAACAATTTTTCAAATAAATAAATTTTAAGTATTTGACTTATAATATGAATTTTTAGTATATCATTGTGATATGAATTGAGATAGGTTAATAAAGAAAAATTTATAAAAGGAAGTTGATATAAAATAAATAGAATAGAATTTATAAACGTTGTTTTATAAATTCAAAATGACTTATTTAATAAGTAAATTGTCCTAATTTATTTATGGAGATATATTCATGTTTTAAACAGTGAATAATTCCTTAAAAAAAAAAAAAAAAGGAATAGAAGAAATGAAATTTATTAATAATATATATTCACGTTTTTGTATAGTGAATATTATGTTAAAGAATTATTTGGAATGTGATGTTTTAAACAGAATTAAAACGATCTAACGATGTTTTAAAATGTATCGAGATTCGAAATTATAGATTTCAATATTTATTGTTGAAATAGATGTTTTCGAGAAATAGAAGGAAATAATAGATTATAACACTGTTGTTATAATAGATAATTTCCGAAAGGAAATGTTTTGTATAGTATTGGGATTTATATATCTATTTTATTTCGAATCCCTATACTAGTGATTTTGGGTTGTCGTAACGATGTTTTACGCAACATCGTTTTGGCCCAAATAAATATGGTTAAGTGAATGATTTCCTTAAAGAAAGAAATATATACTTAATTTCGATTTAAGTATATAGAATATTTTCTAAGTGTTGAAAATAAAAGATTGTGAATCACTTATTTTTAATAAGTATAGAAATGTTTTCCAATGGTAAGTGAATATTTGGAATTTATCTTTTTGAAGATAAATTGAAAATGAATATTAAAAAATTAAATGGAAATCGAATATTCATAAATATTTTGGGAATGTAAATTCCTTATGGAATTTATAAATGAAAAGGAGATTTGTTTGAAAATAAATGTTGATTTATTTTTGAAGTGTGAAAACCATCTATCTTATAAAGATATTTTTGTGAAATAAATAATTTGGAAAATTATTTGGAATCTGGTGATGCTGGCATGTCTATTGATAGTTCAATGACCGACTATCAATATTTACCTTTAATAGGTATTTGTTGTGAATTGTTTGAAATTGAATGCCACACTTATTTTTTTAAAATAAGCGCTCACTATTCGGGTTAACCGGGAAAGGACCATGGGGTCGTATAACCCATTCCGAATATGTGATACGTCGTTATGAATTGCATTCGAAGACCGGTGTTGAAGACCGGATATTTTCGAAAGCGAAAGGATTTCTTGTTGATTGTCTCTGCACTGGCTGATCCCCGGTATAGAGATCTCCATAAGTGATGGGAAATCCGAACGTGATTAGAGATTATTCGGATTGCAAGGACTTCTTTGTAAGTGCCTTCGGTTCTGTTCGAGCCCGGAACAGACTTGTATGGATTGTGTGTCTGACATTACAATTTGAGATATAAAGCCGATTTCTTTCAAATATATTTCTGTTGGTGGCGGAGAATTTATTCTTTGCTTAACACCCTTCTTTGAGACGTACGAGCTCAAAGGTTATATAGTTGAAGTTATCAGCGATATATCCTATTTTGGTAATGTGACATGCTGAGTGATGCTGAAATGATCATTGTGTTGATTATTTGTGATAGGATCATTTATTTGATCGTCTATCTTAGTGATCATTGTGTTGATCATTTGTTGACCCAAAGCATGGCTTTTGTATAAAGTATGTTTTTGTGGACGTGACTTCGTCGAGCCTCACAGCCCGGAAATGGTCAAAACAGGAAAGATGCGGCAAGGTTATTAGGGGTTGCTGTAGCTCCCCTTAGGGTATGTGCATTTCCTTCTGGAAAGGGGTGGTATCATGGTATGGAGCCCAGATACTTACTCATGTTGAAAACACTCTATTTATTATGGTGTGATGTTGGATATCGAGCGCTCGGTTGAAAAGGTCCTAAAGGACCGGGGAATGGCGTGCTCGTGTCAGTAGTTACCCAGTTAAGGGGTAACCCGGCCTTGTGTTGGCAGAGTTCCGGTTTGGTTCTCGGGGGTGTCTTTCTAGAGGCATTCTCAGTGGCAATGGGAAGTTCCTTGGCCTGACCATTTGTTGGAAATCCAAAGAAACAATACGAAACTTGTACGGTTTTAGTTGTAGAACCTGCCATTTAATATGGTAGCTATTAGTAGGCATAATATAATGGTACCTATGCTGGCTAAGATTTATATCTTTACTTTCGAAAGAATTTGTTTCTACACTATGCACTAATAATAATATCAAAATTGATTTGATTTTAATGCGTATCAAGCATCTTTGACTAACATAAGAAGAAATCTTCCCCAAGTCTGCGTTTGCATTGTGTGTGTGGCGGGAGGTCTTATGGTAGTCTCATTTTTAAAAGCATTGCGAATTGAAATAAAAATATCTCTCTATTTTGATTTTAAAGTTAAATAAACTGTTTTGAGTTCTCGCACCAGTCACATGACTGACTTGGAGTTTATTGTTTTCCTTCCTAAACTCTGGGTGCCCACCAATTTCCACACGGGCAGTCAAGAGTTAAGGTTTATCAGGATATTCTGGATATTCAGGAGTTGCTGGAGGCAAGCTGGATGGCATGGCGTATTACTAGTTTATATAGTATTTCTTTTTCCGCTGCACTGTTGATGTTGTATGATGTTGTACACTCTGATGATATGATGTAATGTAATAACTGATATAGTTCTTTGTTTAAAGATTATTCATTTATTATTATATGTTGTTCCGCTGCGAATTGTGAGATTCTGATGTTGTTCTTTCTGTTCTGTTGTTCCTTTCTGTCAGTTCTATTTTAAAAAAAAAAAAAAAAAATTTCTATTCTCTTTTTTCTA